>OU342744.1:46886014-47229681 GCA_910589775.1 Avena eriantha
TTCTCTACAGAGATCATACATGGATCCACCAGTGTCATTGCATGTGTGTTCTTTTAGTAACAGCAACCAGTCATTTTGCATGTGTGTTCTTCTCAGATACCACCTATGGATCCACCAGTATCATTGCATGTGTGTTCTCTTCACAATCCACCTATGGATCCACCAGTGTCATTGCATGTGTGTTCTTTTTAGTAACAACAACCAGTGTCATTGCATGTGTGTTCTCTTTAGAGACCACACATGGATCCACCAGTGTCATTGCATGAGTGTTCTTTTTACTAACAACAACAAGAGTCATTGAAATGTGTGCTCTCTTTAGAGACCACACATGTATACACCAGTGTCATTGCATGTGTGTTCTTTTCACTAACAACAACCAGAGTCATTGCATGTGTGTTATTTTCACATACCACATATGGATCCACCAGTGTCATTGCATGTGTGCTCTTTTCACAATCCACCCATGGATCCACCAGAGTCATTTTGCATGTGCGTTCTTTTCACATACCACATATCTATCTACCAGTGTCATTGAAATGTGTGTTCATTTCACAATCCACCCATGGATCGACCAGTGTCATTGCATGTGTGTTCTTTTTAGTAACAACTAGAGTCATTTTGCACGTGTGATCTCTTAACATACCACCTCTGGATCCACTAGTGTCATTGCATGTGTGTTCTTTTTAGTAACAACATCCAGAGTCATTGCATGTGATTTTTTTTTCACAATCCACCCATGGATCCCACCAGTGTCATTGCATGTGTGTTCATTTCACAATCCACCTATGTATCCACCAGTGTCATTGCATGTGTGTTCTTTTTAGTAACAACCAGAGTCATTTTGCATGTGTGTTATTTTCACATACAACCTATGGATCCACTAGTGTCATTGCATGTGTGTTCTCTTCACAATCCACCTATGGATCCACCAGTGTCATTGCATGTGTTCTTTTTAGTAACAACAACCAGTGTCATTGCATGTGTGCTCTCTTCAGAGACCACACATGGATCCACTAGTGTCATTGCATGTGTGTTCCTTTTACTAACAACAACAAGAGTCATTGAAATGGGTGCTCTCTTCAGAGACCACACATGGATCCACCAGTGTCATTGCATGTGTGTTCTTTTCACTAACAACAACCAGAGTCATTGCATGTGTGTTCTTTTCACATACCACATATGGATCCACCAGCGTCATTGCATGTGTGTTCTTTTCATAATCCACCCATGGATCCACCAGTGTCATTGCATGTGTGTTCTTTTTAGTAACAACCAGAGTCATTTTGCATGTGTGTTCTTTTCACATACCACCTATGGATCCACCAGTGTGATTGCATGTGTTTTCTTGTCACAATCCACCCATGGATCCCACCAGTGTCATTTTGCATGTGTGTCTTTTTAGTAACAACAACCAGAGTCATTTTGCATGTGTGATCTCTTCACATACCACCTATGGATCCACTAGTGTCATTGCATGTGTGTTCTTTTTAGTAACAACAACCAGATTCATTGAAATGTGTGTTCTTCTCACATACCACCTACGGATCCACCAGTGTCATTGCATGTGTGTTCTCTTCACAATCCACCCATAGATCCACCAGTGTCATTGCATGTGTGTTCTTTTTGGTAACAACAACTAGAGTCATTTTGCATGTGTGTTCTTTTCACATACCACCTATGAATCCACCAGTGTCATTGAGATGTGTGTTCATTTCACAATCCACCCATGGATCCAACAGTGTCATCGCATGTGTGTTCTTTTTTAGTAACAACAACCATAGTCATTTTGCATGTGTGATCTCCTGAGATAGCACCTATGGATCCACCAGTGTCATTGCATGTGTGTTCTTTTTAGTAACAACAACCAGAGTCATTGCATGTGATTTCCTTTCACAATCCACCCATGGATCCCACCAGTGTCATTGCATGTGTGTTCATTTCACAATCCACCTATGGATCCACCAGTGTCCTTGCATGTGTGTTCTTTTTAGTAACAACTAGAGTCATTTTGCATGTGTGTTCTTTTCACATACCACCTATGGATCCACCAGTGTCATTGCATGTGTGTTCTCTTCACAATCCACTTATGGATTCACCAGTGTCATTGTATGTGTTCTTTTTAGTAACAACAACCAGTGTCATTGCACGTGTGCTCTCTTCAGAGACCACACATGGATCCACCAGTGTCATTGCATGTGTGTTCTTTTTACTAACAACAACAAGAGTCATTGAAATGGGTGCTCTCTTTAGAGACCACACATGGATCCACCAGTGTCATTCCATGTGTGTTCTTTTCACTAACAACAACAAGAGTCATTGCATGTGTGTCCTTTTCACATACCACATATGGATCCACCAGTGTCATTGCATGTGTGTTCTTTTCACAATCCACCCATGGATCCACCAGTGTCATTGCATGTGTGTTCTTTTTAGTAACAACCAGAGTCATTTTGCATGTGTGATCTCTTCACATACCACCTCTGGATCCACTAGTGTCATTGCATGTGTGTTCTTTTTAGTAACAACATCCAGAGTCATTGAAATGTGTGTTCTTCTCACATACCACCTATGGATCCACTAGTGTCATTGCATGTGTGTCCTCTTCAGAATCCACCTATGGATCCACCAGTGTCATTGCATGTGTGTTCTTTTTAGTAACAACAACCAGTGTCCTTGCATGTGGGTTCTCTTCAGAGACCACACATGGATCAACAGTGTCATTGCATGTGTACACTTTTCACAATCCACCCATGGATCCACCAGTGTCATTGCATGTGTGTTCTTGTTAGTAACAACAACCAGAGTCATTTTGCATGTGTGTTCTTTTCACATACCACCTATGGATCCACCAGTGTCATTGCATGTGTGTTCTCTTCACAATCCACCTATGGATCCACTAGTGTCATTGCATGTGTGTTCTTTTTAGTAAGAACAACCAGTGTGATTGAAATGTGTGTTCTCTACATAGACCACACATGGATCCACCAGTGTCATTGCATGTGTGTTCTTTTTACTAACAACAACAAAAGTCATTGAAATGTGTGCTCTCTTCAGAGACGACACATGGATCCACCAGTGTCACTGCATGTGTGTTCTTTTCACTGACAACAACCAGAGTCATTGCATGTGTGTTCTTTTCACATACCACATATGGATCCACCAGTTTCATTGCATGTGTGCTCTTTTCACAATCCACCCATGGATCCACCAGTGTCATTGCATGTGTGTTCTTTTTAGTAACAACAACCAGAGTCATTTTGCATGTGTGATCTTTTCACATACCACCTACGAATCCACTAGTGTCATTGAAATCTGTGTTCATTTCATAATCCACCCATGGACCCACCAGTGTCATTGCATGTGTGTTCTTTTTGGTAACAACAACGAGAGTCATTTTGCATGTGTGTTCTCTTCACATACCACCTATGGATCCACCAGTGTCATTGCATGTGTGTTCTTTTTAGTAAGAACAACCAGAGTCATTGCATGTGTTTTCTTTTCACAATCCACCCATGGATCCCACTAGTGTCATTGCATGTGTGTTCATTTCACAATCCACCTATGGATCCACCAGTGTAATTGCATGTGTGTTCTTTTTAGTAACAACCAGAGTCATTTTGCATGTGTGTTCTTTTCACATACCACCTATGGATCCACCAATGTCATTGCATGTGTGTTCTTTTCACTAACAACAACCAGTGTCATTGCATGTGTGTTCTCTTCACAATCCACCTATGGATCCACCGGTGTCATTGAAATGCGTGTTCTCTACAGAGACCACACATGGATCCACCAGTGTCATTGCATGTGTGTTCTTTTTTGTAACAACAACCAGTCATTTTGCATGTGTGTTCTTTTCACATACCACCTATGGATCCACCAGTGTCATTGCATGTGTGTTCTCTTCACAATCCACCTATGGATCCACCAGTGTCATTGCATGTGTGTTATTTTTAGTAACAACAACCAGTGTGATTGAAATGTGTGTTCTCTTGAGAGACCACACATGGATCCACCTGTGTCATTGCATGTGTGTTCTTTTTACTAACAACAACAAGAGTCATTGAAATGTGTGCTCTCTTCAGAGACCACACATGGATCCACCAGTGTCATTGCATGTGTGTTCTTTTCACTAACAACAACCAGAGTCATTGCATGTGTGTTCTTTTCACATACCACATATGGATCCACCAGTGTCATTGCATGTGTGCTCTTTTCACAATCCACCAGTGTCATTGCATGTGTGTTCTTTTTAGTAACAACAACCAGAGTCATTTTGCATGTGTGTTCTTTTCACATACCACCTATGGATCCACCAGTGTCATTGAAATGTGTATTATTTTCAACTACCGTCGTTGGCCACAAACAATCGGGACGCAGAACTAACCAGCAACCGCTCTGGGCGTCTAGAAGACCTGCTCCCCGATTGTTAGGCGCCGTTGGATCGGGGTGCGTGGACGATAGTGATGTCCTTCGTGAGGGCCATCCGCGAGAAGTCTGTTCTGCGAACTGATTGGTCGTGGCAACTACGCTGGGCCTACGTCCTTGCCTTTATGCCCTTAACCTCGGGGCCAAAAATTAGATCGTGTTCCTTCATCGCCATGGAGAGGGAGAGGCCCAAACTCAGCTTGCACGAGGCTTAGATGTTCGCCCACTACGGCATACTCGCGCCGCCATTAGCGAGGCTTCCGGCCGGCTTCGAGCTCAGCTACGCCGGGGTTCCTGTCGCGCGGCTCTTGCGCGACAACGCGTTGGCGAGGCAGATCGACGAGCGCCGCCGCCAGCTGTCGGAGCGGAAGAGGGCAATGGCTTGGTACTCACGTACGAGCGCGTACTGGCGAAAGCTGTTCAAGAAGGAGCGGGCTACATTGATTGAGTTGTGCAGAACCCACCGGCGAGAGATCCACCCGGATCTGCGGAACCCACCGGCGAGAGATCCACCCGGATTTCTGCAACCCCGAAGGGAGGCAGCGCTTTTGGGCAGTGCCTGGGCGTACGACCTCCACCGTTATCGATGTAGCACGCCGTGAAGAATCCATGAGGAGGAGGAACGCTGCCGGGAACGTCGGCATCAATTCCGACACGGAGGAGGCTGGCGGCGACGTGGACAACGTCGTCAATGATGGAGACTGCAGGAGCGTCATAGTCGATTAGGGCCACTTAAGCATAAATTAAATCTATGTACGGTATCTTAATGCGCTCTTTGGATCTGGGTCACCTGAGTCATGGTCGATTACCATCATAATCTATATATGTTGGCCATGTTTTAGTTGTGCTTTTCTTTGAAACTAGTAGATCAAAACTCGTCCGATCCTGAAAATAAAGTTCGCGCGTTCCCTCGCATATCTGATGGGACAATACGCTGACTCTGCTCCCAGCACTTGATGGCACAGCCGTAATTTGGAGTGGGCCTGAGGAGAAGGGATCGAGCGTGTTGTAATAGTGTTGTAATAGTTTTTTTTAGATATTTAATAAATGTGTCTATACCCAAAACATGTCTAGATACATGTTTTAGGTTTCTCTGTCTTTCAAACTAATCAAAAGTCGTCAAATTCTGAACAAACAAAGTCATCGCGTTCACACCTGATGGGACAATACGCTGACTCTGCTACTTGATGGCACAACCATAATTCTGGAGTGCGCCAGAGGAGATGGGAATGCAAGGGAGATGGGAACTAGTAGCCGCGTCCAAACGCAGGTAAAAAATTAATGTAATAATATTTAAAAAAATGTAATCTAGTCCACATGACCCCATCACAGACACGTTGGCACGCGCCAGATATATATAAAGACGACACAGCTAGCTTAGTTTCAATGATACAATTCAACATAGGACGTTACTGTGCCCGCATCTTTTTGCTCCTCTTATTAGTCTGCTAGCCCACGCTGCATTAAGCATCAGTTGATGAGGATAAAATAATAATAAAATGTCAAATAAAATAATTTTTAAGCTTACCTTTCATCCGGAGAATCGTACAAAGATGAAATTGGCAGGGATTTATTATTTCTCCTGCACTTAGCCGAAAGATCCTCAAGATAATCCTCAATCACCCCCGCAACTTCTTCATATTCTAATACACCTCCATTATTTGCCCTTTCCTGCCCATTCCTCTTACCCTCTTGTTTCTTTTCACACCCTTTTCTCACCGGCACCTCCACTTCTTCATAAATTGGCTGCTTACGTACGTTTTCCTCCGAGTGTTCATCACCGTCTTCGCGCTGTTCTTCCGCCAGTTCTAGCTGAGAAGCCTCATTTTCTATCACCGGGGTGTGAACAGGGACAATAGCATGTGTAACTGGGTTTTTGCACAACCTCTTGATATGGTCGAATCTGCCACAACGTCCGCATTTCCTTTTCCTAGCACCAAGCCTTGGACCTTTATCGGTGGAGGCTACGATCCTTAGCTTTCTAGGCCTCCCAGGTGGCCTCCTAAGAACTGGTGGTTGAAGTTTCAACCCTGGATCGACAATCTCCCAATCATTTTCATCGGCCATAGGTGGTACGTTTTCTACATAAGTTGCAACAAACTTGTCCACGGAGAAATAGTTGTCGATAGAGTTCTCTATTTCAGCTCCATTACCTCTAAGCTTTAAGATGAAGTAAATTGCATGGTGACATGGCAGACCATTAATCTGCCACTGCCTGCATGAACAAGTCTTGTTTCCAATGTCTACAGTGTACCTCCGTTCACTTCCACGCTTGTATTCTGCATAAACCTTAGCCAATGTTCTGGAACTTCTGACCACCCTCATCTTTATCGTTCTCATTGCCCTGGTTCTTGCATTCAGTAACATAACCACCTTTGGAACTATTTTATGGCCTAAAAAATTTCTTGCACAAATTCTTTGCCTTAAATCTATCTTCACCACTATGCACTGTCTTATTGCATCCAACAAAATAACAATTCCAAGTGTCTTCATGCCCGAAATCTTATCATTGAAACTCTCTGCCAAATTATTGCATACAAAATCCACCTTGCTTAACTCAACAAACTTGCTTCTGGCCCATAGCTTGGTGTGATGTTGCTCAAGGTATTTTTCACCTTTGGAACTACATACATGTTCTGCAAGTAAGTAGCATGCGTGCTTGGGATGTATGTGTATGTTGATCGCCACAAGTCCTCTTCAAAGATCTTTCCGTCGAACTTCTTCGTGAAGTTAGTAGCGAGGTGCCGCATGCATTCCCTATGCTCAACCCCAAGAAACACAACATCAATAGCATTCTCAAGACCTTCGGATGCACCGGTGTGTATCACCAAGCCTTCAGGGTGACCAATTACTTCCCGTAGTCTCTGCATGAACCATGTCCAGCTTTCATTTGATTCACCCTCAAGAACAGCATAAGCTACGGGTAGAAGCCAATTATGCGCGTCCAAAGCACAAGCAGAAGCAACATGTCCCCTGAACTTCCCTGTTAAAGAAGTTGCGCCTATTGCCAAGTATGGCCTGCAGCCGTCTAGGAACCCCTTCCAGCATGCCTTCAGGCAGACAAAACATCTCCTGAAGCATATCTTATCTGCCTACTTATACCTGAACCCCCACGAGACCTTCTCTCTCCCTTTCACAATCTCGTAATCGATGTCAACAACACTACCACGTGATGTTTTCTCTACCTGAGCGTTGAAACTATACAACGTATGGAAAATGTCATTCCACTTACCTTGAATGACGTCTAGAGCCATCTCCTTCCCATCAAAGACTCTGTGATAAGGAATCAGAACGTTAAACTTTTTGCTAATCTTTGCTCTGAGTTCAGCTGGTCCAATGTTATGATCCTGCCTCACCCAGTCAAGTACAGTAGCAGCAATCCACTTGGTAGTCGCCGGTCTAATTTTACCACTTAAAGAAGTATTAGGGCAGTTGTGTTCCTTCGTGTTTACTTTGATCTGCATTCGATAAGAATCCAAATAATTCAGAGCTAGTTATCAGCAGAATAAATATGAGAAAGACTAAAACTAAATGTAGCTATTGCAACCTGAAATGGGTGTCCACCCCGCATTGGAGATGCATGTAATCTCCATTTACACACATTACTTTCCCTACAGTGCACCCTAAATCTCTTTTGGTCGCTCTTTTCAATGATAAATTCGAACCCAACTCTAATTGCATAGGTTGCAACTACATATCTGCAGTCCTCCACATTATCAAAGACAGTCCCCTCATCAATTGTAGGATTGTCCCTGTCAAAGTGTGTCACTGGCCTGTCCACGTCTTTGTCGTCGTATCTACATCCCATTTCCACATATTCACATTCCTCTTCCTCATCAGTCCCATAGTCAGGCTCAAAGTTCGAATCAACCAAATATTCCCTACTCTCCATCCTATCAGGGTCAACAGCCATGACTGGATATGCTTTCTCATCATCATCCACACCGCCACACGTTTCAGTGCCTTCATGCTCGCTTGACAAAGCATCATGCTCAAGGACAAGCTGTACAGACGTCTTGCGGTTACCAACCAATATCCTTGGCATCACCACATGACTATAAACGCTAATTGGGGTATGCAAATAAGGAATCACAGTTCTTACCTTTCAATGTGGACGCACGACACCTTCTCCGGGCTCCATACCTCCAAAGCTCTGCACCTCGCTACCTCTCCCCCCGTTTCGTTGTCCTCTGTGCTCTCCAGACTTGAAGGAGATTCCGTGCTCTCGAGCCATGCAGGACCCATATCCATGCTCTCAAGCCTCGCAGGATCCATCTCCGAGCGGGATCTAGATCACCAGCGTCGTTGGCCCCCTAACCTAACGGCCGACTCTCGGTTTTCGTTTCCAGACGCGCTTGGGCGGTGGGTGGCGGCAAGGAGACAGGGCAGGGAGGGGAGGGGAGGGGACGTGAGGGGATGGCAGGGAGGGGAGGGCGGGAGGACGACGGCCCAAGGGAATGACGAGAGCGGTGCACGACTGAGCGGAGTGGCGGCGGCAGGAGCAGAGGAGAGGAGCAGAGCGGAGCTGGTTGCGACAAAGCATGGAAAATTGCACAATAATGTGTTGGTGGGCGGCACCAGCCCTCGAACCTGGGACGCGCACCGTCGTGGGTGGAGGAGGCAGGCCCGCCTGTCAGAAAACATGCCACCTGTTAGTGCACTATGCACGGGGAGCGCTTCACGGAAATTTTAGCAGGTCCCATATATCAGTCTGTTTGATCAAAACTTGCATGCAGTGCATGGCTGGTCCACGCGCTAGTTCCGGAAAAAAGCCCGTTGATCCAAACTTGAATTGGCAGTTCTGCTTCTTCTCCCCCGTCTCATCTTCTCGTCGCAGTGGCAGTTCTGCTTCGTCTCCCTCGTCTGTTATCCTCTTCTTCTTCTCCTCGCGGTGGTAGTTCTTCTTTCTTCCTCGATCAAAACATTCCCGCACGTAAGCCATGGCCAGTAGCTGGATGAAGAGGAACTGTGCCGATCTCCCAGCTGACCCACTTCGCAAGATCGCCGACTATTTGCTGGAGAAAGAGGAGTACGTCGACATCTATGCTTCTTGTCGGGAAGTCTGCACCGATTGGCGTTGCACTTTAAAGGTGCTCGAATTCCATCTCAACAACTGGATCATGATAGATAACACACTTCCAGACGTTGGCGACTTCACCTTCTTCAACCTCGCCACTGGTCGTTGCTTCAGGTCAAATCTAATGGACATCCATCGCAGGTTCACATTCACATCCGATATTTATTTGTATTTTCCATTGTAAACACCTTAGTGCTAACTGATGCCCTCTTCTTCCAAAGATTCTACTTCGTCGGTGTTTCTCGTGGCGTCATCGTGCTTGCTCAGAGGGTGGAGCTGGACCAGATCCGGCTTCTGAACCCAATCACTCACAAGTCTAACACTAAGTTTCAAGCACACATACCATGTGCTCTTCTGCAATCTATCGTCGTGGCGAAGTCCCCGACAATGGTGTTCATTTGCACTGATTATCCAGATCATATTGCATGGGCCGGTGAGAGCACCCCAACGGGGCAAATCAATAGATCATTTGGAGAAGGATTGTATTCGCCACCTCCTGATACGCTTCTGGTCTGCATGACGGCATTCCGAGGGGAAGTATATGCATTACTTGAGAATGGAGACATCTTGTCGACCAACATCCAGTTAGAGCAGCGCGCGAGCACTGTCACGATGGCCAAAATAATTTCGGCCCCAGTCTTTGAACAGGTACGCAGAACCTACCAATTTTACCTTGTGGAGTCAGATGTGATCTGCTTCTTGTGTTGAACGGGGATTTCGCCAAAGGGCAACCGGTGTTGTACCGGGTGGACACGGAGAACCGCTCTCTCGAGGCCATCGGCAACATTGGGAGTCGTGCCCTTTTCATTGGTTGCAATCGGTCTATCTCCATTGACACCAGGTTACACCACACAGTCAAACCCGGTTGCATATACTACAGGAATTTTATCAGACTGTACGATCATGAGGTTCAAGCCTGGGAAGAGGAACCAACAATGGTAATGTATGGCTTAAGTCTGGAACATACACCGAGGCCTTACCCTCTGTACGAGATACTGGATGCACACTAAAGACGGAGAGAGTTCTCTGAACATGTGTTGCAGCACGTGGGAGCCGCCGACGACGAAATATATAGGGGAGAATGAATCATATATTCATCCTTGGTTATTTGCTAGCATTTTCAGGTCTATTTTTCGAAGTAGAAATTTGTACTGTATTTATACTATTTCGGTGATCATAATGCGTATTACCTTTCAGACAAAATTGTAATGTATTTAAATTTAGTACTTCCAGAATTCAAAGTATTTATTTTTAGTAGTTCTTTCAGAATTCTCTGTGTTCGACACGGGCATCAGCTCAGCGCCGGAATTCAGGTCCCACATGGAAAATTGCACAATAATGTGTTGGTGGGCGGCACCACCCCTCGAACCTGGGATACGCGCCATCGAAGGTGGAGGGGGCGGGCCCGCCAGTCAGAAAACATGCCATGTCGGCATCCCCTGTTTCTGATGCCCTTTAAAAAAATAAAACACGCCACATCGTTATCCCCTGTTTCTGATGGTGTTGCTACACTCGACGGTACATGGTGGCATATAAATAATACCGTATAAACATAAGGGCACAGTCGTCAACATATCTAAAATGAAACCCGGTCCCCTCTCCTACCTGTCCTCGTACATTGCCCGGTGAGGTGGATAGCCATGACCGATCTTTTTAATACGTTCGCACTCTTATGCTGAGAAGGGAAATAAAGATTGAGCTGTTAATGCAACGAGTGTCGAATTATTACCCTCTAAGGAAATGGGAAATGGTTATTTTCACGCGTGCCCATAGTCCAAACCTACTGTCATTCTTTCACTCCCCTTCTCCGACTAACCACGGTTCACCTTGCGCAGCTCCTCCGCGCCGCACCAACTAGGGTAACATGGCCCCGCCTAAGCCGTCGCCGCCGCCGCCGGGACAGCCGCCGAAACTGGGGTATTTAGCCCCTCTAAGGCAGGCCTTGAAGCTCTACTTCAAGGCCGGTCTCCCATTGCCCTGCCAGGCGGATGATTTCCCAAATGTGCCGAATCGGCCGCGGCGGCGACTGCGCCGTCATCGGCACCAGATGCGGCAAGCAGGGCTAAGAGAGCGATGTGAAGAAATCGCGTGGTGGCATTACGGCATGCTCTAGGCAATGGGAACAAGGTACGTATCAAATCGTTCATGAGAGCATGCCGCCGCCGAGGGTACACACCCTCGAACAGGGTAGCGCCAAGGTCTAGGAACTCTCGCGTCCATGCTTCGGCGCGAACTACCTTACCTCAGTGGGGTAGGCTGGGAGCACGCCGTCGGTGGCAAAGACGCTCCATCGTATGCATCGTCGAAGGCCATACCATGGCAGCGACCAAGCATCTACACTCAGCATGCTGGATTGTTCGATAGCCGGAGCCGGCGGCGGGCATCAGCTCAGCCCCGGAATTCAGGTTCGAGTTCACACGGACCTACGATCCCGAGAAGGAGATGTCGAATTTCAGTTTCGAAGAAATCGTTGCGGCGGCACGGATGGTCCAACTGAACCGGGACTGGCGCACGCAAATCGCTCGTGCATGAACAATACAGATTTCTTGTAGTTTGGTGGGAAGGCAATAGATCAGTTTTGGTTAAATGATCAAATAACTTATGTCCTCTCAAGGCAATTGGCCAGCCAACTTTTCTGGTGGAGATCTGTAGTTTCTTCAGTGCAGAATAGTTAAGTTCAGACTAAAGAATGGCTTTTGTAGATGAAATGCTGACGAATTGTTCTATATATAAACTAGTAGGAAGTTTAGCCCACTTTTGTGCAGGTATAGGACCCTTTTGTACGGAAGTACTACTGTTGTAAGAAAATACTATCAAGTACCTATTTCCTTCAATTACTAGTCGTGGTTCAATCCAGTTAACTCGCATCTTTTTATCCCAGACTATAGATTTTGCGTCTGTTGTCTATGTTGTAAACCATTTTTTCCTTTGTCTTGTGTTTCCTGTAAAATGGTCCTGCAGTTCAACGTGTTACAAATGTAGCTACCTTGTACTCCCTCCGTTTCAAAATATAAGATGTTTTAGCTTTGTGAATGAAGTGTATCTAGTCCCCTTTTAGTGTGTAGGTTCATCTAGGTTTAGAAAGTACCATCACTAAACGATGTCTAGATACGCTCCATTCACAAAGCTAAAACATCTTATATTTTGAAACGGAGGGAGTACTTGAAGAGGAGATGGACTACATTTTCCTGGCATCCACAGAATTGACATTGCTTATTGCCAGACCACCCTCTTTTCATGAGGTTGTCCTTGGTTATTCGTAGAAATTATAAAGCACGGTGTTCAACTACATAGATTCAAACTATTACACGCACACAAACTACATCAAATTCATTACCCACACATACTACATCGATTCAAACTATTACACACACATACTACTTCAAACTATTACACACACGTACTACATCCATTCAAACTATTACACATTTTAGTCGATACTAACTTCCTGCTACGCTCTCCATACTAAAAGTTCATTAGCCACACATACCACGGCAATTCACTAGAGCTCTGTCTTCACTCGAGGGAAATCAGAACCACCAGCTCGTCCAAGCCCGGTCCCCCCACCGAAACTGTGTGCTCCGTCGCGAAACGGTGGCGGTCCTGTGCCATCGATACTTCCAGGCCAACACTACAGGCGACGAGGGCGCTTTCTGGCAGCCTCTTCGGGGCCCTGAATGCCATGTACCGAGTCCAGAACCTCCTCCAGGTGGATGATGACCGGGTGCTTCCAACAAAGTTGTCGCCCTGCCCTGCTTGGATTCTGCACCTCGTACATCTTAGGAACGGCGTCAGGATCTTTCAGCCACGCCTTTACCTCCATGACCCATCTGTCGCTCGGTGGCATGATTTCCACCAGATCGCCTCCAAGGCTACTGACGACCTGCTTAAGGGCCTCCGGCTCCCAAGCATCCAATGGGAGGCCGTCAAAGCGGAGTTTGGAGAAGAAACGAAGTTGCCCCAAGCGATCGTCCCACCCATAGGCGTGATGCCAACGCATGAAGCTCATTTTCGCCCCGCAGCACTCGAAAGAACGGGAAGAATGCAGAACGCGCTCGGTGTCTGAGCTGTGCTCGAACCGGACGAAAAAATCGAAGGGCAGCACACATACCTCAATGTTGACCTCATTTCGTCTGATCCCAAAACGAGACCTGAAAGCCGACAGCAACTCTGCCGGTGACACGGCGGGACAGACGCCTAGCACGGTGGCCATGAGAGCGTGGTCGTCGAACTGCTGTGCCAGGGCTACCATGCCTGGGGTGCGCGGCAGCACGCAACTTCCCGAGGCTGGTCGCCGGCCTGGATCGCCTGACGGGACGCGCGCCGCCGTGCGAGAAAGACTAGCCAGAGGCGAGATATTAGTCCGGGGACGCAAAGCTCCGATACGGTGGACGATGCAACGGCAATGGCTGCGAGCTTCGATTGGAGGCATGGGAGGTTGACCGGACAAGGCGGAGGCGCAAATTAGAGCAAGTGCGAGCTCCGATCTAAGACGAGCAGCCGGAGCTGAGCAAATGTTATGGGGAGGGGAGCATGGAAGAAGACCAGAGCAGAGCAAAGAAATAGATCTCGTCCGCTCAGGGATCTGGTCCACGCAGGGATAAGCTAGTCCACGACTGCAAAAGATAACAGGGAATACTGACATGGCGAGCGAAGAAGAGTTGACCTAACAGCGGTATTTGAGTTTAACCGTTTTTCGTCTGGTTCAAACGACCGTTTGGCCGTTAGATTTGTATTCACCCCCATTTGGCCCTTCTGGACAATTTGCGAAGCTACTATGGCCCCTCCGCGCGATTGATGGCAACTCGGGTACCGCGGTGCGCTCACCCACCAACTTTGGTACTGCAGACGAACATTCCCTCACGAGAGGGGCCCAGAGGCCCAAAAAAAGAAAGGTGACACTGTTGGAAATATGCCCTAGAGACATATAGTAATAATGACTATTATCATATTTCATCAAGTTTATGATTAAGTTTTATATCATACTATAACTGTGTTGAGTGGAAACATCTATACACGTGTGATATACAAACAACTAGGGTTCCCAGTGAAACTCTAGTCACTGGTTCATTGGTCAACAGATGATCATGTTTCCTGATCATGTGGCATTTATGCAAATTGGAAATGGAGTCAACTCATTCTAAGAATGAGATGATGAACCAATACCCAAACTAAACATCGTGACCCGATCATGTCACGAAGTTCAAGTTATGATGATTAGAAATGGATCCTCGTAGACTATTCCTTAGAACTTGAGGCTATATCAATCACTATCTCACGAGAGTGCTTAGATAGCATCAAGCGCCACTTGGTAATACAATGGTTATAAAGGTGTGTTCAGGTACTCGGAGGAAACCATAGAGGCTATATATGTCAAGAGCGGGATTATTCCATCCATGTGACGGGAAGATACTCAAGGGCCCACTCGGAGAAGTAATATCCAATAGCTGCACAACGTGTGATTTGATCACAGGGATATCACTTGTCAGAACGAGTCAAGTAGCATTGTTCGGTAACGAGATTAAACATGACATGGTGATGTCATTGATCAGATCTCGGGCAATGCAAGTATCGAGAGACAAATGGAATAAGACACGACTGTCCCGGTTCAAACGACGAAAGATCTTCGTGGAACGCACAGGGGTCACATGGCCATACAGGTCCCTTTGTGGATCATTGGTGCGGGAGTGTCCTGACCATATCTAGAGTGTTCCTGAACCGTGGGGTATCACGCTTAAGGGCTTGATGATTCTTAGAGAGTGTTTATAGGATCGGAGGAATCGCCGAAGAATAGTAGAGAGAAAACCGAAAGGGTTTCGGTAAGTCCAGAGGATGTATGAAGTGGAGGTGGAAGGTGTTCCATAGCCACGGAGGTTGAATAATATGTGAATGAATGTTAAATATTGATTTAATCATTTACTCATAATGAGTTAATAAAAGAGAAAATCAATTTAAATGGTCAAAGGCTTAACGGGCCAATTCCGGAGGGAAGAGGGCCCATTAGGGAAAAGGCAAGAGGAAGAAGGGCCAAGAGGGGAGGCCGGTGCTCTAGTGGGCCATCCCGCCCGCGCAGGGGCCCTGGGGTGGCCGGCGGCGCCACCCCACCCCCTCCTCTCCTTTAGTCCCACCCCAGGACTTTGAGGGAGGTAGTACCTCCCCTCCCCCTATATATAGTGGGGGTATTTGGCCAGATAAAGACACACAATATTCAATAAAGGTCTTCTCACTTTTGGGAGGACCTCCAGTTGATATTTTCTCTCTCTCTCTATCTCTCTCTCTCTCTCGTGACCGTGATCCCAAGTTCGGACTGCACGAACGAGAGACATCTTCACCATAGAGCTTCGTCGCGCTGCGGGATTCAGATCCAGGAGCTCTACTTCCACAACTGCTGCTGGATCAAGGAAGCGGGAGTCATCGTCAAGCACTGGACATGTGTAACTCCCCGCGAGGTGTCACACTTGAGGCACTCAAGTCGTTGGATCCACTGGAGCACAAGGACTTAATCACGACCTTGAGGTCGGCTTCGGCTCGTCTACATCAACCACGCTCTCCTGAGCGTTGACAACGCTTTTTGGTCTTCAAGGGTAAGTTCGTGAAAAGCCCCTCCCATTACTGTATTACTAATAGATAGGTCCTGGCAACATCAGGGGTTCAGGGGCGTAGGGTAAAAATTATTGTTTTCATATGCGGAACCCCTCAAGTGGTATCAGAGCTAGATCTATGCGTAGTAATGCTAGTACGGGTAGAACACACAAGATGTAGCGTGTGGGAATTGATCTTTTAGTTGTTACCCTCCCACTTGTACTTGTGCATACCACAATAATGCTTCATGAAGCGCCCCCAACCGACTTTACGCGTTCATTCGCGAGACTGGTCCACGCTTGACATACGGCTTGTACCGTATAATGTGGCTTAGGGGGTGTCTGTCTCTCTCGCATTAGTTGGTATGCCATTTGCAACGGAGGGCCCCGAAAGGGGTGTAGTAGAGACAACTACTTGATCAGCGTTGTGCTGAAAGTTCGTAGGTAAGAACGGTTCTTGTGCAAAAGCCCATTCAGCCACGAAAAACATGCAAAGATAAAGTAGAGGCGTCTAACTTTGTTTTGCCAGGGGCGTTGCTTTGTGATATGGTTGTGGCAAAGGTAAAGTGATTACATTATGTTACGTAGTAGTAGATAGTCACGAAGGTGACGAACTACCACTCCAGAAAGACACCGGTACCCTGGTGTCTACAGCGCCGGAACCCTGGCGCCAGAATCCGGTGACGACGGATGGAGATCACGACGTGAAGGACCATATCACATCGCATTTATATTCAATGTTATTGTTTGTATATCTTATTGTGTGCTAGTATTAGATACTCGACGGTAGCCTAATAAGATGATCCCTGTTAAATTTACCAATGATTGTGTTCCCCCTTAGTGTGCACCACCAAGAAAGTTCTTCGGTATGAGGCGATCCATGGTACAAGCATGGGTGTCAGACATATCTACGTTCGCATACAGTGGGTGTAAGCCATGTTGCACAGTGAATACACTAAGTTTGGGTTGGCGAGCCTAGCACGCCACAGAGGCGTGGCCTCGGAACACGGATGGTCGAAAGATCAAGCATGAGTCGCATGAATGATGTGACCGACGTTTAGCGTCCACCCTTGAACCCACATTGATGGACGTGATGATTGGGGGAGATGTGGCTGATAGGGGTCGTGTTATCACTAGGAACCCTTCATGGGATAGGTGTTTCTGAGTGGAGTTATTATTAACTCATTTAATTATAAACTTAGTCAAAATTCCTCTTTGCAATTACAAATGTAGAAAGGGTTCTCCCCGATGCCACCTTTCCTGTTGACGATTGATTGGTTAGAAGGAGAGAAGCTCAGATTAGATGGATCAAACTTCTCTATATGGGTTAAACGTCTCCACGTTCTCCTTAGCAAGAATGACGTGGTTGACTACATACTCGATGGAATGGATTTGGATCAGCCCCTTGACCTAGAGACCCCAGAGCAGCGGGAAGACCGCTACTATCGTCAAGAGATGTCCACCTACATTCAGATAATAATGTGTTATGGGATGGTGGATGAACTCCATCCGCTCATGGGTGATCTTGATCCATATTCGATGGTGGATCAGCTGAGAGCAGAGTTCATAGGCCATATGCGCATGTGGAAGCACGAGCTGCTTGGAGAGTTCCATTCCATACAGATGGAGGAGCACACATGTCTGACGGGTCACTTGGAGCGCATGCTTGATGCACACATGAGACTGGTTCACTTCGTGGATTACTGGATGGATGATCCTTTTGCAAATGGCGTTGTGTTGCGATCGCTGCCACCAAGCTACCAAGCACAAGTTAGGACTTGCATTATGAGAGGAGACGCGGAATCAATGGAATTCCACCGGTTCGTATCACATCTCAGGAATGTGTTGGTTGAACCAGATGTCACTCAGGTCATCAATGACAAAGGTATATATTTGATATACAATTTTATAAATGTTATAATCTTGCAAACACATTTGCAGTGTTAAGTATATTTGATACTTGTTCTGTTTTGCTAAAAACAGGTCCTTCTGCATGAGAGGTGCTTGCTAGAGAGGAGGTGACGTTGCGTGTTGATGGCAAGCATGATGATGATGCCCAACGACATTCTCCCCCAACATTTATCATTTAGTTTATGTTTTAGGATGATTATTGTAATCTACAAATTGTGAACTTCTTTAGTGTGTCTCACATTTGTGAGACGGTTATTCATATGAGCTTGTAACAAACAGTTGTTCCACTTTTATGAATGATTTCTATTTGTGTTCATATCTTGTTTGATTATATGTGAATTATCCTTGTTGTTTGAAACTAATTGATAATGCATGAACATTTGTAAAATATTGAAATTCCTTAAAATACCCAACTTAAATGATATTCATTACTGAATGAAAACCATTGTTTATATTCAAAGTTATTGATAATATGTGAAAGTCATTTGATTTCTTATCACATATAATTCATGCCAAAGTTTGACAAAATAACTCGAACACCGTGTATTGCTTGAATATAAAGTGTTTAATGAATTGTTAAAAGTAAATACATATTCGATGTACTGTGTTTTAACAAAATGGTAACTAATTAGAATATATAGTGAACCACTAGAATTCGTAAAAGTTTTAGGCTTATTCGATATAACCAAAACAATAATGAATAAGTCCTTGTAGAGTATTCATTGGAAACTTTGAATACAAAATCCATAGCTGAAACCAAAAGAGAAGAAAAATTTGTATTGCTTGGATTTTGGTACATTTTTTAGAAAGTTCGCATTCAGTGATATTTCTCGATTATGAAGCAAATGGAAGATAGCGAAAAACACGATGAGGATTCAAATCCCTGCATCAGAGTGTTGAGAAGCGCAACGGAAATTTTTCCTGAACGATTCTCTTCTCAAAGGAAAGAATCAATGATAATGATCATTGTGTTTTCCCCACTAGTGTTTTCACTACATGAAGTAGGATTCAAAATGTAACCCATATCTTGTATGGAGACATTTGTGAATCATTTGTCATGATTACCAGAATATGACATACCTACGAACTACTGAGGAAATAATGGTAAACTAAAATTATGAGAAATCCCAAAGAAAAATTCACTTGAGATTAGAAAGCAATTTGTAGCTAAATCTCACAAGTAAAAGGGGTTACATGGAATTTTTCCAAATGACTGCAAAGCCATAGTGGAAAAGGGGGTGAATGACAAAAAGCACAATTTGTCAAGTATTGGACAAATTCAAATGAGTTTGATTCATGTGTGCTTAATATCCAGTGGATTTAAAACTAGTAAAAGTACTAGCATCTCATAGTAAAACTCCAAGTTTGATATTTGATCAAAAGATTTGAAGTTGTTCAAAATAGTGAGTAGATATGCAATTTTCATGAAATTGAGTGGGAGCTATGAAAGTCTTCCTAAAACAATATGTGAATGACATATTTTTGAGTGGGAGCAATATAAGTCTCAAATTCAAATATGTAGGAACATAGTTTGAGTAAGAGTAGTGACTCATACCCAAATATGTTAGGAACATATTTTGAGTGGGAGCTTATAGAGTGATTATTAAGTGTGTTAAGAATAAAAGCTCAAGTACTTATAAATAATGATTTATAAGGTGTAGAAGTTGATAATAGGTGTATTATGATATTATGTAGTATTCCTTAAGGGATTCTGAAAATGGTTTCAGAATAGAAGTTAATTATGGAACTGGTCCTTTATAGCTCAAGTTAGGAATAGTATTAAGTTTAACATCAATGGTTGAAAGAAAGAAAAGGATGATCATCATCCACTATGTTAAGACATAGGTTCTATCTTAGAAAACCATGATGATAACTTAACATAATATATGATCCAAGAAGGAACGTTTGAAAAGTGATTAAGTTTGAATCACAAAACATTGAGTTAAGTTTGTACGTAGTGTCTAATAGAGAACTACAGACACATTTTCCAAATCCATAAAGGATGAGGCATCTTAAAGCATAAAGGGTTATGTTATAAGGGAATATATTGGAAACTCCCGTAATACCGATTAGAGTCAAGTAGGAAGCAAGGTGAAAAAAAACATCGAAAGTTGCACAGAGTGCACTAGTATTTCGATGATTACATTTATAATAATAGATAAGGGTACCATCTAAAGTGTTGTATAATGTTATGGCGGGGCTAGTTCACTTTTAACGTAGAATGATGTGTCCCAGGGCACAGTGCCCATGAGAAATCCCTCGAGGTTGATCTAAAGTCACTGTAGGCTCCTGGCATCAGGCCTCGTTCTGCTGCCATAGCAACAATGCATACACACAGATGCTATCATGTGATGATAAAGTATTAATGTCAATCAAGGTGACATTAGTAAGTTGCAAAGGATTTGGGACTATAAAGTACATACCCAAGACTCAACCTCTTCCATGAGCAAGCATGTTCAGGGTACTAGATAAATGGTGCCAATGATTAAGAATAAATGCAGCTAGTGTATTTGTACTCTAGTGCAAGTGGGAGACTGTTGGAAATATGCCCTAGAGACAAATAGTAATAAGGACTATTATCATATTTCATAAAGTTTATGATTAAGATTTATATCATGCTATAACTGTGTTGAGTGGAAACATCAATACACGTGTGATATGCAAACAACCAGGGGTTCCTAGTGAAACTCTAGTCACTGGTTCATTACTCAATAGATGATCATGTTTCTTGATCATGTGGCATTTAAGACAATTGGAAATGGAGTCAACTCATTCTGAGAATGAGATGATGAACCAATACCCAACCTAAACATCGTGACACGATCATGTCACTAAGTTCAAGTTATGATGATTAGAAATAGATCCTCGTAGACTATTCCTTAGACCGTGAGGCTATATCAATCACTGTCTCCCGAGAGTGCTTAGATAGCATCAAGCGCCACTTGGTAATAAAGTGGTTATAAAGGTGTTTTTAGGTACTCGGAGGAAACCGTAGAGGAAATATATGTAAAGAGCGGGATTTGTTCGTCCATGTGACGGGGAGATACTCAAGGGCCCACTTGGAGAAGTAATATCCAATAGCTGTGCAGCGTGTGATTTGATCACATGAATATCACTTGTCAGAATGAGTCAAGTAGCATTGTTCGGTAACGAGATTGAACACGACATGGTGATGTGATTGATCAGGTCTCGGGCAATGCAAGTATCGAGAGAGAAAGGGAGTAAGACACGACCGTCCCGGTTCAAACAACGAAAGGTCTTCATGGAACGCATAGGGGTCACATGGCCATCCAGGTCCCTCTGTCGATCATTGGTGCGGGAGTGTCCTGACAATGTCTAGAGTGTTCTCGAACCATGGGGTATCATGCTTAAGGACTTGATGATTCTTAGAGAGTGTTTATAGGATTGGAAGAATCACCGAAGAATAGTAGAGAGAAAACCGGAAGGATTTCGGTAAGTCCGGAGGATGTCCGGAGTGGAGGTGGAAGGTGTTCCATAGCCACGAAGGTTGAATAATATGTGAATGAATGTTAAATATCGATTTAATCCTTTATTCATAATTATTGAATAAAAGAGAAAATCAATTTAAATGGTCAAAGGTTTAATGGGCCAATTCCGGAGGGAAGAGGGCCCATTAGGAAAAAAGCAAGAGGGAGAAGGACCAAGAGGGGGGCGGCGCCCTAGTGGGGTGGCCAGCGGCGCCATCCCCTCCCCCTCTCCTCTCCTTTAGTCCCACCTCGGGACTTTGAGGGAGGTAGTACCTCCCTCCCCCTATATATAGTGGGGGTATTTGGCTAGATAAAGACACACAATATTCAATAAAGGTCTTCTCACCTTTGGGAGGACCTCCAGTTGATATTTTTCTCTCTCTCTCCCTCTTTCTCTCACTCTCTCTCTCTCTCTACCTCTCTCTCTCTCTATCTCTCGTGACCGTCCCAAGTTTGTACTGCGCGAACAAGAGACATCTTCACCGCAGAGCGTCGTAGCGCTACGGGATTCGGATCCAGGAACTCTACTTCCGCAACTGCTGCTGGATCAGGGAAGCGGGAGTCATCGTCAGGCACCGGACATGTGTAACTCCCCGCGAGGTGTCACACTTGAGGCACTCAAGTCGTTGGAGCCACATGAGCGCAAGGACTTCATCACGACCTTGAGGTCGGCTTCGGCTCGTCTACATCAACCATGCTCTCCTGAGCATTGACAACGCTTTTCGGTCTTCAAGGGTAAGTTCGCGAAAAGCTCCTCCCGTTACTGTATTATTAATAGATATGTCCTGGCAACATCAGGGGTCCAGGGGCGTAGGGTAAAAATTATTGTTTTCATACGCGGAACCCTTACAGACGCAGCCCTCGACAAGTTGCCTGCACCTGCACCACCTCATGTACTACCTGGACCCAACAACGTTAGACGTGCACACACGTTCCACTCGTAGGCCGACATGCTGCTGGTTCGGCTGCTCTTGCTGTGGCTGCTGCACGTACGGCTGCCCCTGCTGCGACCGCTACACCACCAGCTGCCGGCACTACCACTTCTAAAGCATTTGTGGAATATAAGGGGAGGACGAGTACGAGTATGAATACGAGAATGCGTTCGACGAGGATGTTGAAAAACCTGCACCGGGATGCACCTGATATTACCACCAGAGTGCTCGATCGGTACGTGATGATGATCATGTTATAAATATTAAATAAAATATTCCACTGTTTGAGGGTAGATATAATCTCGACGTATATCTTACATAAGAATTAGAAGTAGAATAATGTTTTCCATCTTTAAAATATCCTACGCATATGTGTTTTAGTGCTGCTACTTTCGAGTTTACATATTTTGTTTTACTCTGGTGGTCTGAACATTGTGGCGTAAATCATGCTAATATTTCTAATACTTGGACTTCTTTAAAAACTGTTATGCGTGTCCATTTTGTGCCTCTAGAAACTTATCAAAGTTATTTACTAAAGAAATTCACTAGTTTAGAACAAGGCAAATTTTTTGTGGAAGACTATTATCACGAATTGCAAACTCGGATAGTTTTTTGTGGTATTGTCGAAGATACGGATGCCATGCTTGCATGTTTTTATTGGTTTAAATAAGGATATTCAAATCATCATATACTATAAGAAGTATACTACCATCACTCGTTTGTTTCAAATTTCTTGCAAAGCTGAACATGAAGTGCAGGATCGTCAACCCCTTGGACAAGGACTAATAATTTTACAGGTCGCACATCGTGTTGGACACCATGACAATCAGTGCCATCCTATCGTGGCACTACACCAGCACTTACCACATCCAAATCCACCACGTCTACATCAAGACCGCCTTCGGCTGCTCCTCCGTTGCCGTCCAATGCCCTGCTCGGAGTTCTTCTTCTATGGCGTCTACGAGCAAGACATGCGATATAGAATGTTGCAAATGCTATAGATATGGTCATATAGAGAACATGTTTATAGCACATGGTGTGATATTTGTGCGTTAAGAAGGCAGATATGATTCAGCAAGTCACTTTGATGACGATATATTGGCTCTTATTGCTTCACGTGGTAGAGATAATTCTAATTCCAAAAAAGAGATGGAGGTAATGGGAGTTGAAAGTATTGACCAATACAAGAGTTTAGTTGCACAATGTGTGTGGAGTGTGCAATTGAGAAAAGTTGAGCATCATCAATACCATAATATTTTCCAAACAAGAGCTGTTGTCAATGGGTGAGCTATACAGATTATTATGGATATAAGTGTAATAATCTAGCTGGTGCTGACATGGTGGAGAAGCTTTCTCTACCAACAAGACAACGCACACATTCATACTACACTCCATGTTTGAGAGCTCTCACAAGCTCAGGGTAACAAGACGGTATGCGTGCATTTTACTATTAGTACTTATTCTGATTTTGTTGATTGTGTTGTTGTGCCAATGCAAGATTGTTCTTTGTTACTTGGTAGACCTTAGAAATTTGATAGAGAATCTATTCATAATGGTAAAACTAATCCCTATTCTATTATGCATAATGGAAAGAACATTGGTCCCAAACCTATGAATCCTAAACATATTTTAAAAGATGATCTTGCTAGAAAAAGTAGAGAAAAAACGGAGGAGAAATGAAAGACTAGAATCAGATTGTTGCTGTAGATTTTTTACCACCTAAGACCACTAAATCTGATTCTAAACATGTTACTGAAATTCGTTTGAAGAATACATGTATGCTTGCAACTAAAATTGATATGGATGAAGTAGATGTGAATAATACTCAATGTTATGTAATTATTTGCAAAGATATTTTGTTTTCATTTGAGGATATGCCTCCCTTTTTGACAATTGTTGTTGCTAACATTTTGTAGGAATATGTGGATGTTTTTCCACGAGAGATGCCACTAGGACTACCATCTATTAGAGGAATCGAGCATCAAATTGATCTAATTCCTGGTGCCACGATGCCCAATCACGCGCCATATCGAACCAATCCCGAGGATACAAAAGAGATATAACGCCAAATTCAGGAACTACTCGACAAAGATCACATTCTGAGTCTCTTAGTCCATGCGTTGTTCCTATTATTTTGGTACCTAAGAAATATGTTAACGCATGTGTACTGATTGTAGATCTATCAACAATATTACTATTCGTTACCATCATCCTATACCACGTTTAGATGACATGCTTGATGAGTTGATTGTCTCTACAATATTTTCTAAAGTTGATTTGCGTAGTGGTTACCACCATATTCATATGAAATTGGGATATGAATGGGAAACAACATTTAAAACAAATTTCGGTTTACATGAGTGGTTAGTAATACCATTTGGTTTAACTAATGCATCCATCACATTCACGAGATTAATGAACGAAGTTTTACGTGCTTTCGTTGGATATTTTGGGGTGGTCTATTTTGATGATATTTTGATTTATAGAAAATATTTAGAGGATTATTTGAATCATTTATGTGTTGTTTTCAATGCTTTACGCGATCCATGTTTATTTGGTAATCTTGAGAAGTGCACCTTATGCACCGACTGAGTTATTTTTCTTGGCTATGTGGTTATAGCGCCAGGGTACTGAGGTTGATCTAGCCAAGATTGAAGCAATTTTGAGTTGGCCACCTCCTAAAACGGTCACACAGGTGAGGAGTTTTCTTGGTCTCGCTGGATTTTATAGGCTCTTTGTCAAAGATTTTGGATCGATTGCTGCACCGTTGAACGAGCTTACAAAGAAAGATGTGCCTTTTTTTGGGGCGGCGCATAACATGACGCTTTCATGATGCTGAAAGAGAGGTTAAAACATGCCCATTTACTCCCACCTTCTGAGTTTAATAAAACATTTGAACTTGAATGTGATGCTAGTGGAATTGGGTTGGGAGGTGTGTTATCACAAGAGGATAAACCTGTTTCATACTTAGTGAGAAACTTAGTGGGCCTAGTCTGAACTATTATACTTATGATAAAGAATTATATGCTCTTGTTCAGATATTACAAACTTGGCAACATTATTTATGGCCTAAATAATTTGTTATACATTCTGATCATGAATCTTTGAAGCATATTCGTAGTCAAGCAAAACTGAAAAAGCGCCATGCTAAGTGGGTTGAATTCATTGAGTCTTTTCCTTATGTTATTAAACACAAGAAGGGTAAAGATAATGTTATTGTTGATGCTTTGTCACGCCGTTATACCAAGCTCTCGCAACTTGACTACAAGATCTTTGGTTTGGAAACTATTAAAGAACAATATGTACATGATGTTAAATTTAAAGATATATTGCAAAATTTTATTGAAGGAAGAACATGGAACAAGTTTGTCATTAATGATGGATTTGTGTTTCGTGCTAACAAGCTATGCATCCTAGATAGCTTCGTTCGTCTTTTGTTGTTAAAGGAGGCGCATGGAGGAGGTCTGATGGGTCTATTTGGAGTGAAGAATATGGAGCACGTACTTGCTACACACTTCTTTTGGCCACATATGTGTAGAGATGTTGAGATATTAGTTGCTCGCTGCACTACAAGTCAAAAAGCTAAGCCACACCTTCATTCACATGGTTTATATATGCCTCTTCCTATTTCTAGTGTTCCTTGGAACGATATTTCTATGGACTTTGTTTTGGGATTTCCTCGAACATAGAAGGGTAGGGTAATATTTTTTTGTGGACAGATTTTCTAAGACGGCACACTTTATTCCTTGTCTCAAGAGTGATGATGCTACACATGTTACTGATTTTTTCTTTCATGATATTGTTCGTTTGCATGGTGTGCCAAATGCTATTGTTTTTGATTGTGATACTAAATTTCTTAGCCACTTTTGGAGATGTTTGTGGGCTAAGTTGGGGACTAAATTAATTTTTACTACTACATTTTATCCTCAAACTGAAATAGTTAATAGAACTTTGTCTACTATGCTCAAGGCTATTTTGAGGAAGAACTTAAAGAGTGGGAAGATGGTTTACCTCATATTGAATTTGCTTAGACTCAGTCATTGCATTCCACCACTAATGTGTTCCCTTTTGAGATTGTGTATGGTTTTGTTCCACATGCACCTATTGATTTTTTGCCACTTCCATCTTCGGTGCAAAATAATTATGATGCTACACAACATTTTGAATACATTTTAAAGTTGCATGCGACTAATAAAGATAATATTGAACGTATGGATGCTAAGTATAAAATTACTAGAGATAAAGGTACAAAGCATGTTGTGTTTGATGTTGTCGATCTTGTTTGGTTGCATTTGCACAAATATCATTTTCTTGATTTGTGCAAGTCTAAGTTAATGCCACGTGATGCTAGTCCTTTCATAGTTTTAGAGAGGATAAATAATAATGCATACAAACTTTAGCTTCATGTAGAGTTGTGTACGGTAAGTTCCACATTTAACATTAAAGATTTGAAGCCATACTTTGATGAAGAAGATGATACTATGTCGACGATGACTTAGATTCAAGAAGGGGCAGATGATGAGGACATCCCTACTACTTATACACCTAATGTACCTACATCAGCATTACAAGGACCTCTCACAAGAGCTTGTGCACGCCAACTCAATTATCAGGTACTTTCATTTCTAGGAACTCTTCCTAATATAAATGAGAATATGATGTTGCCTAAATCAGATGTGTTGATGTTACTTAATAATGATGGACCTAGCAAGGACAAGAAGGACAATCAATGGAGCATGTTCATGCATGGAGATTGCAGCTAGCTTGTGAGGATTGGCGATGACGCCACAAGTGAAGATTTCAGAATTTTGAAGCCACCATAATGAGAGATGAAGAGTTGGACAAAATCAAGAGATTTCTATTTCATAATTTCATCCATAAAGTCATATAGTGTTGTGTCATGTTTTATTTCTAGGCCAGGCCCATGTAGTTTTTGTCCAAATAAAGGGCTAAATTTTCAGAGTCCATATATGTGGAGAAAACCTACTTAGGAGGATTTCCAACCTCCTTTCCCAAGGCTGGCCGAATCCCCCTCTGGCTATCCGTATGTACTTCCATTAGTTCATCATTTAGACTCAGATTTTGTTTAGATTAACAGTTAGCCGTTGTTGCAACTTTGCCATAGGCTCGAGTGTCATAGAGGCCTCTTGTACTACACACCTACAGAATCCTACCTTCATAAGAAAGCATTCATCTTCATTTGTAATATCTTGATTGCAATATTGGTTCTTACTTGTTCTCGATTTTAGGTAGGATCTAAGACCCTTGCCGGTCAGGCTGATCGTCTTCCCCAATATCAGTAACCTCCAAGAGATTGACCTAGTGATTGCATTGGCACTCGTGCTCGCACGTTTAGTCGGATCGTTAAGCCCAACCACCACCAAATCGATTTATCCTCATCTCATTGAAAGATCAGACTACCATTTCCGTATCACGAACTCTGGGAAATAGAAGATATGTACTTTTCTTTCCACTTCTAGCAACCTACAAAACAAGAAAGTGTTTCCTTGTGTCTTCAACTCCACCAAGTGGTTATGAAGCACAGGGTTCCAAATTAGAATTGAAAACAACTATGTAAATATTATAACTAAAGTAAATATGCATAAAGTAAAGTAAACTTAGGAAACTATATGTGAAGTATAACTAGATATAATGCAAAAGTAAAGTGCAATATTGTTGGTAGCGTTGTAAACTATATGAGATAACTAAATGCAAGTATGAAACATGTTTTTGTATTTTCGGATTAATTGAGTAAAAGGATTTTCTTATGATTAAAAATGAGCTAGGGTTCATAGTTCCACGTCTCTACTCTCTCATGAACATGATGGACTCAAAACAGCTTCAAAGAAGGCATAATATTGGTGCATGATGTCTTTGATAAGAATTAATAAGGGCACCACGTCCTATCGTTGATATGATGCAACACATCCCACTAATACTCCTGTACTAAGAGAAAACTCCACAATTTTAAGATAGACAAAGTATTGCCTTTGCTTCCATGACATGATGCTGGAGATCAAATATACTGCCTCAAAAGATTCAGGATCACCTTTGTTGGTCAAAATGCAATTGTATCACATGCACTCATTTGTCTCTAGTGAGGTACCAACGGAAAGGTAAAAACCATAATAGGACCCAAACATGCTATCACTATCCAGTTCCATACTATCATGTTACTACAACTAATACACATGTTCCTCCTCTAGCACCTATCATGCTAGTTGGATCAAAACATGAAATCAAGAATATGGTAGATAATGTACATATGCTTCTACATCAAACATAATCTGAAAACTACAATCTCAAACACCCATCTCGTATAAAAAAGATCCTCCACCAAATGATTACATATGGCTGGTCATAATCCTGTTGGGCATCTCATATGGCACTGGAATAATGATATCATGAGAGAGAGAACAAGTTGCTTCCACAAACCCATAGTTTGGGGGTGGACTAGTACATGCTCACCATGGAGATGATCTAGATGTGGAGAGGTTAGAGATGCGAGCCGGTGGCATTCTGGCGGCATTTACCCCTCTAATCTCTGCTGGTGCTGGATCTTCTCTGTTTTGTGTTTCTGTCTCCATGGTGAGCCATCATTTGGGATCATGGTCGGGGCAGTATATATAGGTGTTTTTATCTCAAGACGAAGCTAGGACACAAAATCGACGACATCATAGCATCAAGGGATATGGGCCCCATGGAGTGGTAGGAGTACTTGGTTGCACCATGGGACTCATGTTGAGCCTCCATCGACTCCAAGTTGGGTCCAAGTGCTCTAGGTCTTGAGTTTGTTAAAAAACTTCAGTAGAAAAATCTTAGGTCCTTTGCGCTCACTACGATCTCTAAAAGTCAAAAATAAGCTATCATGGGTGTCGTGGTGGTGTCACGGCAGATCCCATGGATAGGCTAAAGGTGGGGCCAATATGCACTAGAGGAATCCATGGAGGGATAGTGTGGTGATTCCACACACAGATGCTTTGTATTCCCCAAGTTCACTAGGATTACAGATGCTCCTTGAGCTGTATTGGGGAGAGGAGGAAGAAGAAGCTCTCTTACTCTCACCACTACTTTCACCCCAGGAACCAACTACTCACTTGCCAACCAGCCAGCCCCAACTATAGAGGCCCTAGCTCTTCTTATATAGGGGAGACTAGGGTTCCCATTGAGGCATATGTGGAGGCATATTCATGGGAATATGTCTCTTCCCAAAATAGCAAACCGACCGGGTCACCTTTTGCCATCATAAGCCATGCAGAGGCTACGTAAGCCTCTGCGGCACCAGCGTCAGCCGACATAGGGTTCGTCACCTTTGTCGGCCATGCCTCGCTGGTCCCTCCCTCTGTTTGCTTCGCTCACGCTCCTGCGCACAGATGTCACCTTTTGACCAGCGAGATACCTTCCTTCTCTTGCAAGCCTGGTATGATCCGGACCCGTTGGTACCTGCATACAAATTACCAATAGCCCGCCGGCTTACGATATACGTCGGCCAGGACTTAGTCAGGTGGACATCCTCTGGCCCGGGTTACTCCGTAAGTCGGCCTGCCTTGAGGTGACCCGGTCAGCTTTCGCTTTGACCTCGCCATACCTCGGCTAACTCGGCCTTTATACCCCGGTGTTACCCTACCCGGGGTATCCCCCCAACATTAGTCCCCGAAGCTGGTACGGTCTTAGCAACTTCAGCTGCTAAGGCCACGGCAGGTTCAATCTTTTTACTCCCTTTTACGAGTTACTCCTTAGCTCGGATCCTGTGGCGTAGCATTCCCTTGGCACATTCCGAGTCACCACTTGCTGGCCGGGCTACCCTTCTGTTTTCCGAGTTATCCTTCATTCTCTCATACATTTTCCCACGTCCCACATGGAGGGTAATCATTACCTTGCCTCATTTTAAGGGCATGCGCCAGTTACTATTCTTATTGTCAGGAGTTACTGTTGCACACATCGCGTCGTGGACGCCTCCTCGTTAACTGTATCACCATGTCGCGTCATGGGATCCCCTGTTTCCTATGGCTTAACTCTGATTGGCTGATCCGGCTGATACACGGCCACACCGTGTGGCCTCGACGCACAACACGATCCCACTACTCACCAATAGGGCGTGGTTAAATAGGGGAGGGGTTAAATAGGGGAGGGGGCGCGTCCCTTGGGTGTTTTCCCCTTCTCGCGCCCCTTAGCCTCTCTGCCTCTTCTTCTTTCTTGCGACAGCGCCGCCGCCGTCGCCGCATCTACTCTGCTGTGCCGCCGCACCGTGCCTTTTCGCACTAGTCTCGCCGCCGCTCCCGCGCTGCTTCACCGTCACGGGTCCGCGCCAGTCCCAGCGTCTATTCCCCACCTCCGAACTGGCCGGTGAGGACAGTTATTTGGAAATGACTCAGGAGGAGCTCGCCGTCATCAGGGAAGAAGAGATGGACGAGGAGGGCGAAACTATGGGGCATGGTGGCTGGGCCGGTTCCTAGGTGTGCCAGGATGACCTGGATTGGCTCTACCGCACCCGTCGCATCCCCGAAGGCGTAATTTCACGCCTCCCCTACGAAGAGATTGCTCCCTCACCCAATCCGGGTGAGTTCGTCATCTTCCTCTCTCACTTCCAGCGCGGCTTCGGCCTGCCAGTGAGTGATTTCTTCCACGATTTCATCAACATCTACGAACTCCCACCCCACCATCTTCCGGCGAATGCCATTACATCCCTTTCTTCCTTCGCCTCCGCCATAGAAGGATACGTCGGCATGTGGCCTACCAAAGAGCTCTGGATCCGGTTCTTCGGTCTGCGAAGGAATGTCGTTCCGGATAAGCTGCGTGCCCTGGAGGACAAGCACCTGACCCAACGTGGTGCGGCCTCCATATCACCTCGGAATCAATCCGTCTTTCCTCGGGTCACGGGGCTTGAATCTTGCAAGGGCTGGGCCTAGACCTTCTTCTATGTGAGGAATGGCAGGGATGAGGATCTGATCCGGCTGCGCCCCTTTGCGATGGGTCCTCCTAATCTGGATCTGTGGGACCGGGTTCCCAAGAAACCAACTGTCCTGGCGAATCAAGTTAACAAGCGGTTCCAGGAGTTGAAGGATCTGGGGCTGCGCAACGAGGATGTGATGATCACATTCGTCCGCAGCCGGATTTCTCCCCTACAGAAGCGCACGAACAAACTTTACCACATGAGCTGGCGACTTGAACCCAACCGGACCCCCTCCTTCGAGTTGAGCGACATTGAAATCTTCTGCCGGGTCAAGGCCCTCTTCACGACCCACAAGGACTTCAGCGCTGAGTGGGAGTGGGGGTTGGAGCACTACTGCCGGGATAAGCCTCCTCCTACGGTAAATCTCATTACCCCATCCTTCTCCGAGTTATATTCTACGTCGGAGCACATTGTTTATTTGATCCCTTTGCATTTTCCTCTTAGTTGTTTCTTCGGCATACCCTCGAAGATGGCACCGAGCCTTCCCTCAAATGGGGGAAGGATCGACTTGTTCCCGACGAGGAGGAGCCGGATCAGGAAATGTTCCTGCCGACCCCGGACGCAACCAAGCGACCCACTGGTAACTTCTCTTCCTTATGGAATTGGCCTGGCGATGAGGATGATTCCGACGTTGAAGTGGTGGAGGTATTTAACGCGGTTCCCCTTTATTACGCGTTTCCGGCATCAGCTAACCCGGCAGCGCAGATCCATGAAGATCCCCCTCTCGCTACGGGTGAGCTGATTCCTGCCGCGTCTAAGAAATGGACCGCTACCTCGGCTGCTTCTTCCAAGCCTCCCCAAGCAACCAAACGGCGGAAGAAGTCCACTGACAAGGCCGCCACCAAGCCTCTGGCTAAGGCTATAGTCCGGAGAGCTCGAAAGCCCAGGGAGCCTTTGACTTCTGACAAGTAAGTCACTTGCTATAACTTGTCCAATTCTCTGCTCCATGCTTCTCTGTCTATATGCCTCTCTTTTTGTTGTAACGTGTTATTTGTTTTTTAATTTGATAGAGCTCCCGTGGAGGTTTCCCAGAGCGGCTCCAGCATAGCTTCATCTTTCCGGCGTTCCCCGTCTCCCCCTCGTGGTGATGACACACGCCCGCCGAGCCCAATTCTAGAGGGTTCCGCGGCTGCTCCGGGTCATAGACCACCTCGTCCAGAGGAGGGAAACCTCGGAGCAGGGGGAAGTGGCATGGCCGAGGTAGCGGACGCCCCCAGCTCTTCATCGGCTCAGTCGCAACCCGTCACCTCCGAGGTACCAGCAACACCAGCAGCCCCGCCGTCAACTCTAGCAACAGTACAAGCATCAGCACCAACACCACCAGCAGCACCACCAGCACCATCAGCACCAGCAGCAACAGAAGCACCAATATCAGCACCAACTCCTTCTGCCTCGTCCGATTCTTCCAAGTCCCGGCGAGAAGACCCCACTAGCATCAAGGCTGCACCCGAGTCCAAATCTGCAGCTCAAGCCTCAGCTTCCCAACAGCAACCCAAGGCCAAGAAAGGCTCTGGCGCCACAAGAGCATCATCTATCAAGGCTGGACAGCGCACCCTCGCGTCCATGCTGCCAAAGAAAGACGTCTCCTCCGGGCCATCTGGCAGCAAACAACTTGCACTACATACCATCCCTGCTGCCGCCCAAGTTGCGAGGAGAGAGGCCCACGCGAAAGGCTTGGTCGCGCTTCACATGCCTAGTGGAGAGAGCTATCCTCCGGGTTTGATCGAATACGTCAATAATTGGAACAAGGCAGAATTCGTCGATCCAAACGACGATCTCCCGGAGAAGTTTGGGCCTACTGAATTCAGCGCACAAATGAACACGGAAGCCAAGGCTATTAACATTGATGGCCGGATGATGGAGGTACGCTACTTTGTCTTTTCTTTAATACGCACAAGTACTTAGAGACATATCCATTAGTCCCCGAGCCTCCGGGGGAGTAACTTGTTACTTGGCCGGATGCTCCTTAGAGAACTAACGTAGCTCCTTAGTAGCTTCGAATATGCACACACCTAAAGTCGGGTTAAGTTCCACTTGGCCCGGATTTTGTACACTTCGAATATGCACACACCTAGAGTTGGCTTAAGTTCCACTTGGCCCGGATTTTGTACACTTCGAATATGCACACACCTAGAGACGGGTTAAGTTCCACTTGGGCCAGATTTTGTACACTTCGAATATGCACACACCTAGAGCCGGGTTAAGTTCCACTTGGCCCGGATTTTGTACACTTCGAATATGCACACACCTAGAGCCGGATTAAGTTCCACTTCGCCCGGATTTTGTACACTTCGAATATGCGCACAGCTGAGCCAACCTTGCTCTTTTCAGATCACTACCAATCGTCAAAATGCTGACTTTCAGCGCCTCTTGGACTCACACAAGTCGCTACGCTCAAAACACACTACGCTTCTTGCCGAGTTCTTGAAAAGGGGTAAGTTTTCTCTTTGACTTCTCCCCCCATCTTTCTTTGTCTTTTCCCGCCGAACTAATCTGTCATTCGGATTGCACAGCCGGAGTGGAGGCCGAAAATACGATTATGAGGAAAAACTTGGACTAGATAAAAGGTAATCCGTTTGGGTTACTCATTTTCTGTGCTTTATCTTCTTTCTCCTGGGCTCAGCAGATATTCATACCTCGGCTCTGCCAGGTCAACAAATCGCTACAACATCCCTTGAAGGTAGTGTGCCTGTGCCTGATATGATGCTGCATTTTCTTGAACAAGCAGGACAACATCAGGCCGAGCTCAAGAAGAAGGATGACGAGCTTGCCAAACTCCGAGCCAAGGATGCCGAACTGGCCAAGCTCAAAGCAGAGATGAAAAAACTCAAAGAGCTCCACAAGACTGAGATGGACAAGGCTGGTCAAGACTTCACTGAAGAGCAAGAACGTCTTAACCTTCAACTTGCTAAAGATCAAGAATTGCTGAAGGAGGCCGACGTCAAGCTTGACTCGGCAAATGTTGAACTCGAGAAGCTCCGGAAGAGGCGTGCTGATTGCACCGAAGAGCTGGCCTGGATCCATAGCCATATTTCTCGTAAGCTCTTTTCCTCCCGCCGACATGTATTTCTCCAGGTTAAATTCCTTTGCTTATTTCACTTGCTTTGCTTTTAGGCAAATTCCTAGAGGGCAATGCCATTGCGGCTACTGCAGTTGCCAAGTTCCGCCGGCAGAGGGGTACCCCAACTGATCCTGGCTCTAAACCCATTCCTTATGACATGGAGGATCTGCTAGTCAGCCTATCCGCCTGGATTGAAATTGTGAAGAATTATGGTTTGGGTCTCCTGGATGCAGCCGTCCAGATCTTCCGTGCCCTGTGGCCTGAAGAGGATGCTCTAGAGGGATCCACTGCTTTGATCAACAAGTTGATGGATTGCAAGACCTAGCTCGACCTCTGTAGGGAATCTGCCGCTCGTGCTGGAGCTGATATTGTCCTCCACTTTGTGCTTACTTGGTATGAAAAGCTACACTTGAAGCTCCTCGAGTGCTTGCGCACTGGTTCCAAGTGGTCAAGCGATCCGGATTGGGTTACTCGGCACAAAGCTTGTGCCCATAACCTCATCCAGTTCGCCCCTGTCCACCAGTGGAAGGAAGGACCAAGCTTCCTTGGCGCCGTTGACGACGAATATGTTGAAAATGATTCGGGCGATGAGGAAGGGGACAAAGCCTCGGATCTAGAAGATAACGAAGATGACGACGAGACTGAAGCCGGAGTTCCACCTGCCGGCGCCGAGTTACCTCCTACTTCTGCTGCTGCTCCTTGAGCATAAAAAACACTTTGAAGTTTATCAGATCCCCAGTATGCCGGGTGCAGATGTATTAAGCACACTGATTATGTTTGGCCACTAAGTTGTTCACACCGGATTTAACTTGGGTGTAGTCCTCGAGTTCCATTTTCTTTTTTCTTCAATTTCCTGGCTCGGCTCGTGTCTACCTTGATTCGGTTTTATGACTTACGAGTCCGAGTTTCAAAAATTGACTTAACAATACTTGGAAACTTTAGGATTAGCTCAAAATAACCAGTATAGTAAAGGTAAAGTAAACATAGAGTTAGTCCAAACAATAAATGTCGGCCTGATTATGTTCCTTTCCTTAGTCGTTTTTCGTGTGCTACGCATTTCCAAACTTGTTCTCTTGCTCGCCATGAAGCCAATTCTTGTTGGACAACAGCGAGTCGAAGAGTTGAGTTTTTGGTGCTCACACATTACTAATCCGGCTTAGGTAGAAGCAACTTAAGCTAGCCGACGTAAAAATATATAACAAACAAAGAAGACAACAAATATTACTAAGGTAGTCCCCGAGTTTCTGCCCGAGGTGCCAAGATTTCATTGAATTAACTCATTCCCGGCATACATACCGACATATGAGAAACTTGGATACACACACTTCTTTGTTAAGTGTAGAATGGACGAAGTAGAGCTACATTCCATGGACATTTAGATTCCTCACCGGACCTGTCCGCCTTGTTCTTCTCCTATGGTTGTGCATCAATGAGATAATAAGAGTCATTGTGCATTGCTTTGCTCACAATGAATGGCCCTTCCCATGGGGGGGGATAACTTATGCATGCCAGCAGTATGTTGTACCAGCTGGAGTACCAGATTACCTTCCCGGAAGACTCGGGGGTTTACTTTCCGGCTATGATAGCGTCGGAGATTTTGCTGATATATGGCGGATCTGGACAATGCCAATTCTCTCGCTTCTTCCAGCAGATCAACATCATTTTGCCGGGCTTCTCGCACTTCGGCTTTTGTGTATTGGGTGACTCTAGGCGAATCATGCTCTATGTCGGCTGGTAATACAGCTTCAGCCCCATATACCAGAAAGAATGGCGTATAGCATGTTGATCGATTCAGAGTTGTTATTAAACTCCATGGTACCGCTGGTAGTTCTTCTATCCAGCACCCCGCTGATCTTTGCAGTGGCTCAATGTGCCAGGGTTTTATCCCAGATAATACCAATCCGTTGGATCTTTCCACTTGTCCGTTTGATGCGGGGTGGGCTACTGAAGCAATGTCTAGCCGGATCTTTTTATCTCGGCAGAATCGTGCAAATGCTCCTTCAGCGAAATTGGTGCCGTTATCTGTTATGATACTGTGAGGGTAGCCATATCTCAGGATGATATCTTTGAGGAATATCACGGCTGTAGCTCCATCACATTTTCTTATTGTCTTTACTTCAATCTATTTTGTAAACTTGTCAACCATCACCAAGATATGGGTCATGTTTCCTCTTGCCGGCTTAAATGGACCAACCATATCCAAACACCACATAGCGAATGGCCAGGTAATTGGTATGGTCTTGAGCTCCGACATTGGCATGTGTGTCTTGGTAGCGTACCTCTGACAACCATTACATTTTCTTACTAGATCCTCTGCTTGCTCCAAGGCACTTGGCCAGTAAAATCCATGCCGGAAAGCTTTTGCCACTAAGGCTCTAGATGAGGCATGGTGCCCACATTCCCCTTGATGTATATCTCGGAGGATGTCAAGCCCTTCTTCCGGGTCAACACACCGTTGTAGGAAATTCGTGACACTCCTCTTGTATAGTTCAGCATTGATAATCGTGTATCCCTTTGTGCGCCTCTGAATTTGCCTTGAAAGCACTTCCTCATTGGGCAAAGATCCATCTTTCAGGAACTGGAATATGTGCAGTGCCCAAGCTGGTATAGCTCGCACCAGAAACACACCATCATCAATTTCCATTTGGTCCACCGGCATAACCTCCACCGGGTCACGCTGCGCAATCCCCGGGTTCTGTGGAGCAGTCCCCGGGTTTGCCGAAGCAGTCCCCGGGTTTCCTGAACCACTTCCCATCAATTTCCATGGGCACAGCTCCAGAATCCGGATCAGCCGGTATATAGATTGACTCGGATTCTGGGGATGTCCTGATAGATGGCTTTCTGAGGTGTTCTAATGCTACTCCTGGCGGGATCTCTTGTCGAGTTGATCCGAGCTTCGACAGTACTTCGGCAACCTCATTTTCCAGCCAAGGTACATGGTGAAACTCACATCCCTCGAAGTATCCTGATATCTTCTGCACATGAAATCTGTATAATGCCATGTTTGCATCCAAAGGATCCCATTGCCCCAAGACTTGCTGAACCACCAAATCCGAGTCACCGGAGCACTGGATCCAACGTATTCCAATTTCTTTTGCTACTTTGAGTCCATGCACAAGTACTTCATATTCTGCTACATTGTTTGATGCAGCGAAGTGGATCTGCCACACATATTTCAGCTGGTCTTTCTTAGGAGAGGTAAGCACAACTCCGGTGCCTACCCCAGTTTTTGTTTTTGATCCGTCAAAATGCATTCTCCAGTAATTCGGATCTAGCAATGGTGGTTCATATTGCATCTTGGCCCAATCTACGAAAAAGTCGGCCACTGCCTAAGACTTGACCGCATCTCTCCTATCGTATTGTGGAGCATAAGGGGCTAGCTCAATTGCCCATTTTGCAATCCGGCCGCTTCATCCTTGTTGCTCATTATCTCAGATATGGGGGCTTCACATATCACGTTGATGGGGTGCTCTTCAAAATAATGCTTTAGCTTCTTTGCTGCCATATACACACCATATGCCATCTTCTGATAGTGAGGATAGTTTTGCTTTGATGATGATAACACCTTGCTCAAGTAGTAGACTGGCCTCTGTACTGACATACCCTCCTCGTCGCGCTCTACCACTACTACTGCACTTACAACTCGATTGGTTGCGGCTATGTAGAGCAACATTGGCTCTTTTGATAGTGGAGAGGATCACACTGGTGTAGTGGCTAACATTTTCTTTAACTGGATGAAAGCTTCATTGGCCTGTGGCATCCATACGAACTTGTCCGACTTTTTCATTAGTTGATAGAGAGGCAGTGCCTTTTCTCCCATCCAACATACAAACCGACTTAAGGATGCCAGACAACCAGTGAACTTCTGGACATCGTTAAGGCACTTCGGCAATTCCATTCGCTCTATGGCTCGGATTTTAGTTGGGTTAGCTTCGATACCTCAGCCGGAGACAAGAAATCCGAGTAATTTTCTAGCCGGGACACCGAAGGTACACTTCTACGGGTTAAGCTTCATTCGGAACCTCCTTAGGTTCGCGAATGTTTGCCTGATATCATCAAGGAGCGTTTTTCTTTCCTTTGTTTTTATAACCACATCGTCGACATACACTTGCACGTTTTGACCAATTTGATCGTGTAAGCATTTTTCAAACATCTTTGGTACGTTGCCCCTGCATTACGTAAACCAAAAGGCATGGTGCAATAGCAATAATCCCCATATGGGGTAATACATGCGGTCTTTATTTGATCATTCGGATTCAGAGGTATCTGGTGGAAACCAGAATATATGTCTATGAACGACAGTAACTCACACCCAGCGGTAGAATCTATGACATGATCTATCCTTGGCAGTGGGAATGGATCTTTTGGGAACGCCTTATTCAGGTTCGTGTAATCGATGCACATACGCCAAACCACTGCCACATTCGGGTCATCGTTCTTCTTTTCCACCAGCACTGGATTAGACAACCAATCCGGGTAAAGCACTCCCATGATGAAGCTAGCTGCAAGGAGCTGAGCTATCTCATCTCCAATGACTTTTCTCCTATCTTCGGCGAAGCGGCGGAGAGGTTGCTTCACCGACTTTGCTCCGAGTCTCACATTTAAAGAGTGCTCAGCCAACTCCCTCGGCACACCTTGCAAGTCCTTTGTGGACCAAGCAAAGATATCCCGATTCTCACGAAGGAAGTTGACGAGCTCGCTTTCCTATTTCTCATTTAATCCAACACCAATTGTTACGGTGCGCTCTGGGAACAGGTCATCAACAGGTACTTTCTTTGTATCCTTTGTTGCTTGAAATGATACACTTCCATGTGGGTTACTCAGCACTGCTGCGCGGACTGAGCCAATGCCACCACTTCCTAGATCTTTCTTTTCTCTTGCGCAATCATGAGCGACTCAGCCAGGTTAGATCCGGTTGAAGCACATTCAATGGAACATCGGAAATCCCCAGCTATGGTAATTACTCCATTTGGCCCAGGCAATTTCATCTTCAGGTAACTGATGTGAGTACTTGCCATGAATTTGTTCAGGGCTGGCCTGCCGAGTAACGCGTGATATGTGCTTTCTAAGTTCACAACCACAAACTCCAAATTCTCAGTTCGACAGTTATCCCTTGTGCCGAATAACACATCAACCCGGACTTTGCCAATGGGTTCACAGGAGATACCAGGCACAATGGCATTGAAAGTTGTCCTTGTAGCTTGGAGCATGTTCTCTGAGATACCCAACTTGCGCATTGTATCCACATATATAATATTGATGCTGCTACCATTATCAATCAGCACCTTAGAGAACCTCACATTGATATTTGTCCCGATGAACGTTGGGTCTAGCACTAACGCATACGAACCAGGACTTGGCATGAGCTTGGGATGGTCCTTGATACTCCAGGTAATTTCCTGATCAGACCAAGGCATATACCTCGTTACTGCCGGCATAACCGCATTCACTTCCATATGTCAGCGTTGCAAGCTCTTTTTATCCGTTTCCTCCGTGGTAAATACAGAGTAACTTTGGTGATGCTCTATGTATTCATTTCTCCCATCATTGTCAGGATACCTCTGATCTGAGTGATGCTGGTATTCTACCTGATGCACTGCATCCCTTCTCTCATGATTCTCATACCTCGGCTGAGGTGGTGGCAACATTAACTGTTGCGTATTTTCTCCGGAGAGCAGTTGCTGCCTAGGTAACTCCTGCCGAGGTTGATCGTTCCGAGGTGCCTGAGCATTCCCCGAACCACTTTGTTCTATCTTCCTCATCCACTCACACTGTCGGGTTGTATGGCCCGCTGGGTTACTCGGATTTGGCGTGTGAAATTTGCACGGCTGATCCAACATTGCCTCATATGTATACCTCGGCCGGTCTTTCTTTTCTTGCCATTGTCTCTTTTGCTCAGGCGTCCAAGTTTTCTTGCCATCATTTCTCGGAGTCCATTGTTGCCCTCCAATTTTCTAACGCTGATTACTCCATGTTCCGGGTTGATCTTGATTCACAACAGCAACTTGTTGTGAGCTATACCTGTAATCTGGTCTATCATCTCTTCTCTTACCCCGGTAATCACTTTGCCGGGATCATCCGGCTCCGCCTCGCTAGTAGTACTCCTCATTTGACTCGTTAGACACTAGGCGGGGTTGAGTTGGATCTCCCAAAGCATACGAATCAGCAACCCGGATTGTCTCTGCCAGTGTAGTTGGCATATCCCTTTGTAATCTTTGCCACAGCATGCTTGCATATGTACAGCCTTGTGCAAACCAAGCTATGGCCTGAGACTCAATCACGCCCTCACATGAGTTTCTCACGTTGCACCAGCGAGTTAGAAACTCCCGGTCTGTTTCATTTGGTCTCTGTTTGCACATTGCTAAGGTCTATGGCCTATTCGGCATCTGATACGTACTTGAGAAGTTACTGACAAACATTTCCTCAAAATCTAGCCAGCAGTTGATACTACCGGGTGGTAAATTGTTTAACCATACCCTCGCTAGCCCTTCCAGCATCTGAGGTACGTATCTCACTGCCCATCTCAAGTTGCCTGTCGCAATCTTTACCGCCGTGGCATAGTTGATTAACCAATCCTCCGGCTTGGTGATGCCGTCATACGTTTTCGTGCCTCTAGGTAGCTGGAAGTTAGGTACCGGAGGATCTTTCATGATCCGGGGCCCAAAGCATGCTGGACCCGGAGGACCTTGCCCCTTAATTAGCTCCGACCTATCGAGCCGATCCAGCTTCAACCTGGCATCATCAGGCAGTAAGTTCCTCCTTCCCAATCTTGATCCTATCAGATGATGGTCCGGCCTATGGTATCCTGCATTCACCATTTCTGAATCAACGTCGTTGTATCTGTCTTGCTCTTGTCGAGCACAATTTTGCCGCATACCTTGGTTGGCATTCTGCTCTTGCCGAGGTATACTCCACTGCTGCTGTTTCCGAGGTGGGTTTTGCCATGCACCCGCCGAGTTACGCTGTCCAAAATTGCCGTTTCCAGCGTTTCTCTGACCGGCATTGTGTTGGTCGCGGTTACCTCGGCCAGCTTCACCTCGGCTGACACTTTGTCGATCCTCATTTCCCTGTATTGCTTTTCCTTTCCCTGCCCTTGCCGGGTCATATGGGACTATCTGTTTGTTTCTCCTTGCCGAGGTTACCACCTCTTCTCTTCTTGGGCCATCATGAGGGGATGATGCAGCTCCAGCAGATTTCTCCGGGTTACCCACTGCCGAGTAAACGACCTTGGAAGCCCTAGCTCTTGCCAGGTTATGCCTAAGCAATTCTTCATTCTGTCTATTAGCGATCCGAACTAACTCGTTGACCCTCTCCTACTGTCTTTGTCAGGCTTCACCCGTCAAATCCTCTAACTCGGATGCAGCTGCATCTGCTGCTCTGAGGTTCTTTGTCGGGGTGCTGTACTTCGACAGCCCCACGGACCACAGGTTCTCTGATTCCTCAACTCTAGTCTCACCCTCTTTGTTCATTTCACTGATGAGGTTTCTCCCTTTTACTTTTACAGCATCTACCTTATTTGCTCTTGCGTACTCACGCAGCGTCATGTTCAACGACTGCTGAGCCGCGGCTATCTTTTTCGCACCATCTAGTATTTTCTGCCTAGTTTCCTCTAACTCGGCATGTGCCTGAGCCGGATCTACCACAGGTGCTATGGGGCTTGCCAAGCTATCTATCGCCTGCTACCAGCTTTGTCGCTGACGTAGTCCAGCGCTCCAAAGCGCTAAACGAGCCCAGAGACGATGCGCTCGCCATTGCCGATGATGCTTCCCGTCCGGATCTTCACTCCTGCTAGCGCCTCGATCCCCACGGTGGGCGCCAAATGTCGTGGTGGTGTCACGACAGATGGCATGGATAGGCTAAAGGTGTGTCCAATATGCACTAGAGGAATCCAGGGAGGGATAGTGTGGTGATTCCACACACAGATGTTTTGTATTCCCCAAGTTCACTAGGATTACAGATGCTCCTTGAGCTGTATTGGGGAGAGGAGGAAGAAGAAGCTCTCTTACTCTCACCACGACTTTCACCCCAGGAACCAACTACTCACTTGCCAACCAGCCAGCCCCAACTATAGAGGCCCTAGCTCTTCTTATATAGGGGAGGCTAGGGTTCCCATTAGGGCATACGTGTAGGCATATTCCTGGGAATATGCCTCTTCCCAAAATAGCAAACCGAACGGGTCACCTTTTGCCATCGTAAGCCATGTAGAAGCTACGTAAGCCTCTGCGGCGCCAGCGTCAGCCGACATAGGGTTCGTCACCTTTGTCGGCCATGCCTTGCTGGTCCCTCCCTCTATTTGCTTCGCTCACGCTCCTGCGCACAGAGGTCACCTTTTGACCAGCGAGATACCTTCCTTCTCTTGCAAGCCTGGTATGATCCGGACCCGTTGGTACCTGCATACAAATTACAAATAGCCCGCCGGCTTACGATATACGTCGGCCGGGACATAGTCAGGTGGACATCCTCCGGCCCGGGTTACTCCGTAAGTCGGCCTGCCTTGAGGTGACCCGGCCAGCTTTCGCTTTGACCTCGCCATACCTCGGCTAACTCGGCCTTTATACCCCGGTGTTACCCTACCCGGGGGTATCCCCCCAATAGTGGGTTTGACGAGACATATGCCATAGGGGGTGGTTTACGAGAAGTCGAAGTCAAAGAATGCATAGGCATTCGTGGAACGATATTGGGCACAAAGAGTTTACCTAGCTTCGGCCCCCCACGGAGGTAAAGACATACTCCTGCCAGATTGTGTGGATAAGAGAGTTTACAAGTCACCGTAGTCAGAGAGTCGAGTAGGGAAAGAAGGTTGTCGATGCTTGAGAGTGTATCCCTTCTAGGGTTCCCACAGAGGTTTTTGTAGACACCTCAGCTAGGGTTTACATGATATGGTGTCCTATTTTACTTGGGGTGAATCCCTGTTTTACTTTCTGGTTTATAACTGATCGTCCTGTAAATTGGCGAGGTGAGACCAAACATTCCACATCAAGTGTGTTCCAGCATGGTGATGGTATCATGGTATCATGTGAAGATTCGTATCATGGTATCATGTTATTAGTCTTAGGGTCCCACCTATTAGCGCAGAAATGACCAATGGGGGTGAGTATATAGAAACACTATGTGTGGGCATACGCGAGGCTCGGGTGGAGGGAGGACAAAAGTGAGAAAAGATAAAACCCGTGAGGAACACTAGGTAATACAAGTTATAGTGTGGCATAGAAAATAGCTATCCCTTTAAAAAATTATCCTCATTGATTCTAAGCTATTTCCTCTGTTTCTAAATAATTGACACAGTTTGCATGGATACGGATGAATTTACACATTGAAACACGTTTAGATATACTCGTAGTTACCTCGATTAATTTATAACGAAGATACTCGTATAGATGACTTCTCGCGTCAACGTAGGTAAAAGAAACTAGAAGACTTTGAGGTGGCGTGTAAGCGAGGGCATGATGCCAAGGCGAAGCCAGCCGGGGTCGACCTCACTGTGCTGCCTCCCATCAGCAAGCACTAGGAAACACAAAGTACGTACGTACCCTCTGCCCTCGATCCTGACGAGCCGAGCGCTGAAAGCTAGCGTTATCACACTGCCCAAGGTGGCCAGCAGGGTCCCTCACCGCGTGCGCCCAGCTTGCAAAAGATCCACCATCCAACAGTGAGGTCGATAGATTAATTAACCGTGTCGCCTCCTTAATTTGTCACTACTCTTACAGTAATCTCCTGTTCCCCAGCTAGGCAGCTAGCCCCGCGTTAAAAAATTACCGCTGCTGATTAGTACGAGCTAGCTGCATAGATAATTCACCCGAGCGGCGCGGGCACATGCTAATCACGGTGTCGCCGCATATGTGACAAGCTCCAACGCGTTTTGCTTTGCGCATCCGGCCCATGTGCGGGCGTACGCAGTTTAACCTAATTTAATCTCCTAAATTCGCATGCAAGGCTATAATATAGAGCATATATGTGTGGACATGCAGGACGCCAAGTATACGTGTATGGTATACGCAATCCTTGTGTGTCTAATCTTTATACAGAACTACCAAAATTATAAAATGATTTTGCGATCGAGGAAATAATACCTACTGACAATCTTTACATTCGTGAAAAAATAATCTGCTGCGAAAGTATGGTTGGCAGCATGCATGCAAGACAAATATAGAAAAAATACTGTAGCTACTAGGCTTGAATTGATCGGCGAATTCATGAGTTGATCATCTGCATGCAATGGAACAGGTTGTTCCAAAAAAAATTGGCATGTGAGATAAATCCATGTCTAGACAAATTCAAGTCAACTAATATAGGTTGAAGGGAGCACTGGTTTTTGTACTGTTCAACCATGAGCGATTCTCTCTATAGCTAGAAATTTAGAAGAGGTGAATTGTCATGCATCCATTGCATACGTGTCACCTCCCGCGACTCCTCCTAGTGCCACCACATCAAAAGCACCCCACTTCGCCGCTCCTCCGTCCCCGCTGCCGGAGGAGGCTGTTGGCTGATAGTGGCGGTGGGGTGCCCGTTTTTTCATTTGTTCTTTTGGCCCTAGGGTGCTCCTCTCCGCCGCTCACGGGTACCCCAGTACAACGTCCTCATATTGGTTCAGATCGAAGAGGAGCACCCTAGGGCCAAAATGAGGACGTTGTTGCTCCTCTCGACAATCTTCTGCCTACATGTCACAAGATTTTAGTGGAGTGCCATGTCTGGCCAGATCAGGTACCAATTCGCCTCTCCCGTCGAAATTTAGCTTAATGTGGTTAGTCCAGTGACTTTTGTGTTCAGGCGACGTGTTCCTCGTCTACATGCCACGATGGTTGGCTATGTGAGCCGGCAATCTTCTGAAGGGAATATGCCCGAGAGGCAATAATAAAGTGGTTATTATCTTATTCCATGTTTATGATAAATGTTTATTTTGCATGCTATAATTGTATTAATTGAAAACGTTTATACATACGTGTTTAATAAACAAAATACAAAGTTCCTAGTAATGCCTCTCATACAAACTAGCTCGTTGATTAACAAGATGATCAAGGTTTCCTGATCATGGACATTGGATGTTGTTAATAACGAGGTCACAACATTGGTGGAATGATGTGATGAACATTCATCCGAAGTATAGCATTACGATCAAAGTAATTATGTTTATATTGCTATAACATCATACGAAGTAACCTTAGTCATTAGACCATGAGATCATGTTAATCACTAACACCGGAAGGGTATCTTGATAACATCAAACGTCACACCGTAACAGGGTGACTATAAAGGTGGGTTCAGTGCTATGAAGGTGTTATGTTGAGGCTCATGGATCAAGAGTGGGATTTATCCATCCCGATGACGGATAGATATACTCTGGCCCCTCTCGGTGATATCACATTGAAATAGCTTGCAAGCAAGTGATGTGATCACTAGAATGTTATATCACGGGAACGAGAAAATAGTGCATGTCGGTAACGAGATCAAACTAGGTTTGGCTGCCGATGATCGAATCTTGGATATGTAATATATCACGAGACAAAGGGATTTAGTTACAACATTGAAGGTTCACACAATCACAAGAGTCATCGTTGAATATGTGGGAGTCAGTACGGATCTCCAGGTCCCGCTGCTGATTATTGATCGGAGAGGGGTCTCGATCATGTCTGCATTACTCGCGAACCATAGGGTGACACACTTAAGGGATACCGACACCATTTGGAGAAAATATGTTTCAGATAAAGATTTAAGAAAGCGCTGGAATCATTTCGATGGAAACCGGAATTATTTCAGGTGAAATTGCAGAAACTGGTTCTGCATGTGATATTGAAATGTTGCAGGGGGTTTTATGTGAATGTTTGTTAATTAATATAATTAACAAAATTCTGAATAAAATAAATAAAATAGTTTTATTTAATAAGAGCTTGCATTAAATTTGGTGGAAATTATTGCATGTGTGAGTGGAATTTTGAGTGGAGGCTTTTTATGGGAGTGGGAGCTCCACCCACATGAATGTGGAAGAGGTGGGGGCACCACCATGGCTGCCATGCCATGGCCCTTGGATGCCCCCCTCTTCCCTATAAAAGGCCCCCCTCTCCTCCTCACAATGTAACAACTCCTTGTGAAGGATCTCTCTCCCCCTCTAGTTATTCCCCATGGTCTCGGATTAGCGAGATACATGTTCCCAGTGGCTTTATCTGGAAAGGAGTTGCTGCTTCCGCTGCTTTGCTGGAGCGAGGGACGGAGGTTGTCGGGGTACCGTACGTGTGTGCGATCACGGATGCACCGCTGCTTTGTGGTGCTGGACTTGGTGGTGCTAGACTTGCTGGAGCTGGATCTGATGGACGTGCTGGAGCCGGACCTGCTAGACTTCATCACGATCTTGAGATCGGAAAGTGTATGACTGCATCATCCACGGGTTCCATCTCGTTAACAAAGCTTTGTTGTCTTCGAGGGTAAGTTCTCTAAGGATGAATATCCACCCGTTGCTTGTATCTAATAGATAGATCTTGGCGATAGTTCCCATCGTAGGAATTTTTTTGTTTTCTATGCTGTGAACCCAACAATGGTATCAGAGCCAGATCTATGCGTAGGTGCTTTGCACGGGTAGTACACATATGTTTATATGTGGGCGATGATGATCATGTTAATGCATATTCTATGTATTTTGGATATTGGTGGCATAGTGGGATGAAGCGGCCTGGTGCAACCTTACATGTCATCGTACATGAGACCGGTTCCACGACTGACATGCAACTAGTTTTGCATAAGTGGCTAGCGGGTATCTGTCTCTCCTACTATAGTCAATATCTGATTTACAACGAGTTGCTAATAACTTGGTTATCCTCGTTGTGGTTCATGTTCGTAGGTAAGACCGGTTCTATCTCTGAAAGCCCTAAGCCACGTAAAACTTGCAATTGATAAATTAGAGGCGTCTAGTTTAGATCGTTGCTGGGCTAGTGTCTTGATATGGTATTGTTGTAAGTAGATGTATGATAGATACTCTTAAAACACACTTAACGTGTAAGTTCCATAGACCTTGGCCTTATACACAAAGAAATGATGGAGATCATACCACGATGCAAATGATAGAGATCAAATGCATGGACCATATCATCTCACTTTACACATTAGATGTTTGCATCTTATACTGCTAGTTTGGTGTTTTTCGTAGCATTGTAAGATGATCCCTGATTTAGATATCAAGATAAAATGTGTTCTTCCTTCAGTATGCACTTTTCTATGGATCATGTTTCGAGACATCACGTGATGATCGGGTGTAATCGACTCCGCGCTTTCATACAACGGGTGTAAGACAGTTTTACACGCGCAGAGTACTAAGGTTCTTACTTGACGAGCCTAGCATGTACAGACATGGCCTCGGAACACGGACCAAAAGATTAAGCATGGGTCATATGGTTGATATGATGCCCATATAGATGGTCGCGTTTGAAGCTACACCGACTCACGTGATGATCGAACTTGGTGTAGCGGATTTGGTTCGTGGAATCAGAAAAAAGGCACGAGGGATGTCGTTTTTGAGTGGGAGTTCATTTCTAGTTTGGATTAGTCGAACTCAATTTGCCATAAACTAAATCGAATTGAATTTGCATAATTTGTTGTAGTCATTAGCGTTTGTTCACTACCTTATGCTTAGTTTTATTTGAGATAATAGAACTATAGAATTCTGGATATTTACTTTATGAACTGGTATCGTATTGTTTTGAATGTCAATTTAAAGTTTAGAAGTCCTATTGCAAACTTTCAGCAAACTCTATTTACTCCATGAAGTTTAATAAGTAGTATTAAGTCAAGAGTAAGAATTCCAATGTTAGTATCTAAAGTATCATGTTTGCCTCCATGATTATTGATATTCAAAAGTTGTTTTAATATCAAGATTATCTAGGAGCTGAAAAATTGTTTCACAAACCATCATGTGTGGAAGATATTGTGATATCTGAAACAATGTTTTTGGTTGCATTATGATAGAGTATAATTTAGCAAAATACATGTTCTCATATTGTATGAGAATCTGTGAAGGATGGAGATGCTAGGCATCTGGATCTCCCAAAATGTTTTTGGGAACTAACATTATACTCGCGATTCTTTCTTATAGGCTATAGTATCTTGCTCATGAAAGTTGTCATGATAAGGATGAATAGAAGATGTAAGTAAAATGTTTACTACACTAATAGATTACTAAAGAACAGATTTTTGAAAGAACACCAAACATTTGATGATGGCGATCCACTTCAAAGTGCAAGTCCAAAGGTATTAGTATTTGACTATACATGCTTTGTACTATGTGTCATGTGAATGACACCACTATTGATGTTGATAGATTCTTTTAAAAGAAAAGGAATTGCTGAAAGAGAATCTATAAAATATTTGGCAGAAAAGAAAAGGTTAGAGATGTCCAACTTAGGTATATAGAAGATATACATGTTATGACAGTATTCTTTGCTTGTTAAACAATGTGGTTCTTAGGTATGGGATACCGAATTGGTTGGTATGAAGTGTCATACAAGACAACGCAGTTCATGAACTGCAACGGCCTAAGTAACTAGCAAAACAATAAGTGATGATGTTCATCGAAAACAAATAAAGTTTTATTGTGTTTTTCGCTGTCATCAAACCTAGCCTTCAAGATTTGTTTTAGTAATTGTTATTTTGTTCCGGTATTATGAGAACAATGGTTGTTCAAATAATTACCATATTCCATAAAGGATGGATGAACTTTTACAAGTCTAGTTAAAGAAATCACATCCATAAACAATATTGCTAAAATGTCGTAAGACAAATGATTGGAAGATCACTTATGAAGTGACATCGCTGTTTACATTATACTGAAAGTAAACATGAAGAAACTCCATATTGATGGATTTTTGGAATCTTTTGATTTTGATCAATTGGCGCTTGTGAAACTTTCCTTGAGATAATTAAAACTCCGTCCATAGGCCAAAGAGGAACGAATGACTAGCTTATTGGAAATTTTGCATGCTGATGTGCATAGTCCATTATGTGTAGCCATATGCGATGGATCTTTTTGCTTCATATGCTTTCTCCAGAAATTTGAGTGAATATATCTATATATTTACTTAATAAGGAAGAAGTATGAAACATTTGAAAATTGTTCAAAGACTTTCAAGATGAAGTTAAAAATCATTGTAATAAGAAAATAAAAGAGTTTATGATTTGATCATAAAGGAAGATATTTGAGTTACAACTTTAGCAAAACACCTGAGATTTCAGGAATTGTTCCATGAATTTGCATTTCCCGATAAACCACATGAGTATGGTATGTTCGAGAGATAAAATCAAACCTTGTTTGACATGGTAAGATCAAAGGTGTCATTTATAAAACTGCCATTATAATTTAAGGATTAAAGCTTTAGAGACTACCGCTTTTACACTGAAAAGAGCACCATCATGATCCGTTGAAATGACACCATAATGAGTTATGGTTTGGGATAAAACCCGAATTGTCTTTTCTTAAATTTTGGTATGCTATGCATAAGTAAAATGTTTACAACCAAAGTCGGATAAGCACGTCTTTGTAGGTTATCCCAAAGAATTTGTTGGGAATTCCTCTATAATACCGAGGACAAAAGAGTTTGTCGCTTGGAACGTCAAGTTTCTTGAGAAGGAATTTTTCGCGAAAAGTGAAGTGGGAGGACAATAGAACTTTGATAAGGTTGTTGAACCTTAGCTATATGATCTAAGTAGCGCAGCACCGAAAAGTGTCCCGATGGCGGCCACAATGCTCATGGATCCCGTGATTACAAAGGGTGATATCTTGGATATTAGAGTTCTTATTGAACCATGTGGGTCGGTAAGAATCAAATAGTAAGATTTGAAACAGAAGTCGTTATTGTTTTGACAATGATGAACTGACTGCATGCAAAGAAGCGATGATGGGCCGTGACTCCATAAAATGACTAGAAGTCATAGAATCCATGATAGTATCCATACAGGAGAAATCATGTTTCTGAACTTGGAAGACCCTCCGGAAAGGCGTGAAGCCTATCGATCGTGTTTGGATTTATAAAGAAATAGACACGGATGTTTAACATCTATGAAACAGTCGACATGTTGGAAAGAAGTTTACGGCAATGTTCAAGGACTTGACTATGACAAGATTTGATCTTACATAGCGATATTTAGTCTTGACGGATTAATGTAGCAACCACTACATATAATTTGGTATATGGTAGTTGAATAAACAAAACAAGGTTCTTCTAATAGAATGGTTACCTAGGATGTGTACATGACACGGTCCGAAGGGTTTTGGTAATTCAAAGGGTGCTAAAAGGGCATGCAAACTTCAATAGTTGAAGTGAGCATAGCGGAGTTGGGATCTTCACCATGATGAAACTATTAAAGGAGTTTAATTTCATCGGAGATGATGAAGATGCTTGCATTTGCAAGAAATTAAGTGGGAGTGCTGAGACAAATTTCCAATACATTATGCATAGTACATATTGTTGATTGGAATGATGTATCTTTTATTGACACAAGTTAAGAATTTCATTAAGATATGATTTCGATGAAAGACTTAGGCAAAACCGGAATATTTGGCATCAATGTCTATATGGATAGATTGAGGTGCTAATATGGTTATGCTAGACGTACATATATGAGATATTGAAAGGGTTCAATATGGAAACAACAAGAAAGGTTCTTGCTGCATGGAAATGATTGTATCAAGAATCAAGTGTTTCAACACTTGGTGAGTAAAATCACATGAATATTTTGATCGATTATACCGTGATATGTATATATCCAGATATGTCCTATGATCTAAATGTTATGAGCACATACCAGAATGATTCATAAGATGATCATTGGACGATAGTAAAGATATTCTTATGAGCTTTGGAAGAACTAAGAATATATCATGTATAAGTGAAAAATAGTTGAAGGTAGTTCATTGTAAAGTGTTACATTGATACTAGTTTTGTCACAAGATAAAAATTAAATTTATCTAAATTTAGACTATGGGTGGCACAATGTAATGAAAGGATGTTCCATGATGGATTTGGATGAGTTCCAAAGTTGAGACATTATGACGGATACTACAACAAAAGGCTAAGTATATGACTGCTATAGTAGCAGCAAAGGAGGGCATTTGTGTTAAGTAGTTTGTTATCAAACTAGGTGTGGTTCAAAGTAGGCTAATACTATGAAGATATATTGTATGACAATAATATCAACATATTTTAACCCGAACGAACTAAAGGTCTCACCAAAGGACCAATTTATACAATGCCATCTCATTTGAGAATGCGTGATGCGTAGAGACACAAAGACATGCAAATACACACGGACCTGAAAACTGTCAGATCCAGAGATTATGTTAACCACTAGCAATCGCGTATATGCAACACCAAAAAGCCATAGGTGTTCAATACGCAAAGTTTTTCAAACTAGATTATTGACTCTAGTGCAAGTGGGAGACTGAAGAGAATATGCCCGAGAGGCAATAATAAAGTGGTTATTATCTTATTCCATGTTTATGATAAATGTTTATTTTGCATGCTATAATTGTATTAATTGGAAACGTTTATACATACGTGTTTAATAAACAAAATACAAAGTTCCTAGTAATGCCTCTCATACAAACTAGCTCGTTGATTAACAAGATGATCAAGGTTTCCTGATCATGGACATTGGATGTTGTTAATAACGAGGTCACAACATTGGTGGAATGATGTGATGAACATTCATCCGAAGTATAGCATTACGATCAAAGTCATTATGTTTATATTGCTATAACATCATACGAAGTAACCTTAGTCATTAGACCATGAGATCATGTTAATCACTAACACCGGAAGGGTATCTTGATAACATCAAACGTCACACCGTAACAGGGTGACTATAAAGGTGGGTTCAGTGCTACGAAGGTGTTATGTTCAGGCTCATGGATCAAGAGTGCGATTTGTCCATCCCGATGACGGATAGATATACTCTAGGCCCTCTCGGTGATATCACATTGAAATAGCTTGCAAGCAAGTGATGTGATCACTGGAATGTTATATCACGGGAACGGGAAAAGAGTGCATGTCGGTAACGAGATCAAACTAGGTATTTGGATGCCGATGATCAAATCTTGGACATGTAATATATCACGAGACAAAGGGATTTAGTTACAAGCGTTAAAGGTTCTCATGATAACAGAAGTCATCGTTTAATATGTGGGAGTCAGTACGGATCTCCAGGTCCCGCTGCTGATTATTGATCGGAGAGGGGTCTCGATCATGTCTGCATTATTCAAGAATTATAGGGTGACACACTTAAGGGATACCAACACCATTTGGGGCAAATATGTTTCAGATAAAGATTTAAGAAAGCGCTGGAATCATTTTGATGGAAACCAGAATTGTTTTGGGTAAAATCGCAGAAACTGGTTCTACATGTTATATTGAAATGTTGCGGGGGTTTTATGTGAATGTTTGTTAATTAATGTAATTAACAAAATTCTGAATAAAATAAATAAAATAGTTTTATTTAATGAGAGCTTGCATTAAATTTGGTGGAAATTAATGCATGTGTGAGTGGAATTTTGAGTGGAGGCTTTTTATGGGAGTGAGAGCTCCACCCACATGAATGTGGAAGAGGTGGGGGCACCACCATGGCTGCCATGCCATGGCCCTTGGATGCCCCCCTCTTTCCTACAAAAGGCCCCCCTCTCCTCCTCACAATGCAACACGTCCTCGTGAAGGATCTCTCTCCCCCTCTAGTTATTCCCCATGGTCTCGGATTAGCGAGATACATGTTCCCAGTGGCTTTATCTGGAAAGGAGTTGCTGCTTCCGCTGCTTTGCTGGAGCGAGGGACGGAGGTTGTCGGGGTACCGTACGTGTGTGCGATCACGGATGCACCGCTGCTTTGCGGTGCTGGACTTGGTGGTGCTAGACTTGCTGGAGTTGGATCTGATGGACATGTTGGAGTCGGACCTGCTGGACTTCATCACAATATTGAGATCGGCAAGTGTACAACTACATCATCCACGAGTTCCATCTCGTTAACAAAGCTTTGTTGTCTTCGAGGGTAAGTTCTCTATGGATGAATATCTACCTGTTGCTTGTATCTAATAGATAGATCTTGGTGATAGTTCCCATTGTAGGAAATTTTTTGTTTTCTATGCTGCGAACCCAACATCTTGTGCCCGTGCTCATGGGGTCGCCTAATATCTGGCCAGTACTATGGCCACCGTGGTTGTGCCCCAGGTTCTTCCTTGGTGTTTCCATTTCCCTGGTTCATAACTGGATCAAAGGGAGTCGAAGGCTACAGAGAAGAAGTCTGCTAATCAACCTAATAATGGAGGTGGTCCTAGGGATTTCCTCACATCACGGCAACGATCTATGTTATCGGTCCTCCTCAATGGATGCCAACATGTTCCAGAACTACTGTCGAACGTCTTCACGGATAGGTGCAACGCCCCTAGATATCTGGGGCGGATATAACCTGGTCATGCGAGCCCATATCAGCCTACGCGGCTTCATAAGGGTGCGGCGCGAAGCTCCGTAGTTTGTGGACAATATGGGGCATGTCGATATCTCGATTACCATGGTGTAGACATCGGTGGAGAAGGTCATGGTGGCTAAGACTGGAGGTCCAGTAATGGCAGAGCGGGCATTGGAGGCGAGGGAGGCTTTCTTCATAGGTTGGTGGTCAGATTTGGCTTGCGGGATTTTCCCGTCCACTCTAGATAAGGTACCTGTGAGTCTGGTGACTGATAACTTTTAGGAGCAGCAACGACAAGTGGGGGCGACAACAATAGAGGATTTCATTTTGGTGGTGCTCCTCCAGTGCTGAGAGAGAGACTTTCAGAGTGAAAACCTAAGGTCTAACCTTCATTGGTTGTGCATGGCAATGACCTTGCTGAAGATATTGTTTTGAGAGCTTAGACTCCTCCAGGGTGAAAACCCAAGATCTTCGAACGGGCGACGATGGCGCTTGTGCACTATTCCCTTCTTGGAGAAGTCGCTTTTGGAGACCATTTTTTGTCCTCTGGTTGTTGTCTTTGGTCGCGGTTTGTATGCTGCTGCTGAGAGGAGTTGATCACTGTTTCACAGCATTTTTCCTTTCCTTTTTGTTTTGTTTTTCAGGTTGTACATCCTCGATGTGTTTTGTGATATTTTGTAGATGTGAAAACTGGTTGTAATTAATATCTTCGTGATATTAATATGCAAAAAATATGTGTAACAAATTCTCTAGGGGCGAATGATTCATGGTTTCTCCCAACTAAGAGATTCCCCAGACTTAACATTGCTTATTATGTACTTATTGTACGTTACATATACCTTATGGAGTATTATTACCAAGCCGTAATTAGCATACCACTCAAATAAAGGACGCAAGATGCATGTAGCATGTACCCAAGACGACAATACACATAATTATGCCCGCACTAATTATGATAGTTCCATCCAGAAAGTGTACTAGTAAGCTAGCAAGCTACGTACTGTACACATAAGACAGTGCGCACCATTAACTATTTCTGACCAAATAAACCTTGTGTTTCTTTACGTGCTGGCATGTGAGACACAACCTTTACAAATTAAAGCCCTCTGTTCTGGGACCATGTATGTTTTGCAATTCCTTAACATCCCTTAGTCTCTTACCCCACACTATAGTTTAACCATCCCTTGCTAAGCTTTGCTTTAGAGGCCTTCTTTTATGTTGTGGAGTGCTTGCATGTATTTGTATTATGCTTGCAAAAACAGACACTCTATATAGGAGGGGGCCAGCACCAACCAGGCCCACATGCATAGTCAGTACACAAGGCACTGAGAATAAATGAATACTTGCAATTAGGGCCCTACAGCCAGAGAGGATGGAGGATGTGGTTGTAGAAAGGGATAGAGCTAGGGTGTTAGGTGTTGATAGCTAGCTTGGGCCAATAAATTTTTTGTTGTTAGGTCTGATTTCCTTGTTTGTTGCTGTAGTAGCTGAGGATTCTGGTGATGGCAAAGGGAGCTCATGCTAGCTGTTTCTTATAACAAGGTCAAGAATTTGTTGTTAGAGCTGTGCTAGGTCATGGTCTCATTGAGAGGGCCAGAAAGTGGTCCACAAAATCTAAGAAAGGCCTAACACATGTCCCTTTCCTCCCATGTATGTGTGAAGGAGAGTGTACTGCCCTAGGCTTATGTAATGCGATGCATATAGCCATTATGCTTGCCGTAAGACCCAATTAATGTTTATATCCAATGAACATCAAACCTTTTTGGTGCATTCCCTCGTGACCTAGTCAACTTCTCATCCAAAGTGTTTAATTTATAAGAAATTCTATTAAGTATATATGGTTATATATCCCGATACCCCTTCTTCCCTTCATATATTGGAAAGCGAAGTATAATCATGTCATCCAACAACATCATCAAAAGTGCACCGTATTCAGAATATAGTAGATGAATTTCGTAGTTGATCATAAATTCATCAAGCACAAGACCTCAAAAGAGGACGGGTAAGAGCTTAGGAAACTTGGTATCATTTTCATAAGAGATCGTGATCCACTCACAGACACACGACACATAGATCTTTGTTGAGTTTCTGTGTTTTGACACTTGGCAAAGTCTCTTGGCCGATCCATTTTTTTGCCGAGTGTTCTTAATTTGCCGAGTGAAATACTCGGTAAATATTTTTCCGTGTATTTTTTGGCTTTCTCCGTGTATGTCCGATACACGGTAAAAAACTATTTCTGGTAGTGTCGCGAGGAGACAAAAAGGATATATATACTGTGCATGCTTCAAGGCTGAGATATATATCTATCAAAAGGAAACTAGCTGGTCTTAGTTCGGGAAGAACAATAAAGTAAATCGCTCTCCTAATCCAAGATAGTTCTAGTTGTATATATACCATGCTATCTTTACACACTTACAAGGAAAAGGAACGTGTTTAGCTAGCTACAAGACTACACAAACAACAAGCAGGTTTTCACGTCCAAACATTTTGCCCTAGTGCATGCCTGCTTCCGTTGTGTAGATAGCTAGTCCTTTGTATTCTCTGAAGTACTTGCTATATGCCATACCGATGGGCAGTAGCAAAATGTCCCCTAATTACTATTATATTATTATATATTTAACTCTATCACAGTCTCACAACACAACTAGTTTCAAAAAATAAGGAAGTTGCGTCAAATATTAATAAATTTGATAAATAAGCTTCTTCGGGGGAACTTGGTCAGAATCATACTTAAGATTGCTCAGGAAAAGAAAACATACAGCATTTTAATTTTGGTGAGAAGGTTGTTCTATGTACATCTTCGTACGTAGTTCTCTATCGATAATTAACATGTCCAACTATCCTTGCATCCAAGAAATCTCCATGCTTAAAAATAAATTAGGCGCGAAGTCGCGGAGCAGTAGAAGATATGGCCAAAATGCATAGCTCCACACTTAATAAAATTTACAACTGATGCATCCATGCTAATCTTTCTTGTTTGGATCGGACTATAATTTTTAATAGCAATGCAACACCACCTTAGCATGTATAGGTGATGCTAAAGGATATGATGAAAGTGTCATCGTACATATATCATCGAGAAATATGTGCCTACTTTAGAACCTAAATTATAGTGTGGATGCTCTGAACTAATAGAGAAATAAACTATCAGGTTTCAAACCCTATGCATTATAGCCATGCATCCTTCTCTTTCGGCACTACTGAGTAAATACGGGTGTCGATAATATATATTAATAGATTTTTTTGAAAATACATGTACACAAGAAAGCATATTGTATATATATTCTCAAATTCTGAATTACTTTATGTTGTGTAGACTATAGAGTAGAGCATGTTGGCAAACCAAGATATATATGTCAACTTAAAATTGCCACTCATCTCCATGATGCCTAAGCAAATGATAAAAAATCCGCATGGATAATAATGTCCTGCCAGTCTATTCCACTATGTGGGATAAATAGGACTGTTGTATGATCAACTAAAGATTAATGTGCATGCAGAAAATTCAGATGATGTAATATACAATATAATTCTTAGGTTATAGACTTCATCTTTATTAATACACCAATGTTAGAGAGGATATAGAATGCCTAACAGTTTTCCAGGTGGGCAAAAGGAAATATATGTTCTTATTTAAGAGTAAACTCTACTTTAGACTATAAAACACTAAACTCAATGATTTGTCCAGATGCAAAATGATGCCAAATCCAAGGAATTTTATCCAATGCAATACTATCCAAAGTAATCCTAATTATATAACTGGAAGAAAACTAATCTATCGAAGGGCGCCATGTAATTATTACATTCTCGGAACCTATGGCATTCAGAAATATGATCCATCTCTCAATCCAGAAAAATGCATGGACATTATTTTTGAACACCTATATGCATATATATAATCAAACACAAACGATTGTAAAGAAGCATGGATACGAGTTGAATGATGTTTTGTTTGTAGCTAGTGGCCGTTGGTCAGGCGACAGTGAATTACAATCCTAGTGTGCTTGAAAACAAGTGTGCAGAAGGGGGAAAAGAAACAAAGTAGAGTTGAGGCTACAACTAGACATAGCATATGGACAGTACTCACTGTACCACTCTACGTATGTATAGGCCGGCCGGGAGCTGAGCAAAATTGTAGAGTACTGCTGTACTAAAGGACAAGAGATCATACCACACCGTGATCTTTTTTTCTTTCTTTCTTTGCAAAACATTGATCTTGTGTAAATGCACGATGAACAATTAATGAATCTAATGGCAAATTACGTACGAGCCTGAAAAGTTCTCTAAGATGAAGACAAACAACTCCGATGACCCTGAAATGCTAGCTTCAAACTGTACACACGACTAACACACACAGTTCCTAATGGCTAGGCTTAGGTTAGTTTTAGTTTGTTCAAAGTAAATCATGCACATTGTTGACATTCCATCATTCCATGTGACTAGCTCGTATTGGTTGGTATTTATCTTTTTCCAGTATACAACTGCAACACTGATCTATGTCACTTCAACAAAGAATATTGAAAATAGTGCCCTAGGAAAAGGAGAAACAGTGGTGTGACAAGGTCACTGTGTCCTCTAGAGAGAGAAGGAGGAGAGAGAGAGGGGAGAAATTATGCAAAGAAAATGCATGATGTACTTTATCTTGTGATGTGGAGCAACAAGCAGAAGCTGATTGCCCATGGATCCCAAGGCATACCAGAATATATGGAGCTATGGCAGCAAAAAAAATCATATAAAAAAGCACCCCAAGAAAACAGCTTTTACCCATGCCAAAGCCAGAGAGAAGCTTCCCCATGCACACATACGAAAGCAAATCCCAAGCAAAACAATACCATGCATGGTGTAATGTAACGGTATACGTACTTGAGATATAATAGTAGGAGCAGTAAACTATAATTAACCAAAATCACGTTCTGCATGCGAAATGGAGTAGTACTAAACAGATTCAAAATGGAAGCGATTAAGATACACTTACTTTTATCTCTTTTGAATTGCACACTGCACCAATGCATGCATTAAGGTCTTTACTAATTAAAATTAAGATTCATGGAAAGGATCGACAAGTAGTAGTACTAGTAATAGCTCTAGCTAAAATGATGCATTAGTGTTCATCATCAAGGAAGGACAGTACTCGGACAGGCAACAATTCTCCACATCTTCTTGGATCTTCTTGACTTGCTTTTGTTTGCTCGATTTAGATCAATGCAACTCGATCGTGCTCTTTGAGATAAAATGAAATTCATGGCAGGAATTGAAGCTAGGTTCTAGGGTTATGAGGGAAAAACTGGGTGCCTGCGGCGAAGGCGCCGATCGGCGTCGGGTAGGGGTCCATCAGCACCGCTGCGGATGTCGCCACTGTCGCCCCGTGACCGCCGCCGACCGCCTCGCTGCTCCCGGCCGGCGATGACCCCTCCCTCCCGGCCCCAGTCAGCTGGTGGTACTCCGCTGAGGTCGGCGGGAGCTGCCCTGCCGCCTCTTCCGCCGGGCCGTGGTCCCGGAGGATCCCCTTGAACATGTGACCGCCGATGCTGACAGCCGTCTGGTACGCGAACTCCGCGTCCGGCTCGTCCACCGGCCCGATCCGCACGCACCGGAACACTGCCTCCAAGCTCAGCTCCGGCGGGAACCTCCCGTCCCCTTCGCCTGCGAACACACCGGCGTCCTCAGCGGTCTGAACAGTGCAGTGACTGATGGTAGTATAATTGAGTAGCTGCCACAGACGTACCTGAGGATGTAGTGTCGACCATGGCGGTGGTGGCAGAAGGCAGGCGGCCGAGGGAACGCACCAGCTCACGCGGCCTCTTATTAGCCACGGCAGCGGCGGCGGCGGCGGCCGCGCTGGCGCTGTTGTTGGCGGCGGCACCGCGGAAGAGGGCGGCGAGCTGCTGCTGGCGCTCGCGGCGCTTGGAGGCAGGGACCCAGGTGCTCTTGACGTGCGTGGAGCAGTTGAAGCCGCGGCTCCGGCAGCACGTGCGGCAGCGCTGGTGGGTGCAGTCCTTCTTGGCGTTGTTGCCGCAATCCTGGCAGCTGGTGCCGGCCCTCCCGCCCCCCGGTCCGACGCCACCACCCACGCCGACGCCGCCCACTCCGCCGTCATGCGGCGAGAAGCCCAGCACGACGCCTGTCGCCACGCCGGATGAGAAGAACTGCGAGGTGTGCGGCACGGCCGCTGCCTGCTGGTGGTGCGGGTGCCATAGCTGGAACCCTATCCCCCCTCCCCCGCCGCCGCCGCCCGCCGTGTCGGCGGCCGCGGCGGCCGCGCCTCGCGCGTACAGAAACAGGCTGTCTGCCCCGATTGGATGATCACCGGCGCGGTCCCCGCTCCTCCCACCCCTTCCTCCTCCTCCTCCGCCGCCGCCGCCGCCTCCCGTCAGAGAGAACCCCGCCATCCACGGCAGCCAACACCCATCAAGAAGCTCCTGCCGCGCTCTCACTCCCTCGCTCTCACCTCCTACAGAAAGAGTAGTACAGTACAGACAAACCAAATAAATAAAAAAGTAGATCTTGGGTGTAAGAGAAAAGCAGAAGAAGCAGCAGCAGAACATGGCAGACTTGTTGGGATTGCAGCTTAGATTTCAAGGTAGCTCGCCCGCAAGATCAGATAGATCTGGCACTGAGATGCTGATAGACACAGGGATTTTGCCCGCGATTATGCGCGCACCAGTAGCTAATCTAGGCTCGGTAATTAGGGGAGTTGACACGCATATATACATGTACTCCTAGCTAGCAGCCGGCCGGTGACAAACTTGAGCCTGCCTAACTAGTTAGGAAACTAGTTACTACCACCACCAAGGCACCAACTACACATCTATCTACTCACCTTTGCGACTTGCTGGGAGGCTAATAGGTAGCTCGATCTTGGCTCTAATTCTTGATCTCCTCTTGGCCTTGTTAGTTCCACTAGGAGGGGAGGCTGGAGGAGGGAGGAGCTTAGGAGGAGTGGGGTAAGTTGCTTTTTGGGGTGGTGAGGAGAGTGAAGTGTGTGGCTAGGCTATATAAAGAGGAAGGGATTGGAGGGAGAAGAGGGCTGATGATGGATAGATGGGCTGGAGTGGGTGCTTCTGCTGCCTGCTGCCGGGGAGGAATTCTAGAGAGCGTCTGCAAACGCCGCCATGGAGGCGGCTCGAACCTTAATTCCTATTTATTGCTTCGCGCAGCTCGATCGGCGCTCCATCTCATCTCCTTTCCCTGTGCTTCCCTCTCTGTCTACCCAACCGGATGAAAGAACAGCAAAGGGTCGACGGATGCGAGGAGAGGAGAGAGAGAGAGGAAATAAAGGAGAATGTGTGTCTACTAGTAGCAGTACCACCTTCTTTTTTTCTCTGAGCGAGGTTTTTTGTTTTGTTTTGCTTTTTTGCGTTCCGTGCCTTGCTTTCATGCGATATTACAAGACCTGCCCCGTCCGTCAAAGACAGTATGACTGCATGGCGACAAAACGGTAGGGAAGAGGAGGAGGAATTTTTCACTGACAGGAGAATGCACCTTTGCTCGATCTCTTGCTCGTCGTCTTCCCGCGGCCCAGCTAGCCCCATGCACTGCATTTTCTTAATGCCTCTCAGGCCTCTCTACCACGTGACTGTGTGTGTGTCTGCTTTACTATCCATTTTATTCATTTGTTGTGATGATGTTGAGTAACTTTTAACATAGAAAGTGGTATTATTATTTTTCTCCAACTGCCAAGATGGACCAACCTATTAGGATGATGTGGCAACCTATCAAACGGACAACATCCGCATCTTCATATAGCTTCATACAGCTAATGTATCAAATTATGTCGAATTATCTCAAATTTCATTGGATTTGATGAGATTGCGTTAAATTCTGCCGAACCGTAGAGTTAGCTACCACGTCATCCTTACATGTCCAGCTCCGGTATATTAAATTGAAGAAATATAGCAACAGGAAAAAAAGTAACCACAATGTCGTCGCAACTAATGAGTAAAATGCTACACATTTTTTATTAGGGTAAAAGTTATCAAAAGGTCATACCTACAAGGTAAACAATAACTAATAGCTTTGAGTAATTCCAAGTTTTACCCCTAACTGTGATATGTGATAGCTTTGACCCCATTTAAACTATTTTGCCGTGTTTTACCTCCTTAGTTGTGACAGTGTCATTTTTCTTACGCCCATATTATTGTTTTTCCCAACTGAAATGATAGATCCACTTGTTAGGAACACAAGGAAGCTAACTAGGTCAACAACTTAGATGTGTGGGTGTTAGCAGAGCATAACAAGTGCAGATTTATAAAATTCATTTAGATTCTGTGAATTTTATCAAATACGTTACTATGTGCACCATACTGCTCGGACGTCATATCCAGATATACCCGTGGCAAATGTGACATTGAGTTGTCCATCTAGTCACCTGGCACGTCATCCCATCAGATGGATCCCCTCTCGTCATTTTGAGAAAATGATACAATATGGAAAAAACACATCGTGATATCTCCCAACTAAGAGGTATTTTGCAAGATTTTTAAGTAGAGTAAAACATTGTCAAAACATTACAACCACTCGCATGTACTAAATTAATTGAAGTCTAGGCTTTGTCCTAAGTCAAACTTGTTGATTAGGTCGAACTTAAAGATCTTTGAGTTAGGACAAAGTTAGGATTTATATTAATTTGGAACTCAGTGAGTTGAAAATAAGAAGTGGAGAATTTACATATACATGATAAGTTCTTAGATAAATAAAACTCCTATATAAACAATTTTTTTGAATCCATGGAGTAATTACTTAATTAAACAATATCATCTAAATGACCTTATAATAATACCAATTCTTGGCCATCAATAAAATGAAAATACTTTCGAGCACAGGTGTGCTTGTTAGATGATTCGCAAAATTAAAAAAAAAAGTATGCTTAGTTAGATTTACAAGGGGAATTTCAGCAAGCTGTAATTTGTGTTCGATAGTAACCGACGGAAATATGCATGGAGCCCCTTCTACGTAGCTGCAACAATCCGTGCATATATATCATCTTATCCTAAAATCTAAATAGAGCACAAATGAGCTATCTAGATTAATATAGATACTTATATAAATGTAGTATGTATGAAATATACATTATTCTTATAATGCGTAGATAGCAAGTTCGGTGAGCTTGTTGGAGAGATCAAGTAATTCCTCAAACTCCTAATATGCATTCCCAACTCCAAAGTCCTAGGTCGTTAAGTGGACAGTTAGGTCCAAAGTGACTGGAGCACTCACACGACATGTTGACCAGAATCAACGGCATGTTGGCCAGGGCAAGACGAAGTCGTGTGTGGGAGATTGCAAGGCAATGAAAACAACGGAAATACCCAGTACAATATGGGTCCCCATGCACCCGAATTTCAAAAGATCTAAAAAATTGTACTCCCTCCAACCCATATTAGTTGATTTGGATTTATCTAGATTCGGATGTATGTACTACTAAAACATGTTTAGATACATCCGAATCTAGACAAATTCGAGTCAACTAATATGGGTTGGAGGGAGTAACAAAATTTTAGAAAATATTCAAAATAAATCACGCACGTACATATTCCCTTGATACTTATCATGCAAAGTTTAAACACGAAATATGATCCCACGTGTTCTATAGAAAAAGAGAAAATAAAACTTTGTATTTTCTGCATAGTAAAAGTCCAGGTCATTAAAGTATTCCTTATACACAGTAGTCATTTTTGCGCTAGTTAAAATTGTTGCATTTACTTTCAAACTTTATATGCACATATCTGGATACATTCTCTATGCGCATATTTTATGCCATTTTTTATTTTACTCATTACTTTTATGATTTTACTATTGATCAGGGTTCACATAGACCCATGTGTACCAAATCCGCGTCACATTTTATTTTAACCCTATTTGCATTATATATTCACTCATCAGGAGCTCTATGGTATCGTGTCGATCAAGTGCTACCTGGCGAGAGCGATGACAACGGCCTAGCCTGATTGTGCCGATGAGCAACGGCCATTTGTACACAAACCATCATACTGGGTACATAGGTACATTTTGGAACTTAGCCAGATAGAGAACTCTCTTTCGAGCAAAGCAAATTCTGAAGAAAGAAACATGAAAGCATTCGCAAGGATATTTCCTACAGGACATGTTCAGGTCGTAAAATTACTTCAAAGGAGTTCCGTAGAATAGGATACTGTTCCTAGGAAATACATTTTTTTCAAGGACACACCCTGGGGGTGTATCAGATTCATAGAAGAAGAAGCCAAGATGGCCGATACAACGCCAAAAGGCTACACGATACAAACACAACGCCACACAGTTACAACAGAACCACACCAACTACACGACAAAGAATCTCCATGAACCATCTCCAACCAAGAATGGCGAGGGGATTGTTAGGGTAATAGATCTTGTATTACCAGAGGGCCAAAGAGAAATCATGCTGAGCGCGGGTTTGCGCCTTTGTAAAGAAATCTGCCAACTGCAAGTCTGAAGGCACATAATGGAGCGCAACAACCTGATCCTGCACCTGAGCACGTGTGATAAAAAGCATCAACACCAATATGCTTGGTCAGCTCATGCTTGACCGGATCACGTGCAATACTGATAGCACATGTACTGTCTGACAAAAGTGGAGTGGGTGTCGTAACAGAGACCCCAAAATCTGCAAGCAACCACCGTAACCAGGTCACCTCAGCAGTCACCGAAGCCATAGCCCGCAACTCAGCCTCAACACTCGAACGGGAAACCGCTACCTGTTTTTTCGTCTTCCAAGCAACAAGCGAACCACCAAGAAACACACAGTAAGCAGAAAGTGAACGACGATCCGTAGGATCATTCGCCCACGTAGCATCCGAATAGCACTGGAGCTGGAGAGAGCTAGAACGAGGGAAGAAAAGGCGACGAGTAATCGTTCCACGAAGATAACAAAGGACACGGAGGAGATGACTGTAGTGAACAGTGGTAGGAGCTGAGACAAACTGGCTCAGAATATGAACATGATAAGAGATATCAGGACGGGTGACAACAAGATAAACAAGACTCCCAACAAGATGGCGATAACGAGTGGGATCGGGAAGAGGATCACCATCCGTAGGACGAAGCTTAACATGAAGCTCCATAGGAATCTCAACGGTGCGCTCATCTGTAAGAGCAGCCCGAGCAAGAAGATCCTGAATATACTTTTCCTGAGAGATAGAAAACCCATCATAAGTGGAGGAAACCTCAATCCCAAGAAAGTAGCGAAGAGGACCAAGATCAGTCATAAGAAACTGATCACGAAGACGAGCCTTGACAAAGGCAATATACTCAGGATCATCACCAGTAATGATCATATCATCAACATAGAGGAGAAGAGTGCGTCCACGAGGAGAAGTGTGAACAAAAAGCGCTGGATCATGAGAACTAGGAGAGAAACCAGCAGCAGTCACCACAGACGCAAAGTGCTTAAACCAGGCACGAGGGGCCTGTTTCAGGCCATAAAGGGAACGTCGAAGACGACAAACCATCCCATCGGGAACAGAATACCCAGGAGGAGGCTACATATAAACCTCCTCACTCAACTTTCCATTAAGAAAAGCATTCTGAACATCAAACTGGGACACAGACCAACGTCGAACAGAAGCAACAGCAAGAAGAGTACGCACAGTGGTCATATGGACCACAGGAGCAAAGGTCTCATCATAGTCACGATCGTGTTCCTGCTGAAAACCACGAGTCACAAGACGCGCTTTATAACGCTCAAGAGATCCATCAGAGCGGGTCTTAATTTTATAGACCCACTTACACGTGTGGCTCTCTCAGACCTAAACGTGGACCGAAAGTGGGCTGCGATATTTTTATTTTATATTGCGCCAGCCGGGTCTTGAACTTAAGACCTCTTGGCTCTGATACCATGTTAGGGTAATAGATCTTGTATTACCAGAGGGCCAAATGCCAAAATATATAGTACATGTACAGGTGCAAATATACAGGAAGCCCCCTAACATATGGGGAAACTACAATATACAAATATACTCTAACAGGGATGACACACCGAGCTTCTAGGCCTCGTCACAACCGAAGAAAGGAGCTACACAAGACAGATCCAACTCAAGGAAGGCGCAAGCCAACGCACCGTTTGCCCAAAGCGCCTAAGAGATGGCGAGTGAATGGTGGGACCGAGCCCGACTTGCGGAGGCGTCGACGAGGAAGCACCATCGACGGTGTACATAGCACCCCAGAAGCCCAAGCTCTAGGCGGCAGCCAAGGCCAGGCTCCAACTAGCGCACCGAGTACTCTAGGAACCACCAAGGCGACGCCCCCAAGGAGGGAACGACATAGCTGTGCCGCTGCTGCCCGATCCTTTAGCCGGGTCTAGGGTTTCCCCCGGTGTTCGAGGCGGGGAAGCACGGGCAGCACCGAGACGACGCCTCCAAGAAGGTAACGGCGCCCACGGGCGTCGCCGTCGCCAGCATCACGCAGGGATTTCTCCCTGGCCCTGCCGTCAACCCCAACATCACCGGATACATAGCAAGGAGCCACCTTGGACTAACCGCCCGCGAGAAGAGAACCACAAATGCCATCGGTGGAGCGGGGGGTTGATCGCCGTCCCACCACCACTGAAACGGGGACTGGGCGATGAGGACCCAGCCGCCGCCGTCGCCTGGGCTGGCCGCCGGCACCGCCAAGGGCGCTGGCCACCGTCGGGCAAGCCGCCAGCCAACATGGGCTCTGGGGATGAGCCCCCCCATGCCGGCCAGCCACCACCGCTGCAGCATCCACGCAGCATTCCGGAGCAGGGGCTCCTCACGCCGCCACCGCATCCGGAGCCGCGGCCCGCACGGCCCGTACAGGCCTAGATACGGCCCTGCCTCCACGCGCGACCGCGGGCACGGAGCCCTCCACCTGCTGCAGCCTCCGCCGTGCGCCCTCCGCGCCGCCACGACACGCCCTCCCTGCGCTACCGCCTGCCGCTGCGCCGTTGAGGACCTCCGCCGACGCCCCTCAAGACGAGGCTGCACGGGGAGAAAGACCGCGCCCCCATCGTCGGCGGCGCGAGCTTTGCTCGGCCGTGTCCTCTGACGGAGGCGGGGGAGCGAGGGGAGTGAGGACCAGCCCACGGCGGCGGCTAGGGTTGGCCACCGGTGCCGCCGAGCGGGGACAGCACGGGAGGGGTTTTTTCCCCTAGGAAATACATTGCACACGACTTTAAATTAGTAAATCCAACAATGACAAGAACAACTTACAAGTATCACTCGGAAAGATGCAAATAAAAGGAAAACGAGAACAACCAGGAAGAGCGAGAGATGAAAGAAGAACGTCAAACTAGCTCTCCATTAGGCAGCAGTGACAATGCCATCCGTCTCTACCGATGAAGAAAGCCACCGACGAGTGTATTTTGAACTCACCATTTCTTTGTACTTAATCCTGATATTCTTGGGATGTATTGTTAAAAATATAATACACGTTTAGCCTTTTCCATTAGTTCGGACTTTTGTTTAGATGGCTAGTGCATCAATTCAATATGGCATCAGAGCCAAGAGGTCTCAAGTTCAAGACCCTATGCACGCAGTATTAATAAAAGATTTTGCGGTCTGCACCGAACCCACGCTAAGAACTAAAATAGCCTAAACGTGAGGGGACGTGTTAAGAATATAATATAAGCGTAGTTCTTTCCATCAGTTCAGACTTTTGGTTTAGATGACTAGTTCATCAATTCAATATGTATATCAGATTTTACCATTTCTACTTCTTTAATTCGTTTTTTAATGAGTTTTAGGTTGTACTCACCAGTGTGAAAAGGTTTAGCAGTGACGGTCGAGGAATCAACTACACCGACGATAGAGACGTTCGTCGACACTATACAGTCACTTGTAACACCTTACCGACACCTTACCGCTAACGTTGGCAGGACTCGACGTCCGTACTGCTAGCGCTAAAGACCAACTTGAGTTTCTCCCGTAGACACTGGTACTATAGCCGGCAAGAGGCGGCTAATTAGAGACATTTTTTTGAGAAACACAGTACAATCGTAGACGCTCGCAACACGTACATGCACCCACACCTATGAACGCACACCCTACCCCTATGAGCACCTTCGAGAGACTGAGCCAGTGGATCGGGTCTTGAGATTGATGAATTCACCACGGGCGCCTCACTATCGACGGGAACATCGCCTCCCACTGGAAGAATATTCTGTCTTTTATGCAACACATAGTGTCAAACCTAGGGTTTGAACTCTGGTGGGCTGGGGGTACAACCACCCTCCTATCCACCCAACCACATGTTGGTTTGCTAACTAGAGACATTCTAGTGGTGCGCATAATGTATGTATATCGAAGGTGCTCCAGTAAGTGATGATTAGAAACTATACGTGGTTGTCACGACTATGATGTCGGTGATGTGTCTGCATAACGTGCGGCCGTCATTTGTAGTGGTTTTTTTATGTGTAGTCGTCATTTGCAATGTTCCTATGACGATCCTTTCTTCGAAACAAACAGTGATTTGTATCGTACCGTTGATGTTCTAGTCATGGGCCGTCTGTCATTGCTCATTCTCCACTGACTAGCAGATATTATGTCTGGTTGTCGTTAGTAGATTAGTCCTGATGTGTTCTGTTTTCCCTATTCATCTCTGATAGTTTTAATGGTGATGAGTCATGTGATTTATGTGCGGCACTCTGTTGTTTGAAGCACCGACCTATATATTTTCACTGGTCAAGTTTTTGGTTTAAACTAAATAAATACATGTATTTATTCTTTTATGTACAATCTGGGATTGGGTATGTGCATAAGCAGATGTTTTATACGTAAACAAATACATAAATACATCCATAAGTCACCATTTGCAACAACTAACAAAGAAAGACAAAATATCCACTACAACAAAAAATCCACGTGGAGACGTTCAAATTTGGTGCTAATGACGCTTTAAAACATCACTAGAGCAATTTAGGGTCGCTGTGGTAAAGCGTCCTAGGTGCGTCTCCTTATGCACCGTCTCAAAATCCATATGGATGCATTAGAAGCGTGTCTACATGACATGCGACGTTTATAAAGCATGTCTACCCTAGTAGAGACGTTTTGTTAAATGCAGGGTCATGTCGTCCCTACAATGCATTTTGACTTCCTTAGTTTTAAAGACACTTCTTTAATTTACGTAGAAACTTATTTTTTCTGGACGTAGCCAAAATCTAGCTTCACTTCCAAGATAATCATACCTCCATGCTACCACAGACCATTACACAGCAGAAAAATAAAGTGCATTCATTGGAGAAAGTTAATTTTATTTCTTCAGAAGAACAATACTTTACAATGAACTGTGCATTTGTGAAGGAATTACAAACTTGACAAGAAAAAAATCCAAATCGCTATATATATTTTTCACAACTGTACTTACAGTGAACTATACACATTTACAAAAGAATTACAAACTTGACTAAATCTCTAAAAATATATTTTCTAACTAGTTTGGACTCGGTCTATAGTCCTGTGCAGGAAGAAAAGGGTACATCAGCTCCCCATCGCCATTACTGTAGATCAGGCTTGTAGTTTTCTCTCGTGTTTGCTGAAAAAATCTTCATTGAAAATTAAGATATAGACAAAGTCAGCTGACAGATACATAAATTAAATATCATTAGTAAGTTCCATTTTCCACATACACAAATGAAGCACATACCGTGGTTTTTTTAGCATCAGGACAGTATCCATATAAAATGGAGCACCATTTCTTCACACTGTTGTTTCAATATCTTGTTTGCATAAAGCTGCAGACCTACTACATGAAGGAATTATTAAATCATCATGTAGACATACTCATAAAATTATTATTGCCTTAAGGAGGTATATGGAAGAATATGTGGCAATGTAAGAGATCATAGCTAAAAAATGCAGTTAACAGCTGTCCGAAAAACAATTATTAGTCCTTTTGGACAATAATCTAGTGCCACGTTCATTCAAAAGTGTAGAATATGGAAGAAAAGTAGTTCTTAATGAAGATACTAATCTAACGATTTAGCACGTGAAGCCTGAATCAAATCTCTGTTGGTGGAGAGAGGCATAGAGCAATACTTGATTTTTTATTTGACAAATACATATTCAGAAGATCATGTATGTTATTGCCTAAACTGTATGATGAAAAAGACTTAGAAGAAAGAAGAAAACAAAACGAAGTTACCTTGGCACTGGCTTGTAAGAGTGCAGCATGTTGCAGTATCAATTCTTGATGCCACAATACTTACTTTGCCTATATCAGTCACTCATTGCCCTGAAAAAAGTTGAAAAGCAGTTGAAGATGATTATTACTCAAATCTCATCTAATTATTTATCAACAAGAAAAGATAATAAACACAATGCATATGTCTTTTGTCTATATAATTCAATTTAGACAGTAGCTAGCAGAACCAAAATGCTGCAGTCTCACGGAAGAGCAGGCGAACTCGTACTAAAAGAATTATCTCCAGATATGCGGTAAAAAAACACTTACCACGTACTCCACCATCCACCATGATTGCAAGTTTCATAGGTCTGACATAGCAAAATAAAGCAAGAACAACAAAGATCAAAGAGCTGGGAGGAAGGAGGCTGGCGGCGGTTGCATACCTCATGTCTACCTCAGAATCGTGCTCTGCCTAGGGGCTCATGGGAGAGTTGGTGCCTTCAGGGGAATGGACGTGGGCGATATGATTTAATCTATTTCATGTCGACATATCAGCTCTCAGGTTCAGCGCTGCTTCTGCGGACATTCTTTGCTCTTGTACTTTGCTACATGAAAATTCTTGGCAAAAACAAATCTTGCAGAGGTCCACAAGCCAAAAGTCAATCGATAAACTGTGATAAACTGACAGCAATTTAATATGCCTATGCTATCAGAGTAAAATACCATGTGCACCAACAAAAATTTATCCTAGAGTTCTAGCCTGATAGAAGAAATTTTCCACGTTTAGTAGGTGAGTCCAGCAAATCTGATCCTGTTTGCACATAAATATCCAAAACAACGAGCATCAGTTCCTGTACATAACTCGTTGCTGGATCAGGGAAGGTAGGTGAATTTACAATAAATCTAAAATTTAATACTATTTGCTGCAATTAGCACCCTCCTCTACGCAAACGGTACAACAATATCGATGAGTAGTAGGGAAATGCAAGCACGAAAACTGATCTGCAACATACAAGAAAATGATTCGGAGATAAAGGGCAACGATCAATTGATCCGGTCTAGCGGCAAGGATCTGTTGATCGAATCCAGCAGCAAGAAATAATTAATCGAGTCCAGCGGCCATGAACTTACCAAATTTAACATGGATCGAGTCCAGTGGCTAGGAACTCACCAAATTCAACATGGATCGAGTTCAATGACCTGAAAGGTCCTCGGTTTCATGTATTGTTGCATGAATCCTAGCAAAGACAAAGATGTAGCAATTCTTGAGAAAACTGGAAGGGAGAATACACTTGAAAGAGGCACGGAATCGGATCTGTTGGCGGCGGCCCTAGGTTTTGCACAGCGTGATAGATATAAACAACCTCCAGTTATGAGAAAAGGTAAAAGTGCATGTATAAGAAAAAAAAGACAGACGTGGGTATCAGAGACACGGAGGCTATTGTTATCGTTGGCCTAAAGCCTGAAATTAAGGACGATACATGTAACGTCTCAACAAACGTCTCAACCGGTGGCTTGACTATGGATTTAGAGACGAAAATAATGGCGACCAATAGACGACGTCTCTACATGACTATTTTCTTGTAGTGATCATGTGAAGATCAAAATATCACTTTTCAGATGATTCTAGCTCATCATGTTCATAGGTCTCCATAATAATATCATAGAACAAGGATCCTTATCTTCTCATGGGGTCACTATTGCGAGCAAAATATAGCTAAAATCGTCAAGTTTACGTGGTTGATATCCTAATATTCCGCATCTTCCCGTGGCATCACTGTTGAAAGCAAAACATAATAAGATTATGATAGAGATGATTAACTGGCTGCTGCCTCAGAAGATATACACAATGAGTAGTTAGGTGAATAAGAAAAGATGAATAACAACAGGTACACCTGGCTTTTAAAGATAATATTCATCGTATACAGTTGAACAAGTAGAATGCTTCACAAGAACTATTAGACTCACGAAGCTATTGATCAGAATAGAAATTTCAAGACATGATAAAAATGTACGTAGGAACTAGATCGCCGGTGCTGAGACCCTGAAAAAGCATGCAATTAGATTATTATGGTGCACGCATGGATTGGCAATGCAAAAAAGTTGTGAAAATATTTAAACTTGAAATAACAAATCATAGAATCAAAAAAATTATGAAATCATATCATTATGCATGGATGCATAGATATATTGAAAGAACATCAGTTTTAATCACAAGAGCAGTGTGTACTGAACCTATGCAACATACATCGCAAATTGTTGAACTTGCAAACAAAGGCAAGAAGATAAGTTTTAAGAAGATCAACCAACAAACCTGAAGAGAGGACAATTTTATGTCTTCCTATGGTTTAAAAAGGCAATCGTTCACAGATTATAGTGACGCATCACCAACTTAATATAACAATTGTAAGGGAACATTAGCCATAACCTCTTACCATCTATTAAGGATGTATGATTTGTGCAGTCAACAAAGGATACCTGGCCATGGGTGAACATCAGGCCGAGTCAATGACTTGTTGCTAGTCCAACTCTTCTATATTAGACCATCTCTTCTTTATACATGCCACGAAATCTCTGCCCTTTAATTGTTTTACCATGCTCCGTCACCAACTCAATTTTCTTACCATCACTCTCAGAGCACTCTGTTTGACTTTCTTCATTGTATCTTCACCAATTTTATAGCTGAATAGATATCGGTTGAACAACTAGCTTAAGAGCTCTTCCCTTAGGTTATTGTTCTATTGCATTCTGAAGTATGTGCATGCGATCTTCACGCTTACATAAAGAGTTAGTCCGATGGTTCAACTATACATTTTAGCAGCCTATGCCAAACTGACAGGAAAACCTCATCTAACGACTACTATGACCACATGCCTCATTTCCATAACTCCCTACTGCTTCATGGCTTAAGAGGCAACATGTAGTGTTTTTTATGCAATTGACAAGATTCAGGTTAAAAGTAGCAGTCGCTTGAATGTACAACATATATATGTGTTCAAACATTTTAACGTTAGCAAAGCAAAATGCTAACAAAGGGGATACAAGCATCAACACATGGATCTCTTAAACCTAGCAGGATCTCCCTCCGTCTAGAAATAAGTGACGTTGATTTGTCTAGATCTATATGTATCTATACACATTACACTGACGTGCCTAGATTCATGCAAATATATACTAATGCAAGTCAATTATTTCTAAACGAAGGGAGTAGAAAGCATCGTATAAGAAACAAGGTGATGTGGTATGCTCCTATAATACCACGGTTGAAACGTTTGTTCAGAAACAAAGAGCATGCAAAGTTGTTGAGATGGCACATGGAAGGCCGTAAGAAAGACGGGAAGTTGAGGCACCCTGCTGATGGTCGGTAGTGGAGAAAAATCAAGAGGGACTTCCCGGACTTTGCTGGTGATGCAAGGAACTTATGGTTTGGTCTAAGTACCGATGGAATGGATCCTTTTGGGGAGCAGAACTCACAGCACCTAACCCGTGACTCTATGTATCTACAACCTTCCTCCTTGGTTGTGCATGAAGCGGAAGTTCATTATGATGCCAGTGCTCATCCAAGGCCCGAAGCAACCCGGCAATGACATTGATGTGTACCTAAGGCCATTAGTTGATGAACTTTTATAGTTGTGGGCCAAACCAGATGTACGTGTGTGGGATGAGCACAAAAAGCAGGAATTTGACCTACAAGCATTGCTGTTCGTAACCATCAATGATTGGCCTGCTCTTAGTAACATTTCAGGACAGACGAACAAAGGATACAATGCATGCACACACTGTTTAGATGAGACTGAAAGTATATATCTGGATAAATGTAGGAAGAATGTGTACCCGTACAATCGTCGTTTTCTTCCACAAGTCATCACTTAAGGAAGAAATGCAAGCATTTCAATGGCAAAGAAGAAACCCGGACGAAGCCTATCCCTCGTACTGGTGCTGATGTATTTGGTATGGTCAAGGATTTGGATGTAATCTTTGGAAAGGGTCCTGGAGGACAACCTGTTCCGAAAGACGCCGACGGACACACACCCATGTGGAAGAAGAAATCTATATTTTGGGAGCTACCCTATTGGAAAGTGCACGAGGTCCTCTCTGCAATCGACGTGATGCACCTGACGAAGAATCTTTGCGTGAATATTCTAGGCTTCCTGGGCTTGTATGGGAAGTCAAAAGATACCCAGGCAGCACGTGATTAGGATACCCCGGGAGACATGGCAGAGAGTGGTGAAGGAAATTAAAGAGGGGACAACAAAGTTCTATCCCGATAGAGAGAATGACTTCCTGACAAAGGCCCTCGGGAATAAAGAACACAGAGGACGAGTAAGAGGCCTTGGCCCTAGTTATACTTGGGAGATGGGGTTTCCCAAAGACAGAGATAGTTATAGGAGCCAAGAGAGAGCTATTGTCTGTAAGTTGTTGAATTCATTGTTGATACGTTGCTAGCGTATCTATAATTTTTGATGTTCCATGCTTGTTTTATATCTACTTTCTTATGTTTTGTCCACACTTTGGAGTACATTTTACACACTTTCTTGGACTAACCTATTAACAAGATGCCACAGTGCCAGTTGCCTGTTTTCTGCTGTTTTTGGTTCCAGAAAAGTCAGAAAATGAATATTCTCGGAATTGGATGGGACAAAAGCCAAAGTCAATATTTTACCGGAAGGCTCACGGAGCCAAAAGACGAGACGGAGAGGGGCCAGGGGCTGGCCACACCATGTGGTGGCACGGGCTAGCCCTGGCCGCACCACCAGGTGGTGTGGACCCCTGGTCCACCCATCGACATTGCCTCTTCACCTATAAGAAGCCTCCTGATGCAAAAACCCTAAATCGAACATCCTCCAGTCATGAAAAGTTCCACAGCGCCACCACCACCGAAGGGGAGATTCGGGGGATAGAAAGTCTCCATTCCAGCACCCTGCCGAGATAGGGAAGTGCCCCCGGAGCCATCTCCATCGATCTCCACCACCATCTCCATCGCCATTGCTGATTCCCATGATGATGAGGGAGTAGTTCTTCCTTGAGGCTAAGGGTTCTACCGGTAGCTATGCGTTCATCTCTCTCTCTCTATGCATGATCATATTGTGATCATGAGCTTTGTAATCAAGTAGATCTACTTTGCTACTCAAGTCCTTTAATAGAACTCTACTCTCCCCATCTGTGTGAAAGTGACATCATGCACACCATGGTGGCACTTAGGCTAGAGATTACAAATACTTGTTATGAGTTATATTTGGAGTTGGATGTCTTTATGAAATTGTGGTGTTTGTTGGAACCATCTAGTGCTCAAGGTGATAGTGTAGGGTTATCTAGATGGGAAAAGCGAACTTTGAGGAGTGCTCTTATAGCCCTACCATGGATTAGAGTGTCCAACCAGAGAGTAGTTCAGAGTAGTATCATAAAGAGAAGATATTTATATGAGAGTGTTCACTAGTGAAAGTATGATCCCTAGGCCTTGTTTCTAAGCACTGAAACATAGTTTCCAATTAGATCTGCTACATGTTTTCTTGCTTCCATCTTTATTTCAGTTTGCCTTTAGTCTCTGCCACGCCATCAAGCTATTTTCTGGCACCGTTGTCTTATATCCATACCACTTGTATTTTACTATCTCTTCGCCGAACTAGTGCACATATACACCTGACAAGTGTATTGGGTGTGTTGGGGACACAATAGACTTATTGTATCTTGATTGCAGGGTTGCTTGAGAGGGGATACCTTTGACCACTTCCTCCCTGAGTTCGATAAACCTTGGGTGATCCGCTTAAGGGAAAACTTGCTGCTGTTCTACAAACCTCTGCACTTGGAGGCCCAACAACTGTCTACAAGAATAGAAGTGCGTAGACATCAAGCTATTTTCTGGCGCCGTTGCCGGGGACTGAAGAAGAATAAGCTCCCACATCAACCACGCGTCAACAAGTATTTTCTGGCGCTGTTGCTAGGGAGGTAAGGTAATAAGTACTCACATCCTCCAGTGTGAGTGCTCGAAGTTATTTCCTTTAGATTCTGCAATTTTGTCTTTTTGTTTCTTGTTTTTATTTTCACTAGTTAGGCTTAATGGAAAACAAAAAAATCAGAGAGCTTTATAGTATTTATCTTGAGTTAGGACATGAAGTGTTTGAAGAGAAAATTAAAAAACCTATGGAACTTTATTTGCATGCTAATAACAATGTTATTAGTATGAATTCTTTGAACACCATTATTTCTAATGCTATGGAAAAGTCTAAGCTTGGGGAAGCTAGTTTTATTGAGCATGATATTTTTAGTCCCCCATGCATGGAGGAGAAAATTTTCTTTGATGATACTATGCCTCCAATATATGATGATTACAATGATGAGTATGATATTTTCAGTCCACCCACTATTTGAGGAGAAAATTAATTATGATTACAATATGCCTCCTATATTTGATGATTATGGTGATGAGAATAATAATGATAACTATTTTGTTGAATTTGCCCCCACTACAATTAATAAGAATAACTATGCTTATGTGGAGAGTAATAATGATTATATGCATGTGGCTCATGATAAGAATGTTTTATGTGATAGTTATATTGTTAATTTTATACATGACGCTACTGAAAGTTATTATGAGAGAGGGAAACATGGTTTTATATATCTCAACAATATTAGGTTTCCCCTCTTTATGTTGAAAGTCTTGAAGTTGCAATTGTTTTGCTTTCCTATGCTTGTTGCTTTGTGCTCTCATGACTTGTTTCTTTACAAGATTCCTATGCATAGAAAGTGGGTTAGACTTAAATGTGTTTTGAATTTGCTTGTTGATGCTCTCTTTTACTTCAATTCATATTTCTTATGTGAGCATCTTCTGAAACTATCATGCCTAAGTTAAAGGCGTTAAAGAAAAGTACTTATTGGGAGATAACCCAAAAGTTTTAGATGAGTCTTAGAAGTTATTACCTCTGTAATAACCGCTCTTTATCCTTTTTATTTGCTTTTTGTGCCAAGAGTAACTTCTAATGAGAGAGAAGTAATGCTTGGGAAAGTTGCTGTCCTGAAACAGATTTCTGTGCTTCACCATAAAAATTCGTGTAAAATCTCTATAGGTCGTTTTGAGGCGATTTCTACCATTATTTGCATTTGCTTCTTGTTGGTTCCTTTTTGAGTTCTTTTGGGGAATTGAGCTTTTTGAGGGAAGTGCTACAGTAGCTTGTGTTTTAATGAATGTTTTATTGGTGTTGAAACTGAACCCAAAGACTTATTATCTTGAGTGCACTAATGTTGCTAATAAAGATTGTGTGAAGTTTTGTATGAAGGAAAAATTTCAGGTGTAAGGGAAGAATGATGTAATGAGATGAAGAATGGACAAAAGCTCAAGCTTGGGGATGCCACCCGTGTCACCCCAAGAAATATCCAAAAAGTGCAAGTGTCAAAGCTTGGGGATGCCCAAGGCATCCCCTTCTTCATCAATAAAAATCCCAGGTTTCTTCCAAACACTTCATTTTTATTGTTTCATGCACATTTGTGTTGTTCTTGGAGCGTCTTCTTTTTCGTTTTTGTTTTGGTTTTTCGTTTGATTGGTTTTCTTAGTTTGCTGAATAAATTGGTTGGACCCCCTCATTCATGCATTAGTTTTCAAATAAGATTGGTTTGGATTGGAAAAGAGTAGGAAAAGTTCAAGCTTAAGTGGTAAAACGGAGTCTTGTTTTTGACTGTGGCCTAGGCTTTGTCATGACATGCTTGGTATTGTTTTGGCTTTATGTTTAGTGATTTTTGTTGTAGCATGAAATGTTATAAACAATTGAGATTTCTTAATGTGCCTTGGAAGAATCATGCGTTGTTTTAGCATATTAAAGCATAGTATTGTGGTATTCTCTTTTGATGCTTTATTTGGATTGACTTGGCGCATGCTCACACCATGTTATGACTATCCAAAGTCACCATATCCTTGATGATCCTTTAGTTTTTGACTTGTAATATCACTTTATGCTTTAATCAATGATGTTTTGTCGCTCTGCATGATTATGGCCATTATTCCTCTCTTAGTTGGTCGCTCCCAGTCTTTTGCTAGCCTCCGTAACCAAGTATGACTTCCACTCATGCATCCAACTCCTAAAACCAAGTTATTCCAAAGAGTACACCATACCTACCTATTAGCATTTGCTATTCCAAGTATATTCATGTTTTTATCTACCTTCCGAATTAAACTTGTTATGAGAAAACCAGTGATTAAAGCTCTCACGAACTTGATGACACACTTTACTTTTCTTTCCCTTAATAAACTTGAACCATTGTGTCATCTATGTTGTATATGCTTGCACTTATATGTTGGGGATTAGCAGAACCATGCTGTCATGGGGAACGCTTTCAACATTGCACTTGTACTTTGTACCTAGTTGATGTCATGCTCTTTTGTCTATGGATGTCGTCGGTGTGAAATGAAAGGGGAGCTTGTAAGTCCATGGAGTTATGTATGTGTGTTAGAGAAACGCCAGGGCCGCGGTCTAATCCATGATGTCATGGTGGAAACCTGCAGTGTAACCATAATGAGCTGTCTATGAAGCATTCTTCTTATAAAAAAAGAGTCAAATATTGAGAAAAAGAAAAAAAAAGAGCTGAGAAAAGAGGAAAGAGAGAAAAAACATCATTTTCCCATGGTAAATAAGAAGATTGCTGAGATGCTCGTTGTCTGCTTTCGTTGTCATTTTGATATGGGGATTCTTCCGTATCATCGGGCAAGTAGTCTCTGCCACGCCATCAAGCTATTTTCTAGCACCGTTGTCTTATATCCATACCACTTGTATTTTACTATCTCTTTGCCGAACTAGTGCACCTATACACCTGACAAGTGTATTGGGTGTGTTGGGGACACAAGAGACTACTTGTATCTTGATTGCAGGATTGCTTGAGAGGGGATACCTTTGACCACTTCCTCCTTGAGTTCGATAAGGGTGATCCACTTAAAGGGAAAACTTGCTGCTGTTCTACAAACCTCTGCACTTGGAGGCCCAACAACTGTCTACAAGAATAGAAGTTCGTAGACATCAATTGTCTACATATAAGTTGTTCAATTTTTAGTTATTCAGTTTATTACATGTAATTATCGTCATTATATCCTTTTGTACTCTATTATTATGTAGAATGAATATCCAGGAATGTAAAAGAAGGTCACTCTTTAGTGCTGGGTTCATTTACCCAGATAAAATACATATAAAGATGCTAATGGATAAACCCGAGGAGACGGAGGAAAACCTTCTAAGGTTTCTAACCGAGCAAAATTTCTATGACCACATACTATTTCCTTACAATTTCAAGTGAGGGTCTTACTCTGGTGTACACATTCACTTTTGCTTACTCAATTTAAGTGTTATTGATGAGTTACTGATGTAGATATAAACGTGTGTGCAGATTCCACTGGATTCTGCTAAAATTCAACTTGATAAGGGAAGAGTTGAAGTCATGGACCCATTAAAAAGACCCCTGGAACAGTTTAGGGACATGCATGACATGCTCCAGAGGTAATTTTCGCGCTACATCGGTCTCTTTTGTTGATTTCTTGAGATATCACGTAATAAATAACTCATTCATTTTCTTTACTGGGCAGGGTTTGGAAGCAGTTCAAGAGTGCGGTTACGGGTAACTTTAGTGAGAAGCTGACATTTAAGCCAGTCTCGGTAAGTAGTACACACATCTCTTTAGTTCTATAGTTTCAACACAATTATGATGCTAGAATATTATTTTGATTGAATTCTATTCTCGTAAAGTGCGCTAGGCAGCCACCCATGATGAATCTATGTGGATTCTACGTTTGTGAGTTCATTCGCACGTTTATCACTGAGCACAAAAATTATAAAGTCGATGTAAGAAATACATTCACAACATTATTTTTATTACCGTAACTTTTTGTTATCATGATTGGTATTAATAGATTGATCTCCTTTTCTTATATATAGTTCAATAGAATGCGGCAAGATTCTTGATGAAAGAGATGATAGATGATGCTGGAGAATTTAGTGTGAATAGGCGCTACCGATGATCCCCCGACCGTGTAATTGAATAAACGGGTTCTAGTCCCGGTAACTGTGATGTCTCCATGTAAATATCATGTATATATTTGTGTATGCTCGATCCTAATGGTTCTCCATGTAAATATCATGTATATGTTTGTATGTTCTAGTCCCGGTAACGTGTACGGTATGTGGTAGCGTAGAAATCTATTTTGAAAATGAAAAAAGCAACAAAATGAATTCTCTTCCGGGGGCCAAAACTCTGCCGCGCCAGAGAACCACTAGTCCCAGTTTGTAATATCAACCGGGACTAATGGGGGTGGACCTAGCGCGCGCAGGGGAGGCCACGTGGATGCCCATTGGTCCTGACCGGTAAGCGGGCCGGGACTAGTGGGTGGGCCTTTAGTCCCGCCTCTCTAGTCCCGGCACCGCAACCGGGACTAAAGACCCTTATGGGTCGGGATTATAGGCCCGTTCTCCACTAGTGTAATAGGCTAAACCAATACTGTTCAGACGACTTGTTGAGTCGACAAGGCTTACAGTGATGTCATTGATAGTACTTCTAACCCGTGGGCGTAACCTTGAATAGCGCCGCTGCAACTCTAACAAACGGTCTCGGAGGGCGATAGGATACGAGGATGCAAGCATGGAAGTTCAATTTCTAGACCACTTTACACAAAATAGTGTGGCAAAGTCTCTTACACTTTCACTTCAAAATTCCGCTTTCTCTAACGAATTTGCGCCTGATCTACAAAGAAACTGAAATAGTTATCAAAACAAAACTAGCAGAAGTATCTAACCTACTAAAGAAATATTGAACTACAACAGAATACTAGATAACATGAGGAGTAAAGAAGTGAATACATGTCATTATACCAAAATAAATAATATGCACATATGAAATTAATTTATTTTCTGTAACCTAGTAAAGCATAAATGAACAAAACGGGATTAATCTCTCAAATATAGTAGAGAATTATCATGATATACTAAATTAGCATGAAATGTATGTACTCAGCAATCATATATGATCGTCACTTAAATATAGCAATAATGGATCAACAACATGATTAAGGAAAATATAGAAATATGTTTCATGCGCAGGGCCAATGGCAGAGCCACACGAAGATAGATGAGTTAAGAATTATTATGGCCGAGAAGCGGGAGGATATAGAGATGAGGATGGCAGAAGGAACTCACTTACACTACTGCAATATAGTCCCCTACGTAACACGAACCATAGTAGGCAAATTTAAAGATCAAATAAATTTAGTTGTATAACAAGATAGTTATATAACAATTAACCTTGATTTTTATGGAAAAAATAGTATGGGTGGAAGTAATATTTCTATACAAACAATCTTAGCATGATAAACAACAACACCATAGCAAACTACACCAACTGTGCCAGGACATGACAATGTAGATCATCACATATACTCAACAAAAACTCCTGCACTAATCAAATACTAGTGACGGCATGAGATGTTGAGTAAGAGGAAGGAAACGTGTTTCTTTACATCCATGTGCATTGTGTGTGCCTCATACAAGCTAGCCAAATCATTGTGAAGTTGGAGAAAATAGTTAGGCGCCTATAAAAGTGCCTCATACAAAATAACCAGATTATTGTGTAGCTGGAGAAACAATAGTTTGGAACATACAAAAATCATAATATTCTTTATGCCACATACAACTATTGGTTCTCCAACACCCAAATGTGGGACCGAGATCCAGGATATACACCAAAGCAAAGTCATAGGTGCATATTGGTGGCTTTATTTTTGAGTGGGGATAAGGACCATGAATGGTTGTTGTAGAAGTGTGGTGTAGATTGGCACTAGAATGCATATAATGTGGCTTTGCTACATGTCTTTGTCCGCAAAGGTGGTGTTGTTTAATCATTGGCCAAAGCGGATAGTTCCATTTGAACTCAAAAAAACTAGTAGTACATCAAGTACTTCTTCATCAACAGAATAGCACTAGTGAACATCATTAATTAGACCTACATAAACTATTACAAAAGATCAATTCGTCAATCAATAGTACAACTAAGCAAACATATACTTAGGTTTTATATGAGATGTGGGGAGTATGGTTCTCCAAAACCTATAGTGATCAAAATTGAAATATCTAAAGCTAGATAAGTTATGGCTGAATGTATGGCGGATTTAGAGTTTACATGGGTTTTGGGATCAAGGTTTACATAGGATGGGGGTTAGGGTTTCCAAGGGATCTGGAGACTAGGGTATGTGCGCATAGCCGGTGGCCTATCGAGGCGGAGAGACAACGAAACAAAGTATAATCAGGATGTTGAGGGAGAGGAGATGGGGTGAGGATGGCAGGATGAACGTACCCACCGTTGACGCCGTCCAGTACCCTATGTGGTTGTGGCAGCCGGGGGCACAAACCCGGCCTATGGAGGAAGAGCATCAGCACGTGGGTGGGGGTTGGTTGTGTTGGAGGCGGCGCGGGAGTGCAACTCTGCCAGAGGATTAGAGGAAACCACTTCTAGGGTTTTGAAGGAAGGAGGAATGGATTTGGGCCTGAAGGGACATGATAACCCACAAGTATAGGGGATCGTGTGTAGCCTTTTCGATAAGTAAGAGTGTCGAACCCAACAAGGAGCTAAAGGTAGGATAAATATTCTCTCAAGTTCTATCAACCACTGATACAACTCTGTGCACACTAACCATTTGCATTATCTAGGAAATAAAACTAGAGCAACAATACGAGTAATAGGGATAGTTTTGCATGATAATAAATAACAAGAAAGTAAAGCTAGTTGTTGCAGCAATAAAATACACTAAACTAACAGGACCATGAGTGTGGAATAGTGGTGGTAATTGTGGTGACTTTGTCCAAGTTTAAATAACGAATAGATCAGGTTCATTGTCTTCGATGCAGTTTTCTATGTGGGAGAGGCTAAATATACATGCGCTTCACTACTTAGAATTACATGTCTATATGATTGGATTGTTAGCAAACATCCATAAGTACTAATCAATGCATTAAGGTTTCTCCAACCATAGCTTTAAGTTTAATGGTCCTCTTACTCCCATACGTGCAACGTTCCGGTTCGCGTCCTCAGGTTTCTGTCACTCCGGCAGAACTCTCCCCTTCCTTTTACACACACTACAAACCCTATGATGTTTAATCCATGCACGCACAAATATAATGGACACCAAAGGACTGTACCGTATCAACATACAACTCTAATGAACCAAATACGTTCAACCATTCAATCTAAGAACAAAGAAACTACGCAAACAATGACATAGATCATAGGATTATAACTTATAACATCAAACACCATGTTTACATAGGACGGTAGAGAGGTGTGTGGGAGGATGATCCACTGCATACTAGGAGGATTAGGTGATAGATATGGCGGTGAAGATGGTGAAGATGGTGAAGAGGGCGGTGGCGGCACCGGCGGCGGCGCGGGGGACTCCTTTCCCGCCGCCGGTATCATGGGGGAGCACCGCCCCCTTCCTTCATGGATTTTTGGGAGCCCTCCCCCATGGAGATGGGATCCATGGGTGAGGCAAAAACATGGCTTTGGTGGCTGCAAATTCGTGGGTAGATATGCCCTGGGCGAATTAGGTTTCCTCCCTTTATATAGCTTCTCGGATTCCCGTCACCCCATCTTAGGCTGAAGTAAATCGGGCCTAAAAGGCCCGTCCGGATACGGAATCAGCTAACTTATATATCCAGAACGTTTTTCGCGAATTTTGCAACAATGTTGTAGTTGAAGAGTTTTCCGTTTTACGCCGTCTTAGACCCGAAACGTGACCATCTTCAAAAGGAGTTCTGAGACAGATTTCTGGAAAAATCCCAATTTGAGTCCAACAAGGTTTCCACTTGTATTCTTGGTAATTTCTACACATCAAAGTGTAAAACAAGAACATTGTGTACTTTTGCAACTATTAGTAGGTTAGTCCAAATAAATCATAAACTTTATACAAAAAGGAGTATCAACAGCATATTATTAGCATAAAACCATCAAAAATTATAGATACGTTATGGACGTATCAACATCCCCAAGCTTAGTTCCTGCTCGTCCTCGAGTAGGTAAACGATCAAAACAATATAATTTTTGTGGTGACATGCAGACAACACAATCTTGATCATTATTATTGTAAAAGCATTGATAGCTAGGATTAAGATACTCTAAACATGAATCATGAAAGATGGAGTTCTAACAATAAGACATAGCAACTATGTTGTAACATGGAAAGGCACAAACAAAAGATTCATGAATAACAATGCTTTGCAAGATGTTTTTTTCTTTCACATAAACAAAGCATAATGAGAATAGTATTCATCTTGTCCCTCATAGAGTAGCAAAACATAAATGCTTAGGACACCTTCAAAGTTCATAAGGGTGACTAGATACAAATAATTTAAGCACAAGCAATATTAAAGTGATGCATCAATCAACAAGTCTTGGATAATGCATATTGAACTAAGAATGGCCACGATGCTCTCTTAATAGGTGCATAAAGATAGAAGATGGAGACTCAACATAAAACTAAAAGAAAGTCCTTCTTAGAAGGAAGCAGGGATTCAAGTCTCATAAAGAGCTTCCAAAAATTATGGTACTTATTAGCTTTCAGCTCTCATTGCCCCTATCATAAGCATCTTTAGGTGATTAAGGTTAAAGTGACCCAACTAAGTGGATATGCTTGACAAGTTATAAGTTGAAATCTCATGCCCTTACTTACGAGTACCGAACCTCATGCTACTCACCTTCAGTCACAAGTAAGAACTTGTCATTGTAAGTACATATGTATCATAGAGAACCGCCAACGGAGTAACCCTTGCACATGATACATGAGCTATCCCATAATCAAAATGACAAGGCAAGCAGACAATGAGCATCTCAGTGATCTTTTTATTTGCTATTTGCATAGGTTTTCATTGAGGATGCTTCATAGAGTGATCATTATGGTTATGCTGCAAGTTTCCACCATGATTAGGCATGGCTTAGGCTAGCGGCCCAGGCGTTTCTCTAACACACATACAAAATCCATGATCTTACAAGTTCCCCTTTTATTTCACACCACCGGGATCCATAAGCAAAAGAATCATGATATCAACGGAATATAAGTGCAATGTTGAAAGTGTTCCCCATGATACATGGTTCTGCTAACTTCAACTTATAAAGCGCAAGCATATACACAACAAAGATGGGCACAATGGTTAAAGTTTATTAAGTGCAAGAAAATAAAGTGTGCCATCAAGTCCGTGAGAGCTTTAATCACTAATTTTCACATGACAAGTTTAATTCGGAAGGTAGATAAAAGGATGAATATACTTGGAATAGCAAATGCTAATAGGTAGGTATGGTGGACTCTTTGGGATAACTTGGTTTTATTTGGAGTTGTATGTATGAGTGGAACTCATACTTGGTTATGGAGGCCAGCAAAAGACTCGGAGCGACCAACTAAAAGAGCAATAATGGCCATAAGGATGGAAAGCGACAAAACATCATTAATTAAAGCATAAAGTGATATTACAAGTCGAAAACTAAAGGATCATAAAGGCTTTGGTGACTTGGGATAGTCATAACATGGTGTGAGTATGCGCCAAGTCAACCCAAATAAAGCATCAAAGGAGAATACCACAATACTATGGTTTAATATGCTAAAACAACGCATGATTCTTTCAAGGCACATTAAGCAATCTCAATTGTTTATAACATGTCATGCTATATCAAAAATCACTAAGCATAAAGCCAAAACAATATCAAGCATGACATGACAAAGCATAGGCCACCGTAAAAAACGAGCTCCTTTTACCACTTAAGCATGAACTTTTCCTACTCTTTTCCAATCCAAAGCACACTTATTTGAAAAATAATGTATGAAAGAGGGGGTCCAACCAATTTATTCAAGCAAACTAAGAAAACCAAGCAAATGAAAACGAAAACAAAGACGCTCCAAGAACAACACAACTGTGCATGAAACAATAAAAATGAAGTGTTTGGAAGAAACCTGAGATTTTTATTGATGAAGAATGGGATTCCTTGGGCATCCCAAGCTTTGACGCTTGTACTTCTTGGATATTTCTTGGTGTTACACACGTGGCATCCCAAATTTTAAGCTTTAGTCCATTCTTCATCTCATTACATTACTCTTTCCATACACCTAAAAAATTTCCTTCAGAGAAAACTTCACACAATCTTTATTAACAAAATTAGTGCACTCAAGATAATAAGTCTTTGGGTTCAGTTCCAACAGCAATAAAACTTCCATTAAAACACAAGATATTGTAGCATTTCCCTCAAAAAGCTCAATTCCCCAAAAAGAACCCAAAAAGGAATCAACAAGAAGCAAATGCAAATAATGGAAGAAATATGTGAAAATAGACCAGCAGGTAAAGACCATATGTTTCGAAGACCTTATGTTGCTCAAATCGAAAAGTTTTGAACTAACGAAAGTTAGATAACAACCTGAGGCAGAAGCACAAAAATTCATAGCTCAAACCGACGTACAGAGATTTTACACGAATTTTTATAGCGAATCACAAAAATCTGTTTTGGGACAGCAAGTTTCCCAAACATTAATGCTCTCTCATTAGAGGTTACTCTTGGAACAAAAAGCAAATAAAAAGGATAAGGAGCGGTTATTACAGAGGTAATAACTTCCAAGACTCATCTAAAACTTTTGGGTTATCTCCCAATAAGTACTTTTCTTTAACGCCTTTAAGTTAGGCATAGGAGCACGATTCAAGTATTTTCGAATGAATAAGCATTAAGATCAATACCAAAAATATCTTTCTTTTTCAAGGCTTCATGCATTCCAACAAGTTTTTAACTGAAAATCTTCCATGAAAAGATTTGTTTTGGTTTCATAGGCATGAACACAAGTGTTCAAGGTCGACCCCCACTTAACATTTACTCATCTTTCCAATCACTTTCCTTTTTGAAAATGTTTTTAGGTAACAAGTACAACTAATTTTTTTGTAATTCGCATTCCCTATCCATACTAAGATAGAGAACAACTTAAAACTGAAATTAAAACCTACTTAGAGATAAAGCAAACAAGTGTACATAAGAATATTCACCAACACGCTATTGCTCCCCAGCAACGGCGCCAGAAAAGGTCTTGATAACCCACAAGTATAGGGGATCGTGTGTAGCCTTTTCGATAAGTAAGAGTGTCGAACCCAACAAGGAGCTAAAGGTAGGATAAATATTCTCTCAAGTTCTATCAACCACTGATACAACTCTGCGCACACTAAACATTTGCATTATCTAGGAAATAAAACTAGAGCAACAATACGAGTAATAGAGATAGTTTTGCATGATAATAAATAACAAAAAAGTAAAGCTAGTTGTTGCAGCAATAAAATACACTAAACTAACAGGACCATGAGTGTGGAATAGTGGTGGTAATTGTGGTGGCTTTGTCCAAGTTTAAATAGTGAATAGATCAGGTTCATTGTCTTCGATGCAGTTCGCTATGTGGGAGAGGCTAAATATACATGCGCTTCACTACTTAGAATTACATGTACTATATGATTGGATTGTTAGCAAACATCCGTAAGTACTAATCAATGCATTAAGGTTTCTCCAACCATAGCTTTAAGTTTAATGGTCCTCTTACTCCCATACGTGCAACGTTCCGGTTCGCGTCCTCAGGTTTCTATCACTCCGGCATAACTCTCTCCTTCCTTTTACACACACTACAAACCCTATGATGTTTAATCCATGCGCACACACATATAATAGATACCAAAGGGCTGTACCATATCAACATACAACTCTAATGAACCAAATACGTTCAACCATTCAATCTAAGACCAAAGAAACTACGCAAACAATGACATAGATCATAGGATTATAACTTATAGCATCAAACACCATGTTTACATAGAACGGTACAGAGGTGTGTGGGAGGATGAACCACTTCATACTAGGAGGATTAGGTGATGGAGATGGCGGTGAAGATGGTGAAGAGGGCGGCGGCGGGGGGGACTCTTTTCCCGCCACCGGTATCATGGGGGAGCACCGCCCCCTTCCTTCATGGATTTTTGGGAGCCCTCCCCCATGGAGATGGGATCCATGGGGGAGGCAAAAACATGGCTTTGGTAGCTGCCAATTCGTGGCTGGAGAATTAGGTTTCCTTCCTTTATATAGCTTCTCAGATTCCCATCACCCCATCTTAGGCTGCAGTAAATCGGGCCTAAAAGTCCTGTCCGGACACGGAATCAGCTAAATTTTACATCCAGAACGTTTGTCGCGAAATTTTAACAACTTTGTAGTTGAAGAGTTTTCCGTTTGACGCCGTCTTCGGCCTGAAACGTGACCATCTTCAAAAAGAGTTCTGAGACAGATTTCTGAAAAATCCCAATTTGACTACAGGAAGGTTTCCACTTGTATTCTTGGTAATTTCTACACATCAAAGAGTAAAACAAGAACATTGTGAACTTTTGCAACTATTAGTAGGTTAGTACAAATAAATCATAAAATTTATACAAAAAGGAGTATCAAAAACATATTATTAGCATAAAACCGTACAAAATTATAGATACGTTATGGACGTATCAGGACACATAATAGATTTGGATATAGTTTTCTTTGGCCTACTCGCAAGGTCTAAATTTATAGGCTAGGTAAAAATGACATATATGAAATGGACCTTCCGTAATGTAGTGGGATGATGACATGTGCCAAAATGGTTAGCGCCCGTCACTGATAATTTGGTTGCATATAGCTGAAGATTTTCTTGCGGATGACCGGTTTCATCAGTTGGACTGTGACATAGGTATAACTATTCGGGTTCTCATGATTAGTTACCCTAGCTGCCTAAAGGATCACAAGCCCATCAAGCCCACAAAGAAGTCCCAGGAAGCATCCAACGTAAGATATAGTTTAGAAATAGAAACCGGCATTGTACTACTGTTGTAATCGTAGTCTGTAACCTATACGTATACGGCTTCAGGACCCAGCCTATTATATATAGGTTGGGAGGAGCCAACAGAGGGGTACCAAAAAATCCTTGAGCAATCTGTAATCGATTTGACCATAAGCAATCAGACGACTTCGATTCCTTTGTTTGTCTGATCAGCCGACGAAATCTCCGGCGTTCTCTTTTCCTCAAAATCCTAAGTCCATAACCATGGGCATTGCCGAGGTTACCCCTCGTCAATTGGCGCCGTCTATGGGAAACCTAAACTCTGGAGTCATGGATTCGGCGGACCCCTTTCATCAAACAGTAATCCGACAAAAGTGGCACCATGCCCGCCCACCCCTGTCTCGGTTCCCAACGACTTCAACAGTGGATCCGATCTTATCATCGGAAGTTTCCACTTTCATGTGGAGGAACCCAGAGAATCACACCTATCGACTCCGTTCTCTTCGGGACCGTCGGTCGAAAAAGTTGTGCCTACGGTGATGCCTGCATCCTTCATCGGATCATCCGAAGAATTCACACCACAGCCGGCAAATAGCGAACAAAGCTCTAGGGAATCAGCAGATCTGGGGGATCTGGACGGTCTCTATGATGGTCTCTACCTCGGATCGGACTCCCGGCTAACATCACCACATGTATCAAACCCAATAAACGCCGAACCCGAAGAAAGTGATGAAAGTATCGACTTCGGAATCAGGATGGTCGAAATCTACACAGAGCAGAAAATTTTGGATTTCACTAATCCTCCAAACTGTGTCTCATTCGAATCTGATGACACCGTAACCAGCTCATACATAACGTACCACCAACTGTGCGTGATCATCGGGGATGCCTCAACTAAGCGCGACCCCAACGGTAACCCTATACTCGATCCCAATGATATTTTATCGGATGACAATGCAGGAAATCACGAAAACGAAGGAGCTCCGACAAACAACCACATAATCCAAGGAGGAGGAGAACCACGTAGAGGTGAACAACAAACTCTCTGGCTGTCAGTCAAAGCATGGAGAAAAGCAAGGGACGTAGTGTCAGGTGCAGTTACAATGACAGCCGCGGCCACGTGTGAAGAATTAATGGCCTACCAATACTTGCTCCATCACAAAAATAGGGGTCTACTAAGTATGCAGAGGCAACTCGACGAAAGAAGAAGGCTAGATGACGAATCCAGTCTTTGGCGGGCGCTGCTAAGTTCTACCTAAGGATCAGGAAGTGTAACTGGAGGAGAACAACCAAGGAGAGGAGCCTCACGACTGCAAGACATCCCTAAAGCCGAAAGAAACGAACGAACCCGAGATCTTGATTTATCATTTATGTCACTAGATCTAGCAGGACATATCGAAGCAAAAAAAACACAAGATTCAATTGTATCAGCGCAAACATACCTGATTACAACTCAACACGCACCCAACAATCCTCGTGCGGCTCTCCATCACTCCGCTCTCATGAACCTCATCATGGTGGGCGAATCTCTTGCGCAAGTAGAACAAGGAAATGCACAACAGCCCGACAGATCCCCACGTCATCGCATATGCTCTCGGCAGGTGGGGTACACCTGATGATCAAGGTCGCCACATCGGGTGCACTTTTAGAGCTCTGAGCCACGAAACGAAGCAAGAGACAACATCACGTAGCGCATGATCAACAGATCTAGGGAAGAGCGCAGCAGCCGAAGATATTACGATGGTGAAAGCGAGGATGAGTATGAATTATGTGGAGCTAGTTGCTTTACCTGATGGGTTCAGAAGACTCCAGTACCCAAGGACTTCAAACTCACTCAGAACCTCCAGAAGTATGACGGCCTCAAGGAACCCTAAGCTTGGTTTGCAAATTCTCTAGCCACCGTCAAACAACAGGGTGGCTCCAAGGCCACCGCAGTGCAAATCCTACATCTACACCTAAGTGGAGGCACCCGATCCTAGCTAAGGCAGTTACCCGAAGAATCCATCAGCAGCTGGAACGATCTTGAAGACAAGTTCATCCGAAACTTTCACTCCACATTCAAGTGACCTGCATCCCCGGAGCAATTAAGGGCGTGCAAGAAAAAAATATAGGGAATCGATATGAGCCTTCATCTAGCGATGGAACATCATCAAAAATTCGGCTGAGGACATATTCGATGAAAGAGCAATTGACACTTTCAATGACGGCCTTCGCCGACGAGAGTTCATAGAGGAGATGGCGTGGGTTAAGCCCAAAAAAATATCACAGCTGATGGACATGGCAAATCACTAATCTGCTAGAGAAGACGCAGTACACAATAAGCGAGCTCGTTCACCCGAAGAAGACAAGGACAGGTACAACAACGATAGAAGACGACAAGGCAACAGTGCATACAACGGACCAAGCTATGTTGCAGCTAGTTTCTCGGGAGGGGACAACTGAAGAAACGACGATCACAACAATGTGTACCGTAGCAACAAAGACGATGTTGGAGGAATCCAACCAACACAGTGTTACCAACCAAGAGCTCGAGAGACCACCAATGTCCCTAGGGATGTAAACAGATAGGATAATTTCCGCACCGAAACTGGCTCCGAAACCGTTTTAAGGTATCCATATCCGGTTTTATAGAATCTGGCGGATAAGGATATCCGATTTCGAAGTGATGCCCAGGATATGGTGTAGGATATGGTATGGAAAATAGCATGTGGATATGGATTATCCGAGTGTTTCAAATCGGATAATCCGATTTTAGAGTCAAAAGTCAAGGACAATATTGCAAAGCAAGTACTTATTTAGTTACCGAGTTTATTTTGTGAACATGTCTAACTCTGACTTTTAACACCATATCTCTATTATCTTCTCTAGGTGATTTATGCACGGCCGAAAGATTAAATCTCTCTCAAAACTTTGCTAGAAATATAATTATCTACCTATGAGAGTATTTATCCGACTACTTTCAAGTCTGGCCCGAGTCCGCTCCATTTCCGATTCGAACCCATGGTCCAGTATATCCGCATTCGAATCTGCAACCGGTCATTATCCGCTCCACTCCAAATCTGAGAATCTAAATGGAAAAGGATATGGTACGGTCAAAATCTGATCCAATTCGTTTACACCCCTGAATGTCCCCAATGCAAATGCTAGAGGGACCCTGCAATATGCACTTCTACGTTTATTCAATAGGCAAAAGGCGATCAAACCATCTCATGAAGGATTATTGATACCTTCGATCCGGATTACATATGTAGTATAACACCTTTTCCCTAGTAGACCGGTTATCGAATCCTCGGGAAGTACAAAGCGTAATGAAGTTACTTTAACGTACCTTCGGGAGTTTTACAATTCTTTTTGTGTTTTACCGGAACAAGAGTTTGTTGTCTTTTGTTGTTGTCGATGATGGAGAGAGAGGGCCTAGGGCTTTCGGTTTCACCTATACCTATGCAAAACATCTGATGGGAACAAACGATAGTAATAAAGTATGCATGTAATTGTTAGATCAAGATACTTATATGTGAGCAGTGCATCCATAATTTCTATTGCCTCCGCAAGCTCGTATAGCAATAACCTACTAGTCTTATCCATAGAAGAAAGAGAACAAATGATATGCATAGTGATGTCACCGTTAATCCCAAGTATATCCCTCACAAACAACCGTACTACCCCTTCTGTCACTAGGGTTCCCAACCGCAGATTAGTCATTACTGATACTCCTGATGAGTGCATATTTGGATCATGTTTTACGCTATTATTTTGCATTGTAGATGTAGGATATTGGTATTTTACGGTGCTTGCGCACACATTTTATGTCTGTTTTCACCAGATCAGGACATATGATGGATCCAATGGATACAATTCTTGGAGAAGTTGTACTACGGAGAAAAGGAGTCAAAAACAACGTAAATCACTTATTTGGGAAATATTAATAACACCAGAAGAAAACTAGAAAGCGAACAAGGAAGGCATAGAGTTTATTACATATGATTGAGATGAGATAGAGATTATTACATTATACATCCTTATGTGTATGTGTTAATTGTCTTCATCTTGATGTTGGGAGTTGTGCACCTCCTTAATATTTTCCTCTTATGGGGACTTGATGAAGGGGATTACTTGGTGGTAGACGGAACGATGATAACACTTACTGTGACTATAAAGCTGTTGTCATTCTTTATGTACTAACTTGGGGAATCAAGGAGAACTCACAAAGCCATGTCCATGCCATGCGAGAAATCTCTTAATAGCGCAGTAATTCAATTGATGTCGATTGCTATCTGTTGTGGTTATGAGGATGATGTGTGCAGCGGTTACTGGCTATTCGTCCATACATGGATCTCCTCCATCATACATATACATTATGAGAATATTCGTTATAATAATCTTGATTGTTTAGTCTAAATTGCTAGTAGTGTATCCGCTATTCCCCGAAAACGCCTTTTCCTTATAGTAGTTCTAAGGTTCTATTACACACGCGATTCTTACTTTCTGCATTAAGTTTTGTTTCACTTTAAATTACCTTGGTCAACCAAAAACCCAAAAACAACTCTACTTTTCTTGCATCTTAAAGTTATTTCTTAAGGTACTTCGTTTAGTTGTAGTTAAAATCATTTTAGTCTTTTTCCTACTGCTCCCTGTGGGATCGATATGTTTATTTCAAAACTAGCTACGAACAATATGTGCACTTGCAGTAATCAACATATTTTCTATCACCGTTGCCGGGGAGTTAGCGCTATAAGTCACTTTACTTTTAGTTATTTACTTTCGTTGTACTAATTTTTACTTGAGTTGCAGGACCGCAACAATGGATAACACTCAACATTTAAACCAGCTTGAGGCAGTAAGGAAAATGGGTTCACCCATGGACGCTGTTATAACTGTCAACAAAAGCATAAATCCGTATGGATTCGAGATCGATCCTTTATTATTTGAATTATTACATTCGAAGAAATTTGCAGGAACCAATGAAAAAAGTCCATATGGACACTTACAATTCTTTGAAGATGTTCTCAGTTCCTTTATTTTCGACGACTGTAATCTTGATACGGTTAAAACCCAGTTGTTTAGACAAACTCTCTCTAATAATGTTTGCGACTGGTATAGATCTTTTTGTGCAGAAGCACCAAGGACTTGGGAGGAGTTGACAACCAAATTCCTATCAAAGTATTATTCTGAAAGCAAAACTCACTGGATGAGAGGTATTATTATTAGTTTCATAAATAATCCTAGTGAGGGCTTATATGAAGGATATCTAAGGTATAAAAGCTACCTAGATAATTGCCCCATCATCGTTTGCCTGATTAGTTAATCACCCATACCTTTTATGGAGGGATAAATATTGAAAATAGGATGAATCTAGATACTGCTTCTAATGGCAGTTTTCTATCTTATACATATGATGAGGCTTGTAATCTAATAATAAAAATAAGCGAAGCAACAGAAAATCTCAAAGATAAGAGAAACATTACAAATAGTTTTTCTGAATATGCTTGCATTAACGATTACTCGTAGATGAAAGAACAGATACAATGATTAGAACCCTCGGTATTGATTGTTACTCAGTAAAGAAAATTATTGAGAATTATGCAGGGCATTTGCAGGTACCTATGGAATGGGAACCTCGTAAACCCCTCGAAGAAAAGAAGCGTGCAAGAGCGCTAATGGAAGAGTTCTCCTCGATAACTATTCAGGGGATCTTCGAAAAAAGACAAAAAGAGGAAGAACAAATAAAGAAGAGATCAAAGAAACCAGAAAGGAATTCCGAAGCTACAAATATAAATAATTTTATATTAAAGGATCTTATGGAAGCACCAATAGTGGATGATTAAGTGGTTATGTTAGATTTTGAAACCTCAGAATTCATCAAAGGTAAGGTTCGAGGTAACGAAACTTCTAAACCAATCACCCCTATATGTTGTGGAGAAACTTTCTTATATGGAATTTGTGAACCAATTTCCACTATAAATATTATGCCTTCATCACTTTATGAGGAACTACGCTACAATTTAAATAATCCATATGTGTAACCGGTAGACACTATTATTAAATTTTCTAATAGATCCAATATAAAACTAGAAGGAGTAATCAGGAATATCTATGTCTTTATTGGTTCACTCATGTGCCCCCTTGATTTTCATATCGTTGGTATGCCTCGAGATTCTTTTTGTCCTATTCTTTTAGGCATGCCTTTTATTTCCATTACCAAATCTCGAGTAGATAATAAGAATGAAACTATTTCACTGAAGTTTGGAGAAGAGGAAATGACATTCCACTTTGCCAAACTAAAGAAGAGGCAATATGAAGTGGAGGATATCAAATAAGAGAAGACGATTGCCGAGCTAGCAGCAATTCATTTCAGTACTCCACAAGATGAATTAGAGAGGAGGCTGATTAATTGGGAGGGAGCACTAGATGATGAGGAGAAAGAAGACATGGATGATTACCTTGATTCAATTCCGGAAGCACAAAATCCACAGGACTATGAAGAACTGGTAAGAACAGGAGATCAAGAGCCTCCACCAATAGAATTAAAAAAACTTCCAGATAATATGAGGTATGAGTTTTAGTTAAGCATCGTGAAGCCTTTGGATATACATTGAATGATATTAAAGGAATAGATCCATCTATTATAACACATAAGATTACCATGCTTGATGATGCTGAACCTGTAGTAGATACACAAAGAAGGCTTAATCCTAAAATGAAGGAAGTAGTAAGAAAAGAGGTTATACGCTTACTAGATGCTGACATAATATATCCTATTTCTGGCAGTAAGTGGGTTATCCCAGCTCATTGCATACCAAGACAAGGTGGTCTTGATGCTACTATGAATAAGGATGGTGAGCTAGTTCCTATGAGGCCAATTGTAGGATATCGTATGTGCATTGATTTTAGGAAGCTAAACCACGAGACACAAAAAATCATAAACCAATACCATTCATGGATAATTTTTTAGAAAGACTTAGTAATAATTCTTACTTCTGTTTTCTTGACGGTTATTCTGGATATTCTCAAATTGCCATACAACTGGAAGATCAAGAGAAAACAACTTTCACTTGTCCTTATGGCACATATGCTTATAGATTAATTCCATTTGGCTTATGTAATGCAGCAGCAACTTTTTAGGAATGTGTTCTAAAGATTTTTGATGATTTTGTTGAGAATACTATGGAAGTTCTAACAAATGATTTTGTTTTTTGTGGAACAACTTTTGATAATTGCCTCTACAATATGACCAAAGTTTTGAAGAGATGCATGCAATCAAACTTGGTTTTGAATTGGGAACAATGCCGTTTCATGGAAAGAGAAGGTAAAGTTTTTGAGCATAAAGTTTCGGAGAAGGGAATAGAAATAGATAAAACCAATATAAATGCGATAGAAAATCTTCCAATACCTTAGGAAATTAAAAACCTAAAAATGTTTCTAGGACATGCAGGTTTTTACGGTTTATAAAAGATTTTTATAAACTAGCTATGCCCCTAACCAATCTTCTTGATAAAAAAACTCCATTCTATTTAGATCATGACTGCATTGTAGCTTTTTAGAACCTTAAGGATAAACTAGTTTCAGCACTTATCATGCAATCTCCAAAGTGGGATGAACCTTTCAATCATGTGTGATGCTAGTGATTATGCTTTAGGGGTTGTGTTGGGACAGCGAGATGGAAAGAATTTGAATGTTATTTATTACGCTAGTAGAACTCTTAAGAAGATTCAGAAACATTATGCTACTATAGAAAAATAATTTCTAGCTATAATTTTTGCTTGGACAAATTTAGATCTTATATAATAAATTCTATGGTAAGAATTCATACGGATCACTAAGCTTTGCGTCACCTCCTTGTGAAAAAGGATGCTAAGCCTAGGTTGATTAGGTGGGTTTTATTACTACAAGAATACGGTTTGCAAATAGTAGATAGGAGGGGTAAGGATAATCCGGTAGCAGATCATCTCTTTAGGATGGAGGTAATAATCAATGACCCCATACCTATCAATGAATCATTTCAGCGAGAATATTTAGAAAACGTGGAAATTGCTGATCCATGGTATGCAAATTATGCTAACTATCTAGCAACAAAGTTTATACCTCCTGGTATGTCAAGAAATCAAAGAATGAAATTCTTTAATGATCTTAAATATTACTTTTGGGATGATTCATATTTATATCGTCATGGACTTGACGGAATGATTCGGAAGAGTGTTCATAACCATAAAATGAATGCGATATTGAAAGCTTGTCACGACAGTCCATATGGAGGGCATCATGCAGGAAAGAGAACTGCTGCAAAGGTACTTCAATCCGGATTCTATTGGCCCACCTTGCCCAAGGATGCACACAGGTATGTGGAATACTGCGATGCTTGCAAAAGAAGAGGTAATATAGGTAGGAGACAAGAAATGGCAACGAATTATAGTATCATAATTGAACCCTTTGATGTATGGGGAATGGATTACATGGCACCATTTATAGAGTCAAATGGTTATACTCATATTATTGTTGTTGTTGACTATGTTACTAAATGGGTTGAAGCTATCCCAACAAATCATGCGGATGCAGCTACCTCAGTGAAGATGATCAAGGACATCATATTCCCTAGGTTTGGAGTTCCTAGATTTTTAATTACCCACGGTGGTTCTCATTTTATGAAAGGAACTTTCAGGAAAATCCTCAGCAAGTATGGAGTAACTCACCGCGTTGCTTCACCCTATCATCCCCAAACATGTGGTCAAGTGGAACTCTCTAAGAGAGAACTGAAGACCATACTCGAGAAGACGGTGGACAAATCAAGAAAAGATTGATCATACAAGTTAAATGACACTCTATGGGCATACCGTATTGCATTTAAAAATCCAATGGGTATGACACCTTATAAGATGGTGTACGGTAAGGCATGTCATTTACCTTTAGAACTGGAACACAAAGCTTTTTGGGTAATCAAGAATCTAAATTATGATCTAAAGGCAGCATGGGAGAAGCGTTTATTATATATTCATGCTTTAGATGAGTTTAGAAGTGAAGCCTATGAGAATGCTCGGTTGTTTAAGGAAAAAGTTAAAAGATGCCATGATAGAAAAATAGAGAATAAGACTTTTAAAAGTGGAGACAAAGTGTTGCTCTATAATTCTCGTCATAAGTTGTTTCCAGGAAAACTCAGATCGAAGTGGGAAGGTCCATATGTAGTTGAAGAAGCCTATTCATCAGGAGTAGTGAAGCTACAATGAGAAACACCCTCTCTTGCATGGGTGGTAAATGGACAACGCTTGAAGCATTATCGGGTAAAATAAGATATAAGTGCAATCACCATAGAAATGAGCACCCCAGAAGGAGAGATAAAGCAAAGATATACAAGGAATGGCAACTGCAAGAATAATGGACTCGAGATGGGATGAGCAGTACTACGGCCAAGCTATTGACCATAAAAGAGCACTTCATGGGAGTCAACCCATGTGAAATAAAGGTTTGAGTAAGTTTTTAAATTTTCAGTTAAAGTCTAGTTTGAGTATTGTGTTAAATGAGAAACAGTTGATGCTCTAGCAAAGAAGAAAGAAGATTAATGATGCCAAATTTGGTCAAAAATCTAAGCTGACATTTTTCTATCAAAACTCGATATTTCGTTATGTTTAGGGTTAATAAAGAATCCTTGGAGAAGCAGAAATTTTTTGGTGGACACAGAAGGTTTAACGACCAACTATACAGCGGGAACGAAAATTCTGGCCGTATAGTTCCAGCCGTATAGTTGTTTTGGCATCAACACTTCCATCCACAAAAGTTACTGAGAGTTTAACGACCAACTATATGGCCGGAATTAAAAATTCTGCCTGTATTGTTGCGGTTGTATAGTTATCGACCCATCTCCAAAAAAATTATTCAGGATACAAAGAGTTCAACGACCAACTATACGGCGGGAATAAAAATTCCCGCGTGTATAGTTCTGGCCGTATAGTTGAGTTCCACCGTAGATCTAATCTATAGTCGGTTCACAACTATACGACGGGAGCTATATGGGTTGCGCCCGTATAGTCGACTAGGGTTTTTGATCCCTCCTTTTAAAGCTGATCGCATCTAACCTTTTTCATTAAGTTTTCGCAGAGCCACATCCTCTAGCCTTGAAAGATCTTCACCATCCCTATACAGGCCCCTTTAACAACATCCATGCCGCGAAGCCATGCAGCCCGTCCACGTCAACAAGATATGGAAGAAGAAAGAAGAGAAGCCCTTGAAGAGAATCGAAGAAGCAAAATCCAAAGGATCGTTGTCATGATCTGGCCCGGAGATCAAGCCTCTCCCAAGTTGGGAGGACATGTTCCCGCAAAGGATGGAGATGATGAGACAAGCTGAGCGGGGAAGGAACAAGGATGAGTACCTCCCTAACCTTTATCGTTACAACATAGGATCCTATTATAAACCTCCTCTTGGTCCATCACCTCTTAAACCTAAGAAGGTGCGGCAAGATGAGATTCATGATAAGATCTATGAGTTAGAAAAGTCTTCTAAGGCACACGTTGAGACAATTGGAGAAGGGATTGATTCCTACTGCATGATGAGCAAAGAACTTGAGAAGAAGGTCGATGACATTGATGGTAGAGTTGGTTTCTTGATTAAAATTGTCTTTGAGTTGACAGATGGGAAGAAATTGCTCAAGATGAAAATGTTTAAGCTCCAATATGACATGGCCGAGCTTAGCATTCGCTTTGCAAGCATAGTTAAAGAGGGCGCCGTAAAAGAAGAAGGCGACACTCTTTCTACCCGGAGGGGGAATAGGTACCAACAAGGAGTGAATTCATCCCGCCTGGCTTGATTCCAAGCTTAGGGAGATCTTTAAAGACCTCATAATATTTCTTACAAGTCTTATATTACTATTTTTGCATTAGTTCAAACTATAGTTAAAGTTTGCATCATTAGGATTCCCTTCAGGAATAGTTGGTCCCTTTTGTGAAATTCCGAGTTTATTATTATATATGGAGCAATATTGAGTTTGTGTTTGCTTTATTGATATATGAATGGCTTGAGTATAATTTTACTTGCACTTGATGATAGCAATAGGAGTCTTCCACATCATTGGTATTAATGGAACACCTAAAGATACTTTGGTCAATATGTTGTAGGTCTACGGTTTGATTTACAAAGAAAAATTATCTATAAAATTAAGTTGAAAAAGAAACCTTGAGCAAAGGAAAATGAAAATGCTATCAAGATAGAGTGAGAACAAGTCGAGGTAGAATCTTCAAGTCATAAGAATGCTTCATATACAATTGGAATTTGATAATTGAGATTGTTAAACTTTGAATTCCCACATGAAGTGGAATGTATGGATAGCTCCTTTGCGCAGCACTTAAACAAAAGTGTGAGCATATATACAAAATAAAAGAAAATAAAGAAGAAAAAGGGCGAGTGTGCAAAGAGAAAATATACATATACCACTGTATTGTAGTATGCCAAAGAGACACTTTTGAGATTTTGAATCCCAAGTGAATACGTTGATCCTAAAACACTTGGGACTACTTCACTAACTCATTCGGTTGAACCAGATACTTTTACATTATGTTGAGATTCATCTTTTATAAACTGTTGATCACTAAGGTGTGGAAGCCTGCTAATACTATTTAGATGGTTCGAGTAAGGTACTATTCATGAACTTATTCCTATGTATCATATATGATAAACACATGCTGCAACTGCCTCATTTATTTTATAGACTCAGGTTCATGAATATGAGGATCACATCCATTAAGCTAAACTTGCTCGGAACGAGCAAGAGTCTAAGCTTGGGGAAGTTGATGCGTGCATATTTGCATCATGTTTTACGTTATTATTCTTCATTGTAGATGTAGGATCTTGGTATTTTACGATGCTTGTGCGCACATTTTATGTTTGTTTTCACCAGATCAGGACAGATGATGAATCCAATGGATACAATTTTTGGAGCAGTTGTACTATGGAGAAAAGGAGTAGAAAACAATGTAAATCGCTTATTTGGGAAATATTAATAACACTAGAAGAAAACCAGAAGCAAACAAGGAAGGTAGAGAGTTCAACGACCAACTATACGGGTGGAGCAAATTTTCTGGCTGTATAGTTGGCACCGCCTCCACCTCGTCAAATAGTTTCACCCCGTGCAACAGGTTCGAAGAGACGACATACAGAACACCTAGAAATCGCTGAAAACTCACCTTCGGAAGGCATCTGGGAGGCCAAGGCATCGATCTTCATCATCCACCGTTGCAACACCACCATCTCCATCCATCCCATCTACATCTTGTCTTGATCTTGTCGTAATTCCCGTACTTATTGTGGATTTATACAAGTACTATTCATCTATGATTGTTTCCATTACCATTGTCATGATGTTGATTGCCTCCATGCACTACAAGAATATGGGCAGTTCATAACAAACTGATATTGTCATGGATGAGGGCCAAAATGTCATAGATGGCCATCCGCGACGAATTCAGCGACGAAAAAAATAGGTCACGGACCTCATGTCATTATTCAAGGCGTGATGGTTTTCTGTCTGAAAACTTCATGGCCCGTTAGTGACGTTCCTCCAATTTCGTTGTGCCAAACTGGACCGGCCCGGCCCAGGGTCAGTCATTCATGAAGTTTTTATTTCATCATGAACGATGCCACATGGCAGACGGCACCGTAGGTGGCCGTCAGCGATATTTGCTGACGTCATGTTCACCATCTACGACATCATCAACTTCCTGATGTTTTTTCTGTCATGGCTTGATTCCGCTAGCGCCATTTGCTGACGTCATCCTTTCATTTTCTTATGTCATCCTTCCCATTTCGTCACGCTGGTGGAGACGAATTTCGTTTTCGTCATGGCAATAAGCTGGCCAGCTTAGGCGTGGCCGATCGTCAGGGTGACACGTGGACCAATAGGAAGGAAACACGGGGTCCATTTGTAATACAAATCATGTACCAATGAGAGCTAGACGCGTGTCTCCAACGCATGACGAACTCAATTCGTCAGGGCAGAAGAAATGGCACTCCTGTTCTGTCGAGGATGTTGATGAGTGAAAGTGCACCATGTAGGCATCTATTGTTGACAGAAATATTTTAGTCAACTAAACAAGCATGACATTTTCATTTACGTCAGAGAAGAGTGCTGGAAACTTTGCTCGATTGCACCGTCTAGATCAACATGACAGAAATTGCAGGGCACATGTTTCAGGCGACATAAATAGGTTTGCACATAAGTTTCCAACAAAATAAAGAAAAGAGCCTAACAAGCTTTGAGTCACACCACCAGTTCACTTACACAATATAGCTAAGAATTGCTGAAGTGATGCATTTATAAGGTCTGCAAAGTTCATAAGTGCTTTCCGTGCTTCATTCTTTGCTTCAATCTCCTTCAGCAATGCTGCAATGCGTCTGCTCAGTGCCTCATTTGCTGCTCTCTCAGCCAAAAGTTGTTCTTCAAGGAGAGAGTTGGTTCGTCTTGAAGCATGGATGCTTTCATCAGTGGAAGCAAGGGGTTGATCCTCAATGCCATCTTCTGCAGCAGATGGCGCCACTGTTCTTCCAATGGGTGACTAAGAGGTATAGAAGCAAACATTAGAAAAGTAGCAAGCAAATTCCAAGCACATCTTCATGGACAAACATGATATTGAATTATACGAAGATGACAAAGATGGACCTGGTATAGCTTCTTCCACACTTATGTGCTTCCTTCAGGGCTTCTGCCTCGCCATCTGGTATCTCCATCTGCAACCCCACAATGGCACTACGTAGTATCACATTCCCTGATCTTTGAGCCCCGAGTTGCGCTTCAAGGAGAGTCTTGGCTGGTCTTGAAGAATGGATGATGATGTCCTACGACAGCGCATAGTGCATCGTGTCGGTGGAAGTAGGTTGTTCAGCCTCAGTGATATCTTTTGTACCATTAGGTGCCATCTTGCTTTCCTTGGTTGCCTATTGAGTTTTAGGAATAAAATCAAACATTAGAAAAATAGCCAGCAAATTACAAATGATCATACTCATTTCAGAGACAAATATGGCATTGAAATTTTGGAAGATGAGAAAGATGAAAAGTATTCTGGAGGGCTTACTATTGCTGTTTTCACACTGTGATTGGAGAAGCCCCGGTTGTCATAGAAAAGCAAGTCACTGTGATAAGGTTGTCTATTTCTTGTTTGCCTGTTTATTAGACAACGGGCCTACACAAAGAGAGCATAGACTATAAGAGGCAGTCCTGGTTAAACACAAACAGGGGGAAGTTGAATAGACAAGACTTGACCTAATTCCTAGGGTCGGTCGAAGAATCAACAAGCTTACACCACTCTGCATTGTTCATGTGTTCAACAGGAGAAATCCTTGTTACTTCATTCAGTGGGAGGGGGTCAAAAAACTGCATCTTTAGGAGATGCCTTTGAATTCTTGCGTGCCTTATTAATTGCTGGTTGCAAGCAACCAACACATCTGGGTGTGATGCATCCATGACAAGCTTTTTCTGAAATAAAACATCGTGCATCAGCCTCTTCTTGAACAGTAATGAGAAGAAAAGGGCAGTTGAGTCACAGAACATACGGAAACTCTGTCGTAGAACTCTGCTTTGACATCCGGCCTCTCCTTATACTCTTTCCAGCAGGGGAGATAGGCATATCAGTCCTGACTGTTTTTGCACACTAAGTGGCGAACTTGTAAGCAATAGTTCTTCCTGGAGGAATGGCAAATGGAAGCTTTCATCCTTTGGACATGTTCTCACGCTGCTTCCCATGTTTTTTCCCTCAAGACAATTTGAGGATCATCATGTTTAATAGTGTCTTCAGAAGGATGATGGCCAAAATCATCTACAAACATATAATGTGGAGTTAGTGTTATACCATATAATAAGTGCCATTCAAACAATATAATGTGCTTTCCTTGGGGAGTTGGTTGCTTGCCTGGGGCAGTTGTCTGCTTGTCTTAGACTACTGTATTCCTGCCATGGATTGATGCCATCTCGATTTAGGATGCTACCTTCTTTCCTCGAGCATCAGGATCTGCAGGACTCTAGGTTTGTTGCGGAGAGGTCGCAACACTTAGCGGTCTTGGTGGGCTCCATGGAGAACTTGGAGGTGGAAGTACTTCTGGAGGAGGGGCTAGGGTTTGTGCTAGGGTGACGGAGAGGTTACTACTGGAAGTAGGGACTGAGACGAGGGGATTAAAGGCAGAGGATGGAGGGATGGGCATCAACGAGGGGAAAAGGGAGAGGGTGGCGTGGAGGGCGAGGGGAAAAGGGGGAGGACGACGAGGAGGGCGGCGCCGAGGGCGATGGGGAAATTTGGATCTACCTCATTTTAGAGAGGGGATAAAAAGGGTTTGGAATAGATTACGTAAATTACCTTTACGCGAATGCTTGGGTGGCGTTGTGCGGATGAGCTCAAAGGTAATTGCAGCTCGAGAAATTTTCGTTTGCGTAGAAACTCTGCTGCGCTGGCGCTAAATTTCGCGTGGGCGGGAGGATCTGACCTGGAAATTTGGGGGTGGTGCCATGGCTATCGGATGCATGATGGAGGGTTCAAATAAATTAACCATATTTTAGAAAGTCTTCACTAAAAGAGCCTTGGTGAAGAAAACTATAAATTATTGACGAATAGATCTTGAAAAAAAGCAATAATGTGGACTACTAGTTTATATTCTGGCTTGTATAATGGTCTCAGGAGAGGTAAGTATTTTCGATAATATATTCAAATTTAGATAAGATTCAAAATGCGGTTTATTTTGAACAATGGATTTCTCCAGATTAGGGTTCAACAATGGAATGTTATCCTTATTTTGGTTAGTTTTAGGTCATAGCAACACATATGGTATATATCAAATTAGTTTGAGCCCAAAGAAGACGCATCACTACATAGACCAAAATACATAGGAAAATTAAAGCAGCTAGCTTCCACATATCCATGTGAATGACTAGACAGTATAGTGGATATCTCAATGTGGTCAGAACACATGCATGACTCTAGGGGGATCCATGTGTGTCAGACTAAATTAAATTAAATTAAACATATCATCATATAGGAAATAATAAATAACCAGCTTTCAATTCCATGTTGCACGGCCAGTGTGTGATAGAAGTTGCATCACCAGAATCATGTATATATGTAAAAAATGTGGTTTAGGAAAAGAACACATGAATGTCTCTAGGGGTGTGTCAAAAACTATGGTCATAGAGAGACACAAACACATAGGAAAGGTAGCTTCCACATTTTGCACCATTGTGTGATAGAAGTTGCATCTACCACAGAATCCACTAGAGTGTGTGGTCATCATGCATGGTTTTGGAAAAGAATACATGCAAATGTGGTCATGTTGTGGTCAATAATGACTCTAGTGGATATATATATATATCAATGTGGTTTAGGAAATAAAGAACACTAGGGGGTCCATGTGTCAAATTATGGTCAAATTATAATACACTTGAGTATATACATGTGTGTGGTCATGTGTACATGTAGCTAGAGATATCATTGTGGTTTTGGAAAAGAAGAGTGTACATATATGCAATGTGGATCATGTGAGATGGATCAGACTCTAGAGCTAGTGGACAGTGTGTACTGGTTTATTAGGAAAAGAACACACATATGCAATGATGTCTCTAGGGGATCCATGCATATGTGTGATGTGTGTCTGTGTGTGTACATGTGTGGTCATGCATATATACATGTAGAGAGATATCATCATTGTTGTTGTTTTGGAAAAGAATAGTGTATGTAATGTGGTCATGTGATGGGATCAGTGGCTCTAGTGGATATATATCAGTGTACACTAGGAAAATAACACACACATCTATCATGCAATGTCTCTAGGGGATCCATGTGTATTAAACCATGCATGGTCACATACATAGACCAAAACACATAGGAAAGCAACATATTGCATGTTGCGCCAGTGTGATAGAAGTTACATCACAAAATCCACTAGTGTGTGTGTGGTCATGTAGATATGTAGTTTTGGAAAAGAACACATGCAATGTGGTCATGTGTGGATCAATGAAGCTAGTAGTGTGGATATATATCAATGTGGTTTAGGAAAGAACACATGCAATTAATGGCTCTAGGGGTTCCATGTGCACAACCATGGTCACAGAGACCAAACACATAGGAAAAGCAGCTTCCACATATTGCATGTTGCACCAATGTGACATAAGTTGCATCATCACACAAAGTTATGTGTGGTCATGTAGATATATCAAAATGTTATATTGGAAAAGAACACATACATGCAATATGGTCATCATGTGGATCTATATCAACAATAATGCAATATGGAAAAGAACACACATGCATCATCTTGTGTTGTTTTGGAAAAGAACAGTGTACATATATATATATGCAATGTGTGGTCATGTGATGGGATCAATGGCTCTAGTGGATATATATCAGTGTGTACTAGTTTAGGAAAAGAACACACATCATGCAATGTCTCTAGGGGATCCATGTGTATTAAACCATGCATGGTCACATGCATAGACCAAAACACATATATATGAAAGCAACATATTGCATGTTGCACCAGTGTGTTAGAAGTTGCATCACATAGAATCCACTAGTGTGTGTGTGGTCATGTAGATATGTGGTTTTTGAAAAGAACACATGCAATGTGGTTATGTGTGGATCAATGAAGCTAGTAGTGTGGATATATATCAATGTGGTTTAGGAAAGAACACATGCAATTAATGACTCTGGGGGTTCCATGTGTACAACCATGGTCAAGGAGACCAAACACATAGGAAAAGCAACTTCTTCACATTGCATGTTGCACCGGTGTGACATAAGTTGCATCATCACACATAGTTATGTGTGGTTATGTAGATATATCAAAATGTTATATTGGAAAAGAACATAGGCATGCAATGTGCTCATGTGGATCTATATCAAAAATAATGCAATATGGAAAATAATACCCACATGCATCATCTTGTGTTGTTTTGGAAAGTAATAGTGTACATATATATATATATGCAATGTGTGGTGATGTGACGGGATCAGTGGCTCTAGTGGATATATATCAGTGTGTACTGGTTTAGGAAAAGAACACACATCATGCAATGTCTCTAGGGGATCCATGTAACCATGCATGGTCACATGCATAGACCAAAACACATAGGAAAGCAACATATTGCATGTTGCACCAGTGTGACAGAAGTTGCATCATAGAATACACTACTGTGTGGTAGATATATATAACTATTGGGTTCACACCATAGAAAACAAAAAATTTCCTACGATGGGAACTATAGGCCAAGATCTATCTACTAGATACAAGAAACGGGTGGATATACATCCATAGAGAACTTACCCTCGAAGACAACAAAGCTTTGTTAACGAGATGGAACTCGTGGATGATGTAGTCGTACACTTGCCGATCTCAAGATCGTGATGAAGTCCTTTAGGTCCAGTAGTTCCAGCACCATCAAGTCCAGCACCACAAAGTAGCGGTGCATCCGTGATCGCACACACGTTCGGTCCACCGAACAACCTCCGCCTCCTTGCTCCAGCGATGCAGCGGAACCAACAACTCCTTTCCAGATAAAGCAACCGGGAACATGTATCTCGCTAATCCGAGACCATGGGGAATAACTAGAGGGTGAAGAGAACCTTCACGAGGAGGTGGTGCAAGAGGAGAGGAGGAGGAGGTGCTCCTTATATAGGGGAGGGGGCAGCCCAAGGGGGCATGGCGTCGGCTATGGTGGGTGCCCCCACCTCTCCCTCATTCATGTGGGTGGAGCTCCCACTCACATAAACACACACCTCCACTCATGTCCACTCACATGCATTAAATTTCCACCAAATTTAATGCAAGCTCTCATTAAATAAAATACTTTTATGTATTTTATTCAGAATTTTGTTAATTACTTTAATTAACAAACATTCACATAAAACTCCCTACAACATTTCAATATCACATGGAGAACCAGCTTCAGCAATTTCACCTGAAACAATTCCGGTTTCCATCGAAATGATTCCAGCGCTTTCTTAATCTTCATCTGAAACATATTTGCTCCTAAATGGTGCGGTATCCCTTAAGTGTTTCACCCTATGGTTCGCGAATAATGCAGACATGATCGAGACCGCTCTCTGATCAATAATCAGTAGTGGGACCTGGAGATCCGTACTGACTCCCACATATTCAACGATGACCCTTGTGATCGTGTGAACCTTTAACGTCGTACCTAAATCCCTTTATATCGCGATATATTACATCTCCGAGATTCGATCATTGGCATCCAAATACCTAGTTTGATCTCGTTACCGACATGCACTCTTTTCTCGTTCCCGTGATATAACATTCTAGTGATCACATCACTTGCTTGCAAGCTATTTCAATGTGATATCACCGAGAGGGCCCAGAGTATATATATCCATCATCGGGATGGACAAATCCCATTCTTGATCCATGAGCCTCAACATAACACCTTCATAGCACTGAACCCACCTTTATAGTCACCCTGTTACGGTGTGACGTTTGATGTTATCAAGATACTCTTCTGGTGTTAGCAATTAACATGATCTCATGGTCTAAGGACTAAGATTACTTCCTATGATTTTATAGCAATATAAACATAACGACTCTGGTCGTAATGCTATACTTCGGATGAATGTACATCACATCATTCCACCAATGCTGTGACCTCATTATTAACAACATCCAATGTCCATGATCAGGAAACCTTGATCATCTTGTTAATCAACGAGCTAGTTTATATGAGAGGCATTACTAGGAACTTTGTATTTTATTTATTAAACACACATGTATTAACGTTTCCAATTAATACAATTATAGCATGCAAAATAAACATTTATCATAAACATGGAATAAGATAATAACCACTTTATTATTGCCTCTCGGGCATATTCCCTTTAGTCTCCCACTTGCACTAGAGTGAATAATCTAGTTTGAGAAACTTTGCGTATTGAACACCTATGGACTGATGGTGTTGCATATACACGATTAGTAGGGGTTAACATAATCTCCGGATCTGACAGTTTCAAGTCTGTGTGTATTTGCATGTCTTTGCGTCTCTTCACATCACTCATTCTCAAATGAGATGGCATTGTATAAATTTGGTCCTTTGGTGAGACCTTTAGATCGTTTAGGTTAAAATATGTTGATATTATTGTCATACAATATATCTTCATAGTATTAGCCCACTTTGAACCACACCTAGTTTGATAACAAACTACTTAACACAAATGCCCTCCTTTGCTGCTACTATAGTAGTCATATACTTAGCCTTTTGTTGTAGTATATGTCACAATGTTTCAACTTTGGAACTCATCCAAATCCATCATGTAACATCCTTTCCATTACATTGTGCCACCCATAGTCTAAATTGAGATAAATTTAATTTGTATCTTGTGACAAAACTAGTATCAATGTAACACTTTACAATGAACAACCTTTAACTATTTGTCACTTATACATGATATATTCTTAGTTCTTCCAAAGCTCGTAAGAATATCGTTACCATCGTCCAATGATCATCTTATGAATCATTCTGGTATGTGATCATAACATTTAGAGCATAGGACATATCTGGATATATACATATCACGGTATAATCGATCAAAATATTCATGTGATTTTACTCACCAAGTGTCGAAACACTTAAATCTTGATACAATCCTTTCCATGCAGCAAGAACCTTTCTTGTTGTTTCCATATTGAACCCTTTCAATATCTCATATATGTATGTCTGGCATAACCATATTAGCGCCTCAATCTATCCATATAGACATTGATACCAAATATTCCGGTTTTGCCCAAGTCTTTCATCGAAATCCTATTTTAATGAAATTCTTAACTTATGTCAATAAAAGATACATCATTTCCGATCAACAATATGTACTCTGCATAATGTATTGGAAATTTGACTCAGCGCTCCCACTTAATTTCTTGCAAATGTAAGCATCTTCATCATCTCCGATGAAATTAAACTCCTTTAACATTTTCATCATGGTGAAGATTCCAACTCCGCTATGCTCACTTCAACTATTGAAGTTTGCATGCCCTTTTAGCACCCTTTGAATTAACAAAACCCTTCGGACCGTGTGATGTACACGTCCTAGGTAACCATTCTATTAGAAGAACCTTGTTTTGTTTATTCAACTACCATATACAAAATTATATGTAGTGGTTGCTACATTAATCCGTCAAGACTAAATATCGCTATGTAAGATCAAATCTTGTCATAGTCAAGTCCTTGAACATTGCCGTAAACTTCTTTCCAACATGTCGACTGTTTCATAGATGTTAAACATCCGTGTCTATTTCTTTATAAATCCAAACACGATCGATAGGCTTCACGCCTTTCCGGAGGGTCTTCCAAGTTCAGAAACATGATTTCTCCTGTATGGATACTATCATGGATTCTATGACTTCTAGTCATTTTATGGAGTCACGGCCCATCATCGCTTCTTTGCATGCAGTCGGTTCATCATTGTCAAAACAATAACGACTTATGTTTCAAATCTTACTATTTGATTCTTATCGACCCACATGGTTCAATAGGAACTCTAATCTCCAAGATCACACCCTTTGTAATCACGGGAGCCAGGAGCATTGTGGCTGCCACTAGGACACTTTCCGGCGCTATGCTACTTAGCACATATAGCTAAGGTTCAACAACCTTATTAAAGTTCTATTGTCCTCCCACTTAACATTTCACGAAAAATTCCTTCTCAAGAAACTTGACATTCCAAGCGACAAACTCTTTTGTCCTCGATGTTATGGAGGAATTCCCAACAAATTCTTTGGGATAACCTACAAAGACGTGCTTATCCGACTTTTGTTGTAAACATTTTACTTATGCATATCATACCAAAATTTAAGAAAACACAATTCGGGTTTTATCCCAAACCATAACTCATATGGTGTCATTTCAACGGATCACGATGGTGCTCTTTTTAGTGTAAAAGTGGTAGTTTCTAAAGCTTTAATCCTTAAAATATAGTGGCAATTTTATAAATGATACCTTCGATCTTACCATGTCAAACATGGTTTGATTTCATCTCTCGAATATGCCATACTCCTATGGTTTATCGGGAAACATAAATCAATGAACAATTCCTCAAATCTTAGGTGTTTTGCTAAACCTGTAACTCAAATATCTTATTTTATGATCGAATCATAAACTCTTTATTTTCTTGTTACAATGATTTTCCACATCATCTTAAAAGTCTTTGAACAATTTTCAAATATTTCATACTTCTTCCTTATTAAGTAAATATACAGATATATTCACTCAAATTTTTAGAGAAAGCATATGAAGCAAAAAGATCCATCGCCTATGGCTACACGTAATGGACTAGGCACATCAGCATGCACAATTTCCAATAAGCTAGTCATCCGTTCCTCTTTGGCCTATGAACGGAGTTTCAATTATCTCGAGGGAAGTTTCACAAGCGTCAATTGATCAAAATCAAAAGACTCCAAAATTCCATCAACATGAAGTTTCTTCATGTTTTACTTTCCAATATAATTCAAACAGCGATGTCACTTCATAAGTGATCTTCCAATCATTTGTCTTACGACATTTTAGCAATAATGTTTATGGATGTGATTTCTCCAACCAGACTTGTAAAAGTTCATCCATCCTTTATGGAATACGGTAGTTATTTGAACAACCATTTTCTCATAATACCGGAACAAAATAACTATTATTAAAACAAATCTTGAAGGCTAGGTTTGACGACAACGAAAATGCAATAACAGTTTATTTGTTTTCGATGAACATCATCACTTATTGTCTTGCCAGTTACTTAGGCCATTGCAGTTTATGAAATGTGTTGTTCTGTATGACACTTCACACCAACCAATTTGGTATCCAATACCTCAGAACCACATTTTTTAACAACCAAGGAATACAACCATAACATGTATATCTTCTATATAGCTAAGTTGGACATCTCCAACCTTTATTTTTCTGCCAAATATTTTATAGATTCTCTTACAACAATTCGTTTTCTTTTAAAAGAATCTATCAACATCAATAGTGGTGTCATTCACATGACACATAGTACACAGTGTATATAGTCAAATACTAATACCTTTAGACTTGCACTTTGAAGTGGATAACCATCATCAAATGTTTGGTGTTCTTTCAAAAATCCATTCTTTAGTAATATATTAGTGTAGTAAACATTTTACTTACATATTATATTCATCCTTATCATGACAACTTTCATGATCAAGCTACTATAGCCTATAAGGAAGAATCGCGAGTATAATGTTAGTACCCAAAACCTTTTTGGGAGATCCGGATGCCTAGCATCTCCATCCTTCTCAAATTCTCATACAATATGAGAATATGTATTTTGTCAAATTATACTCTATCATAATGCAACCAAAAACATTGTTTCAGATGTCACAATATCTTCCACACATGATGGTTTCTGAAACAAATTTTCAGCTCCTAGATAACCTTGATATTAAAACAACTTTTGAATATCAATAATCATGCAGGGAAACATGATACTTTAGATACTAACATTGGAATTCTTACTCTTGATTTAATACTACTTATTAAACTTCATGGAGTAAATAGAGTTTTCTGAAAGTTTGCAATAGGACTTCTAAACTTTAAATTGACATTCAAAACAATACGATACCAGTTCGTAAAGTAAATATCCAGAATACTATAGTTCTATTATCTCAATTAAAACTAAGCATAAGGTAGTGAGAAGATGCCAATGACTACAACAAATTATGCAAATTCACTTCGGTTTAGTTTATGACAAATTTAGTTCGACTAATCCAAATTATAAATGAACTCCCACTCAAAAACGACATCCCTTGTACCTTTTTGGTGATTACATGAACCAAATCCACCACACTAAGTCCGATCATCACGTGAGTCGGTGTAGCTTCAAAGGCAAGCATCAATATGGGCATCACATCAACTATATGACTCATGCTTAACCTTTCGGTGCGTGTTCCGAGGCCATGTCTGTACATGCTAGGCTCGCCAAGTAAGAACCTTAGTATTCACATGTGTAAAACTTTCTTATACCCGTTGTATGAAAGCGTAGAGTCGAGTACACCCGATCATCACGTGATGTCTCGAAACACGATCCATATAACGGTGCATACTTAAGGAAGAACACATTTTATCTTGATATTTAAATGAAGGATCATCTTACAATGCTACTAAAAACGCCAAACTAGCAATATAAGATGCAAACATCATATGTGTAAAGTGGAATGATATTGTCCATGCATTTGATCACCATCATGTGCATCGTGGTATGATCTCTATCATTCCATTGTGTGTAAGGCCAAGGTCTATGGAACTTACACGTTAGGTGTGTTCTAAGGGTATCTACCATACATCAACTTACAACGTTACCATATCATGACACTAGCCCAGCAACAATCTAAACTCGACGCCTGTAATTTATCCATTGCAAGTTTTACGTGGCTTAGGGCTTTTGAAGATAGAAACGGTCTTACCTACGAACATGGAACCACAACGATGATAACTAAGTTATTAGCAACTCGTTGTAAATCAGATATTGACAATAGTAGGAGAGACAGACACCCGCCAGCCACTTATGCAAAACTAGTTGCATGTCAGTCGTGGAACCGGTCTCATGTGCGATGACATGTAAGGTTGGTCCGGGCCACTTCATCCCACTATGCCACCAATATCCAAAATACATGAAAGAAGCAATAACATGATCATCATCGCCCACATATAAACATATGTGTACTACCCGTGCAAAGCACCTACGCATAGATTAGGCTCTGATACCACTGTTGGGTTCACAGCATAGAAAACAAAAAAATCCTATGATGGGAACTATAGGCCAAGATCTATCTACTAGATACAAGCAACAGGTGGATATACTTCCATAGAGAACATACCCTCGAACACAACAAAGATTTGTTAACGAGATGGAACTCGTGGATGATGTAGTCGTACACTTGCCGATCTCAAGATCGTGATGAAGTCCTTCAGGTCCAGCAGTTCCATCACCATCAGGTCCATCACCATCAAGTCCAGCACCACAAAGTAGCGGTGCATCCGTGATCACACACACGTTCGGTCCACCGAACAACCTCTGTCTCCTCTCTCTAGGAATGCAGCAGAAGCAGCAACTCCTTTCAGATAAAGCCACCAGGAACATGTATCTCGCTAATCCGAGACCATGGGGAATAACTAGAGGGAGAAGAGAACCTTCACGAGGAGGTGGTGCAAGAGGAGAGGCGGAGGAGGTGCTCCTTATATAGGGGAGGGAGAAGCCCAAGGGGGCATGTCGCCGGCCATGGTCGGTGCCCCCACCTCTCCCTCATTCATGTGGGTGGAGCTCCCACTCACATAAACACACACCTCCACTCATGTCCACTCACATGCATTAAATTTCCACCAAATTTAATGCAAGCTCTCATTAAATAAAATACTTTTATGTATTTTATTCAGAATTTTGTTAATTACTTTAATTAACAAACATTCACATAAAACTCCCTGCAACATTTCAATATCACATGTAGAACTAGTTTCAGCAATTTCACCCGAAACAATTCCGGTTTCCATCGAAATGATTCCAGCGCTTTCTTAATATTCATCTGAAACATATTTGCTCCGAAATGGTGTCGGTATCCCTTAAGTGTGGCACCCTACGGTTCGCGAATAATGCAGACATGATTGAGACCCCTCTCCGATCAATAATCAGCAGCGGGACCTGGAGATCCGTACTGACTCCCACATATTCAACGATGAGCCTTGTGATCGTGTGAACCTTTAACGTCGTAACTAAATCCCTTTGTCTCGCGATATATTACATGTCCGAGATTCGATCATTGGCATCCAAATACCTAGTTTTATCTCGTTACCGACATGCACTCTTTTCTCGTTCCCGTGATATAACATTCTAGTGATCACATCACTTGCTTGGAAGCTATTTCAATGTGATATCACCGAGAGGGCCCAGAATATATCTATCCGTCATTGGGATGGACAAATCCCATTCTTGATCCATGACCTCAACATAACACCTTCGTAGCACTGAACCCACCTTTATAGTCACCCTGTTACGGTGTGATGTTTGATGTTATCAAGACACTCTTCCGGTGTTAGCAATTAACATGATCTCATGGTCTAAGGACTAAGATTACTTCGTATGATGTTATAGCAATATAAACATAATGACTTTGATCGTAATGCTATACTTCAGATGAATGTTCATCACATCATTCCACTAATGTTATGACCTCGTTATTAACAATATCCAATGTCCATGATCAAGAAACCTAGATTATCTTGTTAATCAACGAGCTAGTTTATATGAGAGGTATTACTAGGAACTTTGTATTTTGTTTATTAAACACACATGTATTAACATTTCCAATTAATACAATTATAGCATGCAAACTAAACATTTATCATAAACATGGAATAAGATAATAACCACTTTATTATTGCCTCTCGGGCATATTCCCTTCAATAACAACAATGTGGTTTTGGAAAAGAGAACAGATGCAATGTGGTCATGTATGTGGATCAATGACATCTAGCTGTGTGGATATCAATGAGGTTTAGTAAAAAGAACACATATGCAATGACTATAGGGGTTCCATGTGTACAACCACATGCATGGTCACAAATACCAAACACACACACATATATATATAGGAAAAGAATAGCTTCCACACACATTGCATGTTGCACCAGTGTGACATAAGTTGCATAATCACAGAGTTATAAGTGTGGTCATGTGGATATATCAAAATGTGGTATATTATTGGAAAAGAACACACATGCATGCAATGTGGTCATCTCATGTGGATCTATCAACAATAATGCATTATATGCATGGAAAAGAACACATGCATGCAATATGACTCTAGGAGAGATCCATATATAGTCATAGAGACCAAAAACACATAGGTTAAATAAAGGAGAGCTTCCACACATTGCATGCATGGTTAGTTGCACCAGTGTGACAGAATAATTAGTTGCGCATCATCAAAGAATCCACTTGAGTAGTATATGCATTGTGTGGTCATGCATCTGTGTAGAGATATCATTGTGGTAGGTTTTGGAAGAACAATGTACATACATGCAAATGTACATCATGGTGTGGATCTATCAGTGACTCTGGTGGCCATATCAATGTGGGGAAAAGAACACATGCATGCAATATGACTCTATAGGAGATATATTCCAACATAATCATAGAGACAAACAACACATAGGAATTAAATAAAGGAGCTTCCATATTGTATGCATGCATGCATAGACCAGTGTGACAGAAGTTGTGCATAATCTACTTGAGTATATTCATGTGTGTGGTCATGCGTATATGTAGAGAGATATATATCATAATCTTGTGTTGTTTTGGAAAAGAACAGTTGTACATATATATATGCAATGTGTGGTGTGATGGGATCAGTGGCTCTAGCTAGTGGATATATCAGTGTGGGTTTAGGAAAATAACACTCATCATGCAATGTCTCTAGGGGATCCATGTGTATTAAACCATGCATGGTCACATGCATAGACCAAAACACATAGGAAAGAAACATATTGCATGTTGCACCAATGTGATAGAAGTTGCATCACAAAATCCACTAGTGTGTGTATGGTCATGTAGATATGTGGTTTTGGAAAAGAACACATGCAATGTGGTCATGTGTGCATCAATGAAGCTAGCAATGTGGATATATATCAATGTGGTTTAGGAAAGAACACATGCAATTAATGACTCTAGGTGTTCCATGTGTACAACCATGGTCACAAAGACCAAACACATAGGAAAAGAAGCTTCCACACATTGCATGTTGCACCAGTGTGACATAAGTTGCATCATCACACAAAGTTATGTTTGGTCATGTAGATATATCAAAATGTTATATTGGAAAAGAACACAGACATGCAATGTGGTCATCATGTGGATCTATATCAACAATAATGCAATATGGAAAAGAACACACATGCATCATCTTGTGTTGTTTTGGAAAAGAACAGTGTACATATATCTATATGCAAGGATCAGTGGCTCTATAGGATATATACCAGTGTGTACTACGGAAAGGAAAAAAACACAAATCATGCAATGTCTCTAGGGGATCCATGTATATTAAACCATGCATGGTCACATGCATAGACCAAAACACATAGGAAAGCAACATATTGCATGTTGCACCAGTGTGACAGAAGTTGCATCACAGAATCCACTAGTGTGTGTGTAGTCATGTAGATATGTAGTTTTGGAAAAGAACACATGCAATGTGGTCATGTGTGGATCAATGAAGCTAGAAGTGTGGATATATATCAATGTGGTTTAGGAAAGAACACATGCAATTAATGACTCTAGGGTTTCCATGTGTACAACCATGGTCACAGAGACCAAACACATAGGAAAAGCAGCTTGCACACATTGCATGTTGCACCAGTGTGACATAAGTTGCATCATGACACAAAGTTATGTGTGGTCATGTAGATATATCGAAATGTTATATTGGAAAACAACACATACATGCAATGTGGTCATCATGTGGATCTATATCGACAATAATGCAATATGGAAAAGAAGACACATGCATAGTATGAATCTAGGAGAGATCCATATGGTCATATAGAGACTAAAAACACATAGGAATTAAAATAAAGGAGCTTCCACACATTGCATGTATGGTTGGACCATCATCACAGAATCCACTTGAGTAGTATATGCATGTGTGGTCATGCATATGTGTATAGATATGAGTGTGGTTTTTAGTATGTGCACACATCTATCATGCAATGTACATATATGCAATGTGGTCATGTACATGTGGACCGGTGACTCTAGTGGATATATATTAGTGTGTATGTTCAGGAAAAGAACACACTACATCATGCAATGTCTCTAGGGGTGTCATATTAAAAACCATGCATGGTCACAGAGACCAAAAACACATAGGAAAAGCAGCTTCCATTGCATGTTGCACCAGTGACAGAAGTTGCATGCATCATAGAATAATCCAATGGAGCATGTGTGTGTGTGGTCATGCATCACACAAAGGAAAAGGTGCATCACAAAATCCACTCAAGTTTCCTAGATGATACCTATCTCAAAGTTTGAGCCTAAGAAGATGCTGGATCATGTGCATGCATATTGATCGATATATGTGAGAGACCATATGCTCACCAGGGGCCTAGATATAATGCCTATATCAAGAACCCATCACACTTTTGTACATATATATCATATAGGAAAACACATACATATGCATGCAAGTTCTTCCAACACTTAGATCCCAAACTATTCTGTACATCCCAAAATATATACTACGTACACAAAATAAACTACAAACTAAAATCTAGTTCAAACATATAATTTATCACCACCACTTGTTGTCATCCTTGACTTGCTTCCCCTTCAACTGCTTGCTGTCGCCACCATTCCAAGATCCCTGCTCGTCCTCATACCGCTTTCTTTCCTCCTCGCGCTTCTTCTCCTAGGCTAGCTTGCAACCAGGGCATAGCTCTCTCGCGAAAACCCCCGCCTTAACCATCCCATCTTTCATGGTAACGAGCTTACTGTACAACTCGCACTACTAGAGAAAAGCCTATAGGAGACATGCACATTAGAGGCGCATTTATACTATATGCGCCTCTGATAAGATAGGCGAGGCGCACCATGCAGCCATGCGCCTCTAGTAATTAAATATGCGAGGCACATATCTGCAGGATGCGCCTCCTCTATCATCTGTACGGACGAAATCTGGCACCCCCATCTTATGCGAGGCGCACCAGCCGGACATGCGCCTCTAGTACTTAAACAAGCATGGCGCATATGTGACAAATGTGCCTCGCATATCTTGGGTGGGCCAAGGTGGAGATCGGTGGTCCAATATGCGAGGCGCATATAGTAAGATGTGTCGCTGATACTTACAATGGGCGAGGCGGATTAGGGAGTGTGCGCCTCAAGCAATCCTTGCGGGCCCGGGTGGCCGCATAGGCAAGGCGCATGTTGGCATGTGCGCCTCATATAGTTCAGATTATCAGAGGCGCATTTACTGCAATATGTGCCTCGCATAACCTGGCTGACTTTGTTTTGCACCTTTTTGGCACATGCACCCCACTCACTTACCTCACTTCTTCCTCTCCACCCAAAGACAGATTTGGTCACCCCCTCCTTCTCCCCACCTCATTTCCCACATTGATTCACCATAGAAGCTTGCTCAATATCCATTGGTTGACACTCACATGTAAGTGAAGTTTCTTGCTCCTCTAGATCTACAACATGTCCCTTTAATTCTCCTCCGTCTCCCTTGCGCAAGTTGTCGTTGGAGGAAGCATGAAGGCCTTGCTTGTATGCTCATCCGCGTTGTCGGCGACACCGCGACTATATGATTGTGTTATGGTGCATGCTTATTTTTGTGTAGGAATTTCATTTGAGATGCCAATGTTTCTCCGGAATGTCGATTAATTTCTTTTCCGGCGAATTTCTGGCACACGCGGATGTCCTCTTTTTAGGAGAGGTCATGCTAAATTTTTCGGGCGATCCAGATGTCCATATATGCTCTAATTATTCTCTTGCTTTTTGTACCACGCGTAGGCGACCATGGTCCGACCACTGATTCTCAAAGCCCTCGTGGATAGGTGGATGAGATGCATGATGACCGATATGGCACACACAAAAAAGACGGAGATAAGATGTCCGTGTCGCGACTGCAAGCTGATGTATCTGATAAGGCATGATTTCGGAATGCTGGAGTCGCACCTGCTCTGACGTAGTTTCATGGATGGCTACACTCGGTGGATACGTGATAACGAAGATGATGATGAGGATGTCAATAATGGTGAAGATCAAGATGCCGGTCATGATCACGAAGATCAAGGCGCCGACGGTGGGGTAGGTGATGATCATGAAGATCAGGGTGGCATCGGGCATGGACACGAAGATGATCAAGGTGGCGTCGGGCATGAACACGAAGATCATGGTGTCGACCATGATTCGAGCTAGCTGCGAGACCCTCATGTCCAAGATCTGCTTCTCAAGGAGACGAGTAACGCCAAAGCCGCCGCTAGAGAGAAATCTAAGCTGGAGCAAATGAAGAAAGACATGGTCACTCCATTGTTTGATGGATGCAACGACGGGGATACCCGTCTGAATGTGACGCTCAAGGCTCTGGAAATGAAGGCGAACACAAAATAACCGACGAATGGTTCGACGACAACATTGCATTCTGGCATGATATTCTTCCTAAGAAGGGGAACACATGTCCGACTAGTATCGCTGAGGCCAAGAAAGTCGCGTGCCCTCTCAATCTACCGCATGTGAAATACCACGTCTGCATAAATGATTGCATCATCTACCGGGGCGAGGACGCGGAGAAGACCACGTGTCTGGTGTGCAAGACCTCTCGATACAAGAGAGAGACCAAGAAAGCTCCTAGAAAGGTGGTGCGGTACTTTCCTCTAACCCTAAGGAAGCAGAGCTCATGCGCTGGCACGCGGAAAGTAAGAGGCCGGAAGACGATGATTCGGAGAAGGAGGAAATGCTGAGGCACCCTTCGGATGCTTGCCAGTGGAAGGCGTTGGACCTCCAATATTACCAACATTTCGGGAAAGAGTCAAGGAACCTTAGGCTGGGTGAGAGCACCGACGGACTCAATCCGTTCGGCAGCCAGAGCAGCACACACAGCACCTGGCCAGTATTTGTATGGATATACAACCTTCCCCCTGGTTGTGCATGAAGAAGAAGTACGTAACCATGAGTATGCTGGTGCAAGGGCCAAAACAACCCGGTATAGACATCAATCTGTATCTCACGTTGTTGAAAGAGGAGCTGGCCACATTATGGGAAGAAGGAGCCCGTACGTGGGACGCCTCCAGACAAGAATACTTCGACATGAGAGCGGTGGTGATCACGATGGTGCAAGACTATCCCGGTTGTGGATACTTCTCGAGGCAGGTGGTCCAAGGATTCTATGGGTGCGTTAGGTGCAAAGATAATACAACGTACCGCCAGCTACAGAAATATCCCGGGTCCAGGAAAACCGTGTTCCTTGGGGCTCAGAGGTGGCTTCCCAAGAATCAGACCTGGAGAAAGCTAGGAGATCTGTTCGATGGGGCGGTCGAGCTCCGAGGAATCCCAGACCAGAGGAGCGGCATGCAAATCTACAAGCTATTGAATAACTGGAAGGAATGCCCTGCACCGGGAAAGACCCAGAAGAAGCCAGAGCCGCTGTTGAAGGTATGGAAGGCGAGGTCTGTTTTCTGAGACTTGCCATACTAGAAGATCCTCCGCGTGCCTCATAGCCTTGATCTCATGCATATCACGAAGAACGTGGGCGAGAGTCTGCTTGCTACCCTCCTTAACACCGACAACACCAAAGATGGGCCGAAGGTAAGGAACGACTTGAAGCATATGGGCATTAGGGATGAACTTCAACCACCACCTAGCAATGACTAGGAGGAGGATGAGGAGGAGGAGACGGAATCGCAGAATAGCCATCGTCGCAAGGGAAAAAAGCAGGTCAAGAAGGGCGAGGTCAAGCTCAAGGCCTCGTGCTTCACTCTGAGTAAGAAGGAGGCCATACAGTTTATGAAGTGCCTCCTCGGAGTAAAATTTCCGAACGGCTACGCGGGGAAGATAAGAAGATGGCTAGACGAGGCGAAGCAGCGCTTCAGCGGGACGAAGTCGCACGATGTCGCTGTGATGATGACGCAAGTACTCTCGGTCGCGATCCGAGGTATAATGGACAAGCACGTCTGTGAAACGTCGTTTGGCCTCTGCAACCTGTTTGACGTGATCTCTCGGAAGTCGATAGGCATTAAGAAGCTCACGAGCCTACAAGACGAGATCGTGGTGATACTATGCAAGCTCGAGATCTATTTCCCCTGCATTCTTCGACATCATGCTTCATATGGTTCTCCATGTCATGGAGGATATCGTCCAGATCGTTCCTCTGTTTCTGCGAAGCATAATGCCGTTCAAAAGGCTCAATGGACACATCAAAGGATACGTTAAGAACATGTCTCGTCTAGATGGAAGCATAGCAAACGGCTTCCTGGCTGACGAGTGCATCTCTTTCTGCTCGGACTTTCTACAAACCGAGACCCCTCTTGGTATGCCATTCAACAAGCACCTCGGGAGGCTCGCTGGATGCGGTCACCATGAGGGTCGGCTCCCAAAGCATGTCGACATCGAGGGCTGAACCAAGGACTTTGAAAGAGCAAACCTGGTCGCGCTACAGGACCTGCAGGTGGTCGATGCATACATATATGAGCACAAAGAGTTTATCCAGAAGAATTACGCTGACCAGGGGCGCCAGTACTTAGAGGAAGATGTTATCAAGGAGCACAACTCCGGTTTCACGCGGTGGTTCAGGGAGAAGGGCATTGCCAATCCACCGCAGGGCGAGTACTCAGAGGAAGATATACTCATATTCTCCTTGTCACGGGGCGCCTCGCACAACCTAATGACCTATCAGGCATACAATATCAACGGATACACGTTCTATACAGAGGAAAAGGACAATAACTGTGATTAAAAGAACTCAAGGGTTACCGGAATATTCTACACCGGCGACATCCCGGAAAGATACTACGGAAGGATCGAGGAGATTTGGGAGCTCGACTACGTTACGGATAAGGTGCCGACATTTCGTGTCAGGTGGGCCAAGAGCGTCGAGAAAGAAGGCCGATATTTCACCACCATGGTTATACCATCAAAGACCACCAGCGCGAACGCACCCGTGATAAATGAGCCTTGGGTTCTAGCTAGCAAGGTCGACCAATGCTGGTACATCACAGACCCGTCAAAGCCTAGCCGGGTTATCGTCAGGAGAGGCAAAATGAACATCATCGGAATGGACGGAGTCGCCAACGAGCAAGACTTTGACCAGAACGGTGACCCGGAGATGGAAGACGGATACGGCAACCAAGCACCGTACACCACAACCCTACCTAAGAAAGGACTCCCATTCAAAAGAAGTAGTGAAGACGTCCCGGACCTAACCTATGCAACCGCGACAAAGAAGGGCAAGACGATGACCATTGTCAAGAAACGCTTTGTTCTTTTGTCTTTGGCGATATGAATAGATTAGATAGCGTGAATTAAATGTAGTTTCAAATATCTCACTGTAGCCCCAAAGTCGAAAGGAAGAAAGACATTACTTCACTATTCGTATAACACTGACAACATTGTTATATGAATCGTGGAATGATTCCTTTCCTTTCGTCTTTGGTGATACAATGAAATGATAAACTTTTTATCTCATAGCCCCAAAGTCGAAAGAGGAAAAATATTTTTGAGATTCATATACATAAGACATAATATGTTTAGTGGCAAGCCCAGGAAAGGATTGTGGGTCCACGACAATGACTCCTTTCGACACACCAAACTCGAAATGAGTCATTGCCGTGGAGACCGAATCCTTTCCTGGCTTTACCACTGGACATATCATGCCCATGCTATATGGATCGTGGAAGTATTTCTCTTCTTTTGTCTTTGGCGATGCGAATAGATTAGATAGCGTGAATTAAATGAAATGGTGAAGTATTTAGTTTCAAATATCTCATTGTAGCCCCAAAGTGGAAAGGAAAGACATTGCTTCACTATTCATATAGCACTGACGACATTGTTATTTGAATCGTGGAATGATTTATTTCCTTTCGTCTTTGGCGATACAATGAAATGATAAACTATTTCATCTCATAGCCCCAAAGTCGAAAGAGGACGGATATTTTCGAGATTCATATACATAAGACATAATATGTTCAGCGGCAAGCCAAGGAAATGGTTTTGGGTCCACAGGTACGACTCCTTTAGACACACCAAACTTGAAATGAGTCGTTGCCGTGGAGACCGAATCCTTTCCTTGCTTTTCCACTAGACATATCATGCCCATGCTATATGAATCGTGGAAGTATTTATCTTCTTTTGTCTTTGGCGATACGAATAGATTAGATAGCGTGAATTAAATGAAATGGTGAAGTATCTAGTTTCAAATATCTTATTGTAGCCCCAAATTCGAAACGAAAGACATTACTTCACTATTCGTCTGTGGCGATACAATAAAATGATAAACTATTTCATCTTGTAGCCCTAAAGTCGAAAGAGGACAGATATTTTCGAGATTCATATACATAGGACATGATATGTTAAGGGGCAAGCCAAGGAAAGGGTTCTAGGTCCACGACAACGACTCCTTTAGACACACCAAACTCGCAATGAGTCGTTGCCGTGGAGACCGAATCCTTTGTTTGGATTGCCTCTTGACATATCATGCCCATGCTATATGAATCGTGGAAGTATTTCTCTTCTTTTGTCTTTGGTGACATGAATAGTATGAGGCACGAATCCAAGTCATTCTTGGGTTGCTTTTTTTTGGTATTTCTTCGAAATGCCGATGATTAGAACGTGTTGTGGCGTCATGTGTATGACTATGCCGCTGTTTGATCTCGTGTGCCATGTAGCTAGTAATTTGGGCATATACTCTACTTGCCGCACAAGATCAAACAACGAGCATTGTTATTTCCATGCCCATCCTAAGTATGAGGCACTAATGCAAGTCATTCTTGGTTTGCTTTTTTTGGTCTTTCTTTGAAATGCCGATGATTAGAACATGTTGTGGCGTCATGTGTATGACTATGCCACTGTTTGATCTCGTGTGCCAAGTAGACTAGTAATTTGGGCATATACTCTACTTGCCACACAAGATAAAACAGCGAGCATTGTTATTTCCATTACCAACCTAAGTATGAGGCACTAATGCAAGTCATTCTTGGTTTGCTTTTTTTGTCTTTCTTCAAAATGTCGATGATTAGAACGTGATTTCTTACATCTTGTTGCACCCAGATATATGCATGATCTTATCTTGTGAACTGCTATTGCTTTGCACTGACATAGATAATATCATCTATCATGTGTATAGGAGATTGTGAAGAAGTGCTATGTCGTGTACACCGGCGAGCTTCTAGGTGTGTACGAGGAGTGGGAAGACTGCCAGAAGCAAGTGAACGAATTCTCGGGCAATAGCTACAAAGGCTACAAGACTAGAGAGGTGGCGGAAGAGAAGTGGAGGAGGCACCTGAGGAAGAAGTGGAGGAACTTCGTCGTGATGACAACCTTGTTGCTCTTCATGGTAGGTTATGTGCTCTACTTGATCTAGATAGAGCTCCGTCGTCGGAGTTTTAATGTGATTGTGAACTTGTACTCGGAGGTGTGAACTTGTGGTACAAACACTTGGTGTTGTGTGAAAACTTGGAACTTGTTGATGTATGAACACGTATGTCGTGATTGATGTGTAATATACTTGTATTCATGTTGGTTCTATTATGATTTTGCCAATTGCAAGTTTCTAGAAAATTCTGTGCTGTTTATACTGTATTCTGGACTGTATTGTATATTTGAATACTTGTAAACTATAATTTAAAAATTGCTGTAAAATTTGAATTTCTAAAATATACCCAAGGCGCATATGGGAAGTATAGGAGGCGCATATTGTGTACTACCCGAGGTGCATACCACCACATATGCGAATGCACCTCCTATACTTCATATACACGAGGGGCATATACGAGGGGCATATCACATGCGCCTCGTATACTTCATATACGCGAGGCGCATATACTGATATGCCCCTCGTGTATATGAAGTATAGGAGGCGCATGTGATATGCGCCTCGCATAACAGATACTAGAGGTGCATATGATATGCGCCTCACGTAGCAAATACTAGAGGCGCGGCGCTAGAGGCGCATACCATATGCGCCTCGGATGGGGTTCCAAGTGTGCCTCGGGTAGGATTTTCTCTAGTAGTGTCGTACGCCATGTAGGCATCTCTAGCTTCATACTCGAGGCGCAACTGGCTCATCGGGTTCCACTCCCAGTAGTCGTCCTCGAGTCACTTCAATTTCTTCAGTTTTGCATAGGATTTATCGATGATTTCCGCTGCCAGATCACCTATGCCATCCTTCGCTGGGTATGGTTTGATCTTGTACAGATTTTGGATGTCGATGTGGTACCCATGTGGGATTTTTATCAACATACGAGAAAGCATAATTGTGTCATTTGTGATATCAACGCTAGTGAAAGTTATCCCTTTCGTTCACAAGAACTCGACTAGAGTCGGACAATGCTTCTCAGTTGGTTTACTCCTGCAGTTAGATGGTTTGAGGGATGTAAGGGAACAAGGGATGCAAAAGTGGTGATCTCAAATTTAAACGAGGACCTCCTCATATATGGCGATTTGCACGACGGCGATCTCTTGTGAAGGATTTTTTCTCTTATTTGCAAGGTTGTACTCCAAGTCTAGCCCCACAAACTTGTACTTGTCTTTCTCAAGCAATTGCTCATACCTAGCGAGAGTTGTCTCCATAGTCACTTCATCATTTGTGTACACCACTGTCAAAGTCATGGTGCCATCGGCAGGGACCAAGTGGGTCTTTATTGTGCGTTTCCCATCGTCCATGCTTGCAAGGAAATGGGTGAAAGGAAATACCTACGAGAGGAAGAAGAAGATGAACCGACGGTTCCAGAACAGAGGAAGAAGAAGCGCGTAGGAATAACTGCAGAGGAATAACCAAGGAAGAGGAAGAAGAAACCTGGTAACTACAGCTTCGGTTCGAGAACTCACCGTGGTTACGTGGAGATCTTGGAAGTGCCGCCGGTTCAACAAGTAGGGCTAGTTCCTGCAAGAATATGGAATTAGTTGCGGAAATTCGTTTATGATCCCGGGCACATATGCTCTCTTTATCCTAACGGTCCATTCACTCAGAAGATTCGTGTAGTGCTGTTGTATTCCAACCCGTATAATAGCATTTTCCATTCAAGTCCTGACACTCTGCATGACCCACTGTTGTACCCGCATTTAACGGGTCTGACTTCAGTAGGGGCACTTCGTGGAAGGTAGCACACTCCCAACACGGCAACTCTGGCCTCATTTAATGAGTTAGTTCACCAGGTTTTGACCCCTCCATCCGCTCCAACAATCCTAGGGATCCCAACGAGGAGGTCGGCATTGCACACCTTCCACCAACGCAGGCGCTGCATCTACGATTCTACGACCTTGGCGGCAGAGAGCTACGTGGCCATGCTGTGAAATGCATATCTTCAACAAGACCGCACGATGACATGCCTTCGAAACTATCGAACTGTAGTGCGGCGTTGTACTCAGAGGTGCTGGTCCATGCTGCAAAACAAGAAAATGATAGTCGGCCTCAAGGAGCAAGGGCAACGCCGGAACCCACAGGTCGAGCGGCAAAAGCTAGCGACGGCAACCATGAGGTTGTCCCAACACTAGCAATACATGTATAGATGGATTTCAAAAATTACCGAGACAAAGTACCCTGTTTGAATAAACGTGGTAGGCCTAGATCTGCATGCTTTCCCATTGGTCTAGGAAACCGGAGTATTTGAGCCCGAGACCCAAAAAACCATGTCCGAATTAGTTGTGCATTTTTCGATGCGAGAAACTGAGAGAAATCGTTTATATTTTATCTTTCATAATTAAACATAATGAAGTTGGTACATCCCAAGAGATTTGAACAAAAGAGATTTGCTAGTTCAACATAGAACAACACAAAAGTTTCTGAGCATGCATTCTTGAAATTTAAATTTTGATGATTTATTCAGAAGTTCTGAGCTACAACCGACATCACAGAGCCAACGCTCTCGTCTTGGTCCTCCTCCTGCTGCTTGTCACTGTCGTCTTCCGCATCCCCTTGTTCCTCTACCAGACCGGTGACCACCTCAATAATTAGCTTGATATAGTGCCTCATCACCTTGACCTGGACGACGAGCAGATCATCAAGGCAAATTCTGTTTTCAGCATAGAATTCAGACTAGGGGTCGGTGAACTCAATGCAATCATCATATACTTCCGATACACGATATCGCCCCAAGTTTTTCAGGCCTTTGTCACAATTATTCTTCATGCATACACAATAGAACCCTTTCTTGGGATTTGGTGTTCCTTGTGCATCTCAAAGGAATTTCCTGAGTAACAAAAATATATAAAAAATCTTAGTTAACTGGCCACCCTGATAAATTTACAAAATAAGAAGGAAAAGCATAGGAAAAAGTGATTAACTAACCATCTGATGAAGATCATCTTCATCCCGCACCTAGTGCACCAAGAACTGAGGGATCTCAAAGACCTCATCTTCATCCAGGTCTCTTACAAACTCCTTGTATAATGCCCAAGATATGGAATTCATTTTAGAGCAACTGACATTACATGGGTGTGGAAATATGGATTTCTCTAGTGTCACCTTGCAAAAATCTTCAGTCTTATAACACCCTGATCATGCATATGAAATTGAAGAAGGATTGTGTGTAAGGAATATATATAATTAAGAAACTAGTCATGTGTGTAAAGAAAAACCATTTCAATGCAAAGAAGTCAATACATATACTGGTCTTGATCAACCCAAGGTTTCACAACATTATCAACATTTGACACTTCAACAATAAAGCACCTGTCTACTCTATTGTATGCAAATGTCAGAACATCATTCTATTCAATGTTATAAGCTGCACAGAACCCCCTCCAATATGGCCCACATAGTGCTACAGACCTCCCAAAATTCCCACCATACAGCACATAGAAGTAGTATTCATCAATTGTTCTGTTTTGATCATGGCGGTCACTTCGAGCCAGGATCCAGGTCAGATGTGGACCAAGAGCGAATTGACGCATGTGCTCAACAAAACAACAAGGAATACCCTGCATAAATTTGTGAAACAGAAAAAACCCATAAGATCATGAACATAAAGCAATTTATATGGAAATTTAAAATAAGATATGTATATGAAAATCTAGAATACTTACAAATCCCTCTGCAAAAAAGGGTGATCTCACCCTCATTCTAAAATACATCACATGGTCTGTGTTTCCACTCCCACAATAGGTAGGTGCTGGTGACATGTCACACATTCGTTTTGAGACATATTCCTTTTTTTCTGAACACAAAAATTACAAAAGATCAGGAAAATAAATGATATGATGTTACTAATATTATCACTGATTACATTGTACTTCATAACGACAACTGGTACTATATATGTGCAGAAATACAACTAGTATGCAGTTCTACATAGATAATCCTACAAAAATACAACTAATGATGTGCATACTGTACTAATCTATAGTTCTGCATGCACATACTGAAGATTGTTATTAACAAAATATCAGCACAAATTGTACCAACAAAAAAATCTGCAGAAATTCAACCCAACAAAATATGCACATCTTAGATTTACTCTAGAGATTCGATAAAGTAATCTTAGAGAAAACTCTACGGATTCGATGAAGCAATCATAGAGAAAATGCTACAGATTTGATGAAGAACAAGTACTATTTACGCAGCTCTGAAAACCCTACAGATTCATCGAGCTGCTGCTGCTGAAGATCTCTGCCGCCGGTTATACTCCGGTGAAGGGGAGTCTTACCGCTTCTCTAGAGCCTCGCCGCCGGTTATTCCACGGCAGATTGCATCCCTCACTCCGCCGCCGTCGCGCCCGTGGATGCAGCAGCTCCCCTGCATTTTCCTAGAAAACGTGTGAGATCAGGTCACGCACCGTGCCTATATATACGCGAAGGAAGCTCCCTGGAGATTGGAGAATATATAAGTCGTGCACCTTCTTCCGGTGAAAGCTCTCTAGAGAGCAGCTCGTCGGAGGCAGTGATGGGGCATGCTCCCTCTCTCTCTCTCTCTCTAGCTGCACCTATCTTGTCCACTCTCTCTCTACATGCTTCTTCGGTTCCGACAAAACGGAGCGAAAATAAATTCCAAAGAAATTCAATAAAATGGAAACCTCCAGGTCTCGCACCTAAGAGGACCCTGACCAGTGGAACCACCTATGATGAACCCCATGTGTCAGCTAGATAAGTGAAAACCCTTTCGCTGACTTGTGGGGCCCACCTCTTTGCCACCCACACACTCACCTGAACTCCACCCGAGAGGTTTCGAAATCAGATCTGAAATCTAGTCCACCACACACGGCGGCTAGGGCACCGCTGCCTTTGCCGGTCTACCACATGCGGCAACAGCGTCTCCCTGTCCATTTCAGCGTCCACACTCCAAGTCTATCCGCTGGGACTCCCCTTCCGGCCGACGTCTCCGCGCACCTTAGTAGCTCCCCTTCTAGGTGGCATCTCCGTGCTCAACTCACTCGTCTCCGTTTGTGCCAAGGTAAAAAAATAGTTTGTTTAATTTTTTAACACATGGATATCACTTGGTGGATTGTTGATCTATAGAAAAATCTTCTTAGAAAGGATTATTTTTCTCAGAAAATGTGATTAGTTTGTTTAATTATCCAACAGATTGATAGGAGTTGGATTTGTTGCATGGTAAAGTAAATTGCTCTAATAAATGACTAGCCTGTTCTAAAAATGAGATTTGTTGTTTTAATTTTTCAACACATGGATATGAGTTGGCTTGTTCATTGTAAATAAAACTGTTCAAAAAATCACTAGCCTGTTCTGAAAGTATGATTTGTTTATTTAATTCTTAACAGATGGATAGGAGTTGAATTGTTCATGGCAGACAGTTTACTGAACCCTACAAAGCTGGCCTGAAACAGTTTGTCAGATTTGTCAAGGAGGGATATGGAGAGAATGTTGAGGTTCCATGCCCCTGTTGTAAGTGCCTCAACTGGAGAATGGTACATGTAGGGCTTCTTTATCACCACTAACTCATCAGTGGCATGTCGCACACGTATACTCGATGGATACAGCATGGAGAGCCACTTGATCATGCTATTATTGAAGATCCTCCCAATGGTAGTAACAATGGTGGTCATGCTGGTGATGACATTGAAAATATGTATATGAATGATGAAGGCGATGATGATGGAGGTCACAATGTTCCAGATATGTTGCAAGACCTTAAGCACGCAGGTGATGTATTAACTGCAGACCAGATTGTTGCTAATGTCCCAACTGACGGTAAACATGAGAAATTGTTTGCGAAGTTGGTGGAAGAGGCAAAGCGCAAGATTTACTCGGGAAGTAAACACTCCAGATCACCAACACTGTTTTGATGATTGGATGAAGCTATTTGCTCATGGACTGCCGGATCCCAATACCCTTCCGAGATCATACCGTGAAGCAAAAACTTATCTGAAGGGGATTGGACTTTCCTATGACAGCATACACGTGTGCAAAAAAAACTACATGCTCTTCTGGAAGGACAATGACAAGCTGGACAACAACATTACGTGTGGCGCCTCAAGGTGGAAATATCCGAAAAGAAGGTCGTCGGCTATCAAAGTGCTGCGTCATTTTCCTTTGGCACCACAGCTGCAGAGATTGTTCTCTTCGAGGACAACAACGGAGAACATGAAGTGGCACAAGTTAAGGAGAATTCCCAAAGATGGTATACTCAGTCATCCGGCTGATGGTGAAGCATGGAAGGATTTTGACAGAACATGGGAGGACTTTTCAGCTGACCCTAGAAACGTAACGCTTGGCCTTGCCACTGATGGCTTCAATCCTTATGGAACCATGAGCACGAGCTACCGTATGTGGCATGTATTTGCCCTTACATACAACCTTCTACCATGGGATTGTATGGATGCATCAAACTACATGCTTTGCCTTCTAATCCCTGGCAAATCAAGTCCTGGAAAGGACTTTGATCTCTTTAGTAGGCCTCTGCTGGATGATTTGCAACAACTTTGGAAGGGTGTGCGCTCTTATGATGCATTTCAAAACAAAACGTTTGATCTTCGAGCAGCAGTTCTTTGGTGTACCTATGACTACCCAGCTTGCAGCACTATGTTTGGGCGTACAATAAAAGGATATTATGCATGCCTACATTGTGCCAAAAATCCTCTGTCCAAATCCATAAAGAGCAAAATATGCTACATTGGGCACCATCATTTCCTCCCGAAGCGCGACCGCTTGCGGCGAGACACGGAGATTTTCGGCATTCATGATGACCACTCGAAGCCTGACAAATTTTTTGCAGTTGAGTTACAAGCTGAGCTGGAGAAGGTTAGGCATCTTAAACCAGGAGCTAGATGTGATCCTGGGAGCAAAAAGAGGAAGCGAACAGATCCTTCACCGATCTAGAACTGGTGGCATGGTTTCTGGGACACGCCTTACTGGGCATCGTTGAAACTTTGGCACAATCTCGACGTGGTGCACATCGCGAAAAACATCTGCGGCAACTTGATTGGCACACTACTTGAACTTGACGGGAAGAATAAGGACAGCTTGAAGGCTAGGTATGATTATGAAGCCCTAGGCATTAGGCGAGATCTACAGGTGCAACCCACAAACATAGAGAAGGACCTTCTTTGTCCATATGCATCGTATTATCTAAATAAGGAGCAGAAGATGGGTTTCTGTCAATATCTATGAGACTGCACTTTTCCTGATGGGTTTTGTTCAAACATGGGCAAATGTGTCAGCGTTCCTACACGCAAGATCACGGGACTTAAAACCCATGACTGCAACATCCTGTTGCAGGCAATATTGGCTTCTAGCATACGAGAGTATTTGCATCTCGATATCTACATGACACTTGGAGAGCTGGGAAGATTTTTCAGGTAATTGTGCAGTAAAAACTTGAAACTTTCGGTGTTAGAAAGGCTCAAAGATGAAATCCCAGTAATTTTGTGCAAACTTGAGCACATCTTTCCGCCGGCATTTTTTGATGTGATGGTCCACCTGGCTGTGCATTTACCTGATGAGACAATGCTTTGAGGCCCTGTGAACTATGGGTGGATGTATCCAATAGACAGGTTGTTGTGTACTCTGAAGAGATATGTCAGGAACATGTCACGTCCAGAAGGTTCAGTGGCAGAGGCCTACATTGCTGCCGAGTGTGTGACTTTTTTCGCTAGATACCTTGATGATATTGTGACAAGATTCAATCAACCAGCGAGAAATGTTGGTGACCAACATGAATCAGCTTGTGATGTGTTTGGCCACGGTGTGAATTTGGTTGGAGGAAGCCATGTCACCTGCTATGGAGGAAGCGATGATACTGATTTGACCCTCCAAAGGGAGCTACACAAGATGACTTGGTATGTCCGAAACAACTGTGAGGAGGTTAAGCCATATATCATGTGTGTACTGATCTCCCATACTTATGAATCCAATATTGCAATACACCTTAAGATTTTAATTCCGAGTTACTCTCTGGATTACAGTCTTCACCGAGAACACCTGGTGAATGATGGGATGCCCAATGTGGAAAGAAGGCTTGAGCAGGGATTTCAAAGATGGTTCAAGGACCATGTTAGTTTCCTTTTGCATTTATCTTTGTCCTTTATATATAGCATTTCAATGCATGATTTGACCATATTATATTTTTGCTGCGGTACATACAGATCATGAAATAGCGATAGGAGAATCCAGAAACTGTGGATGAAGAGGTTTTTGCATTGGCGTGTGGCCCAGACCTCCAAGTAAGAACATATTCAGCTTGTATTGTGGATGGTGTTTGGTTCCTCACCGCTGATCTCAAGAAGGGAAAGAAAACACAAAACAGTGGAGTAATGACTGAAGGTTGTCACTTGGAGAAGGATATCCATTTTCATGGTGTCCTAAAGGATATCAAGGTGCTGTATTTTAACTCTGATTTGGAACACCAACGATCAGTTGTGTTATTCCATTGCGATTGGTATCAGCTTGAGGGCTGCAAGGATACTGAGATGGTGTATGATAAACTCTTCCGGAGTGTCAACATTACCAATTTTTGGTACAAAGATGATAGTTACATATTGGCAACCCAGGCTACAAAAGTGTTCTACGTTCCAAACACAGCCAAGGGCAAAAACTAGAGGGTGGTTCAAAAAATAGTTCAAAGACATAAGTTTGATGTTGCTGAAGGAGAGGAGGAGGAGGAGGTGGTGCATACTGATGTAGCATACCAACAGTTTGTAGGCTCTAACAATGAGACTGTATCTGAGGTTTTGCCTTTTAGGAAACAGCGACTCTCTGTCAATGGAGGCCTCGTCATAGATGCATCAGTGTTCGATCGTATCAGAGGCACAAGGAAAGCTATTGAAGAGGAGGAAGTTTACAATGAGCCTGAAGTAGACGACACCATTGAGGAGTACTGTAGTGACAAAGAAGATGAAGTACAAGATTATACAGACGAAGAGTAGTTCCAACTTATGGTGGTGGAGTGTTGGATTATTTGTGTTGCATGCTTGAACTGATGGATGTGTGCATGCGTGTGTTGAACTGATGATCGTGTGTGCATGCTTTGTGGTGCATGCTTGAACTAATGGTTGTGTGCATGCCTGTGTTGCATGCTATGTGTTGAACTAATGGTTGTGTGCATGCCTTTGAACTGATCAATATGATTGTCCTTTAGTTCATGGAATAAATAGTTATTCATTTGGAAAATTAGCCAAAACATTGTGCTATTATTCTATCTGTCAAACTTGGCTGAACAAAAGCTCTTTTTCTGGTAGAAAAATTGTGATGTTATTCAGTCCGCGTGGGACCCATTCATCAGCCTACCAGACGATGCCACTGTGAACCAAAAACGCTCACGCATGGGACCCACCTATCATAGCAGGTAGAAAAAAAATCCTCTCCCCTCCATGCCACTCCCAAATCCCACACCACTTCCCCCAAATCTGCGCTAGAGAAAACCCTCTCCCCTCCCCGCGGACGACCAAATCCTGGCAATGATGGTGGCAGTGGATGCTGCAAACTGATGTGTAAGTGCTCCTCAACCTAGCGCCCTTTTACCGCGTCAACTCTTTGTTAACCGACCGGCGATGTGGTCGCCTCCTCGTTCTAGTTTGACGCATCGCCTCCTTGTTCTAGGACACCGCGTTGATGTTGATGTTTAATTAGTTCTAGTTTGATGTGTCGCCTCCTTGTTCTATGGCAGCGTGTATGTACTCACAATCTAGTGCTCCGCGTGACCATGTTGTTGATTATGGAAAGGCTCAATCTAGGTCACTAGAAGCACCCTTTAGTTTACTCACTGAATTTAATTCTCATAATAATTGACTAATTAGAATTGTATTATAACTTAATTCTTGTATTTACTCTTTGGGGCAGGTACGATGAAGGCTAGGGAGATAACTGAGTAGGTTTTGAAATTGATGCTACTGGCACTAGTACTTTATATGGCATAAAAACTAAACATTCTAATTACTGCAATGTCTAATTTAGGCTACGAAGGATGCTGTCGTCATCGATGTCTCATCTGATGATGATGTGAAGAAACCTGCTGCTGTAGTTTTTTGCAAGATGAAAGCTAAGATAACAAGGCGAAGAGCTAAACCTTATATGAGAATATTTAGAGTAGTCGAGAAACCGAGGATCCTTATTCCTATAGGTGTGGCATTATATACATGTTTTTCTACATTTACATATATGCAGATACAGATTATTACTTTCTAATATTTTCTTTCTAGGTCCAAGTATGATGGGGTTGAGGAATTCGATGAGCACTGTTGTTTGGAAACAATTTGGAATTGACTTCTGACCAAGTTGCTTCCCTCAAAGTGTTAGATAACGACACAAGCCATCTATACCATACTATGTGTGCAAGATGAACAAGTCAAATGTCATCCGTGGGAAGGCCAAAATAGTTAAAATTTGACTTTTCAATATTTAAATTTTATTATGCACAGTGAACTCTAGCCAACAACTAATATTATTCTTCTCCTACAGTACTTTTCAGCTAGCTACAGCGGTGCACACCTCAACTGCTATCTCCCAAAGGTGTTACCACTCGCATGCTCCTACAAGACCACTTTTGAGTATGTTAACCTCTTCCAAGGCATGAATGATGCTGCCCAGATGACAAGAGGCTGGTCTAATATTCTCAAACTCGCTGGAATAAGGGAGGGGAATGTGTGCATCTTCACCTTTTTAAATGAGGGGCTACATGGCTTCATGGGTTGTGTTAATGTTCTGTAGTGAGGACAAAAAGCATCCGCTTGTTTATGCTGTGGTGTTGGATGAACCATTAAAAATGTAATATGTTCTCAGTGAACTTATAGTGGTAAGGAACTTGTTATCAACCTGGTGCTCTACATGCTAAGTAATATTATCTCCACATGCTATGTATATATTTTGGTTGATTGTGTTCATGTTGTTGCTTTCCTGTGATTGAGAGCTGGTATGTAATATATACAGAATAAAGTTGTAGATCAGCACAAAACCAATGGACAAATGCATCAGTTGCAAGTTTGTTCTACAAAATATTGGTTGACGGTTCGATTCCGTCTACCTACACGAAATGTTTTTCTGTTATTTAACTTCTATCAAACGCACTGATAGCTGGGGCTGGCGGAAAACATCACGAAGCAGCATCGAACCTAGCACTACCATGAGATACACTACGTACGTACCGTCGACAGCGATCTGACATGTGGGGTTGAAGCACGGAGGAGAGGGTCGATGGAAAAATGTGTCGAACATGTGCGGTGACAAAATCCACGACGAATTTGGCACCAAACGAAATGGCAAATTGGACTTCAGGGCCTAGGACAAAATATGCGATGAATTTTCCACGAAGAAAACAAGGAACGTCATGGATAACCGGTCTGGAGGGGATTGGACCTCGTTGTGATGAAATGTTCTTGAACGTCAGGAATTCACGACGTTTTTAGGTCGTGTCATAAAAAACATCACGGATCATCTAGATTCTTGTAGTGTTGTTTCAGTAGATCTCTAGTTCTTGGGGAGATGGAGAAACCCTAGCATATGATTGAGATGAGATAGATATTATTACATTATACATCCTTATGTGTATGTGTTAATTGTCTTCATCTTGATGTTGGGAGTTGTGCACCTCCTTAATATTTGCCTCTTATGGGGACTCGATTAAGGGGATTACTTGGTGGTAGACGGAAGGATGATATAACTTACTATGACTATAAAGCTGTTGTCATTCTTTACGTACTAACTTGAGGAATCTAGGAGAACTCACAAAGCCATGTCCATGCCATGGGAGAAATCCCTTAATAGCGCAGCAATTCCATTGATGTCGATTATTGTCTGCTGTGGTTATGAGGATGATGTGTGCAACGGTTGCTGGCTATTTGTCCATATATGGAGCTCCTCCCACATACATATATATTATGAGAATATTCGTTATAATAATCTTGATTGCTTAGTCTAAATTGCTAGTGGTGTATCCGCTATTCCCCGAGAACGCCTTTTCCCTATAGTAGTTCTAAGGTTCTATTACACAAGGGATTTTTACTTTCTGCACTAAGTTTTATTTCACTTTAAATTACCTTGTTCAACCAAAAACCCAAAAACAACTCTAGTTTTCTTGCATCTTAAAGTTATTTCTTAAGGTACTTCGTTTAGTTGTAGTTAAAAGCATTTTAGTCTTTCGCCTACTGCTCCCTTTGGGATGGATATCTTTATATCGAAACTAGCTACGAACGATCTGTGCACTTGCAGTCATCAACTCCCTATACCTGGCTCAATCCTCGAGGTCTTCGGTACATGACAAGTCCTTGGATTGAGGCAAGAGAGGATACAATAATCATCATGTCATACAAACTAATACATGATCCCATATATGATAAATAACATGCACAAAAGCTACATGGCTAGGCCGAAGCCCTTAGCCCAAAGAGAATGACTCACACATAGTGATGAAATCAACAATCATAAACATTGCAATGGAAACCATGAGATTGATAACAAATAGTCTTACAATGTCGCCAATCAAAGATGAGATATACTATTACAAGTGGTGGAATATGTCTATGGTGGTGGAGAAGAGTTTGGAGGTTAGATCTCAGTCTATTCCTCTGACGGCTCTTCAGTGTTGTGGATGCAGGTTTCTGGGGTTCTGGGGGGCCGCCTCTTTCTCGTCGCCCGAAGCCTCTTTATATAGCGGTCCCTTCATTAAAGCCATTGTTCTGTTTGACCTAGCGGTGTTGATGGCAACTATACGGTCGGAACTATACGGTCGGAATTTTATTCCCACCGTATAGTTGGTCGTTAAAGCTTATGTCTCCACTTCACGACCCCTGGTTTCTTTGGGTTATTGGAAATCTTGTATCTATGACTTTAATGTTGTGATTCCCATCATCAAACGTCATTATCTGCACATGGAAAAATCGAAAGAAAGGATTGCATACCCCTTTGATCATTAGGCATTAGTTGCAGGGTTTATAGAGGTATTTCATTAAAAATATGAATAATATCCTCGACCTCCCCAAGCTTAAACTTGACCGTCCTCGAGCAAGAAAACCAAAATCAAAAAGGAACTCAGCATTTAAACTGAAATAATGGGATGATGATCTTACTCATGATTGGTAGTCTCATGTTTCCTCCACTGTATTAAGCTGAAAATCTTCAGCATAGATAAAGTAATGGCAAGCATATCATACGCGTTTTTATGCATCCTTATAGCGCAGCTAAATTATTGTTAACATGGATGATTCAAATGATTAAACCTTATTCCATGTCATGTAATCAACTCATAGGATTGCCTTTGAACAATAAAGTATAATCATGTAAAATTGAGAGTGTGAGAGTTTTTCATGAAAAACATATACACTAGAGTATCTCAATTCTCCCACATCAATAAGTCAAGACTTTTCAAGAACTACTTTTATGTTCATTGTCCTTCAAGAATTTTAGTTCTTAAGTAATAGAGAGCATGTCAAAAAATTTAATTAGTTTATCGGGCTATGATGGACACTCGTGGAATCACCAAGGTTTTTGTTCCTTTTGCACAATGGTTACTCATATCAGCTAGAGGAGTGATCCAATCATGAACATAGCTACCTGAGAATGCCAAGAATCTTACCCATTATAGCATTGCTGCTACATATGTTTAATGAACTCATAGCCAAAATCTAGGAGTTTCCTCCATGAAGATCGTTCGTAGGCTCGCGGAGTTGTTGGCATCCCATGAAGTTTGACACACATAAAGCTATATCATTCTTATGATTCACAAGCCAAACTTTGGCATGCTCACAAAAACCACTAAACATTAATTCAATAGAACAAATCCTTTTAAAGGGAGCTATCAATTCAATCATTATTTTCTATGATGTTGAGTGACGTGGGAATACCTTATAGGTACTCTAGCTTGCTATATATGGCCTGATCTGGCAGAAGCCCACGGCGTTACCAGGTCCCAATTCAGGATTCGGGTGACCTACGGAGACTCCGACTGCTTGTGGAACAAGACAAGCTTAAGATAGAAAGTTTAAAGGGACAGACCCTAACTTTTAACCGACTCGATCTGCTACCTGAGACCTAGCCTATCTATATAAAGGCTAGGAGGGGGCAGCGATGGGGACAATCACAACCCTAGTTTCCACAACCTCGCCAGATTGCATCTGCGCACCCCCTGTAACTTTCGACTCCTTCGTAATTCCAAGAGAAGACAAGTAGGAGTAGGGACCTCTACAAGGCCTGAACCTGGGTAAATCTTGCGTCCGTGTGTGCTTGTTTGGTAGCCGATTGATGCCTCCAATGCTCCCTCCTTCTCAAAAACCCAAGTCCATAACAATTGGCATTGATGAGTTCAACCCTCGTCACTGAGTGTCTCTAGAAATAAGACTTATAGACTAAACACTACAACACCCAAGCCTTCAATTATGAGAATATTTCTTATTACAATTGTTTAGGAAATTTTTAGGCAAGACTTGGTTAACTACAAGAGCTGGAACAAAATGTACCCAACTAAATACCCATTAAAACAAAACTTTAGTACAATATAAAGACTCACTCCACCAATATAATATCTTAACCTTTACTACTAACTAGCATGGGTTTCTCAAATTTCAAAAGTGGGGAGTCTTAAGGCATACCTCTCATGATTGGTTCCACTTCTCTCTTCCCTTTTGATTTGCTTCTTGGGAACTCGAAGTCAATCACTCTCCTGCAAATATGTGAATGCCACAAGGAGAATAGAAAGGAAGGAAGAAGGAAAATAAAGATAAATGGAAAAATCTTTTTGTTGTTTTTAATAGAGGGAATCAAAGAATAGAAAAATTGGTGGCAAAGCTCGGCTAGAAAATCTCGAAAACAAAAAGAAATAAATAAAGATAAAGTGTTGGGGAAACCAACACGAGTGCTTATAAACTGGAATTAAAAACATAACCTCGAAATAAATAAAAACAAATGAACGCCAAATAAAGATAATGATGAAACTTCCCCAAGCTTAGGCTTTTGCAAGCCCTTCAAATCATTGTGGTGGCGGAAAAAATTCGTAACTCCAGTTTGCAAATTGAGTTGAGAAATTACTAGTTGTTTCTCGGAGGTTCAAGCAGAGGTTATGCATCCTCTCCACAGTTCCTCCAAGTTCTTAGAAGTCTTGGTATGTAGCAAACCGGGTTGGTGGCTGCTCCTCTTGATAAGGAACTTCTTGCTCCTCTTCTTGGTCCTCATCCTCATCCGGAATGCCTTCCTCGGGTTGGTGTTGCTCAACCTGCAAGTCATATAGCAAACATCCTTCCTCGATAGAGAAACGACCATTAGGCAAAGGAGCGGGGTAGAGACGCCTAGCTCCAGCAATATGCAAGTAATAAACACCACCTCTCCTAGTGAGCATTCCACAAGCTTTTAAAGTAGAGAAACCAACACGTCGCTCACCTAGCACTAGTTGGAACTCACCTAGGTCGATGCCTAGGGCAATGGCAAGCACAGTGATGATGACTCCACCTGTGATTGGTCCTTGGCTTTGGGAGGATTGGTACTCCAGGTAGCGCACAAGAATTGCGCCCAAGTTGAGTGACAAGTCGATGTTGTTGAAAGCAGATATTGCGAGGACTAAGATATCGTCCTCATTGAGTCTTGTGAAGTCATTCCGTGCCTGCAAGGTGTTAGCAATAACATAGAACAAATAGTGAATTGAGGGATGTTGAATATTCTTCCCCTTGCTTACTCTACAAGTGAAACTCATTCTATTATAATAAAGTTTCGGGGATGGGTCTATGCCAGTAAAGGATGCGCATAAGGCATTAGCATTATTGTTTGGAAAATTAAAACACGTGCACCATTGATCTAGTGATAAAGCATATTTTTTGTTCATAAGTCAGAAAGAAATCATGTCCTCTCCATGCCATGCTTTAACGGTGCTTTGCAAAGAACTTAGAAATTCAAGAGTTAACAGGCAATAAGTAGGCACATCATTGAATACAAAGTTTTGCAGGCCAACTCTATTGCAAAGTAAATTGAAGTCATTAGAAATACTAAGTTGATTCAATATAATGGGGCAAGCCCACTTTGTTGTCTTCACTTCTCGGTTTTGATCTTGTTCAAGCGATCACGTTGGAGCTCATCCCTGAACCGCATCCCCACATGTTCTTGAGCGGCATCCCAAGAAGAACTAGCGGCGGCACGAGCACGAGTTTGGCTCCTTGTGTTCATCATCTAAAATAATAAGGAAAGACAAAAAATAAAACTTTTTGATCCAACAATAATAAGCATAACATATTCCTCATCTTAGCACACTAAAGAGTCCCCTCAAAATAATAATCTAGGAAAGAGAATCATGGCAATTAGTTCATAGTAGGTCTCACCCTAGATTGATAATGATAACAGATTGAAAATAAATTTTCAAAAAGTAATTGGAGGATCGGAGGAGAAACATATCGTAGATCACTTGTGTGCGAGGAAATCGAACGAAATTAAGTAGAAATGAAGATCTCTTGAGGTTTTGAGAGAGTTTGGAGGAAGACGAGAGAAAAAGGTTTGAAGTTTTGGTGTTGGGGGTACCTTCCCGTGGATATTTTGTGGTCGGACGCAAATATACGGCCGAAACAATTTGTTCCTGCCGTATAGTTGGTCTGATGTCAAAAATGTAGGGTTTTCACCTAGCGGCGCAACTATACGGCCAGAACTATATGGCCAGAATTTTTATCCCTGCCGTATAGTTAGTCGTCAAACCTTCTGTATCTTGGAAAAGAAATTTTACAAAGGCAACGATAACTATACAGCCGGAACTATACGGGTGGAAATTTTTTCCTGCCGTATAGTTGGTCGTTAAATCTTCAGTACCTAAGAAAGAAAATTTGTCGATGGCAAATATATCTATACGGCCAAACTATACGGCTAGAATTTTTATTCCCGCCGTATAGTTGGTCGTTAAACCTTTTGTAGTCATCAAAAAATTTCTATTTCTTCGAGAATTCTTTCTTATCCTAAAACTTAGCGAAATACCTTGTTTTTGACACAAAAAATACAGTAAAAGTTGTCGACCAACATCAGCTTGTGTAAAGCAGGATTTTTAGCACTACCGAACTTCTTCTCCTCAACTAGAGCTTTCTAGCACTCTTTATTAAACATAAAACTTAAACTAAAACTTAAAAACTTTACTCAAAACCTTTATTTCACATGGGTTGCCTCCCATGAAGCGCTCTTTTATGGTCAATAGCTTGACCTTGATGATGCTCACTTAGGCTAGATGAGTGGAACACCCTCTGCAAAATAGTTGGCCTTCAAAGTGATGGCCTCCTTTTTATCATGCTTGGCTTTCTTCTTCCTGGGAAAATGAATAACAAAAGGATCCTGTGAAGGCAATTGAAGCTTGACATTCCCTTCATGTAGATTAATCGAAACCTTAATAGTTCTTAAGAATGGACGACCTAATATAATAGGAGTAGTAGCATCTTCAGACATGTCAACAGTAACAAAATCAATAAGAGCAGGACATCCTTTAATGTATACTAAAGTATTTTCTTAAATCCCTACATCTTGTTTGTAGGTAGAATCTGTTAGATGTAATTTTAACTCAGTGATTTCAAAAGATCCAAGATTTAACTTATTAAAAAATACTTTTTGGAATTGTTGAAATGCTTGCACCTAGATCACAAAGTGCAACTATCTCATTGGTCCCAATTTTAATCCTAATAGTAGGCTCAAATATATCATCAAGGTTCACATGTAATTTTTTAGCAATTTTGTTATATTCTTACTAAATCTCACGTACCTTTATTGCTACCTGATTAACAAAGTGTTGATATATACCTTCCTCATTTCCTTCACTTACCGGAATCTTGATATTGATCCTTTTTACAAGATCTTCAACAGTGTAATTTGGTGAAGGAGCATTACTATAATCAAGTTCTTCAGGCTCCTCCCTTTGGATTCTCATTATGTCGAGGTCTTCAATAGGATTGGGCTCAGCTTTACCTGTAAATTTAGCTAGAATGAGAGTTTGACTCTCGGTTATCTTACTGAGCTGTACCTCAACAATCCTTGTTCTTTCTTGGAGGGCCTGCAAATCATTCCTTAAACTTACAGCTTGGTTAGATAATTTACCAAGCATAGCATCATGGTTCTCCGTTATTTTAACAAGGATATTGTTTTGTTCATTTTTTGAATCTATAAAGGACTTAAGTGTTTCTTGGAGATTACCATTACTTGTTCCCATATTATTATTAGAGTTACCTGCATGACTAGAATATTGTTTCTGAAAATTAGGATTATAATTCTTCTTCCAAGCAGGGTTATAATCATTACCAGCTATGGTGTCTATTTCTTCAATATTTGATTTTGGGATAGCTCTTACCTAGTTTTCCTTACCTTTTACGGCTAATATGATATCATCTAGCTTAGCATTGAGTTCTTCATTTTCTTGTGGTGAGACGGAGTTCACCTTCTTCGTGTTTGATCTATCTACATGCCACTGGGCATGGTTGTCTTGCATATTGTCTAGCAGCTGCTTTGCTTCAGTAATATGTTTACTTATGAATGTTCCTCTAACTGAAGTATCAAACATAGACTTAGACACAGGGTTAAGAGCATTATAAAATAAATAGAGAATTAACCGATCATGCATCCCATGACTGGGACAGTTTCTCATGCATTGTTTCATCCTGTCCTAGGCAAGGTATAGTGGCTCACAATCTTTCTATCTAAAACCAGTAATATTAGATCTTAGTTGCATAGTCTTTGCAGGTGGGAAAAATTTAGTCATAAATAAAGAAGTACACTCCACCCATGATACAATAGTATTTCTAGGCAAAGATAGCAACTATTCTTTCGCTCTTTCTCTAGGAGAAAAAGGAAATAAGCGCAATTTGACCGCATCGGGGTCAACATATTTAATGCGCATCATATCACATACTTCAGTGAAAGTGTCCAAGTGCATACCTGCGTCCTCAACAGTAGAGCCTCCAAATTTATTATTTTGAATCAAACTTAAATAGCGAGGCTTAATTTCATAATCATCAGCAGTAATTGATGGCTGGGTAATAGGAGTACGCAAATAATCATTGTTGGGAGTTACAAACTCCCCAGCTTGTTTTCAGCCATATCTCCTGTGTTTCCGGGTTTTCTTAAACAAAGACTATTGATAGTAAAAACAAGAATTTAAACACTAACTATTTTTTGGTTTTTCAAATAAAGACCGGAAGCAAACTAACAAAATTAAAAACAAGAATTAAAACAAGCAAGGTTCCTACTAACCTCACCATAGTAGCTATTGCTTCCCCGGCAACAGTGCCAGAAAAAGGGTTGATACCTTCGATCCGGATTATGGATATAGTATATCTCTTTTTCCCTAGTAGACCTAGGTTATTGAATCCTCGGGAAGCCGAAAGCGTAGTGAAGTTACTTTAACGGATCTTCTGGAGTTTTACAATTCTTTTTGTGGTTTACCGGACCAAGAGTTTGTTGTCTTTTGTTGTTGTCGATGATGGAGAGAGAGGGCCTAGGGCTTTCGATTTCACCTGTACTTGTGCAAAACATCTTATGGGAATAAAAGAAAATAATAAAGTATGCATGTAATTGTTAGAGAAAGATAATTATATGTGAGCAGTGCATCTGTAATTGCTATTGGCTCCCCAACCGTTTATAGTAATAACCTACTAGTCTCATCCATAGAAGAAAGAGAACTAATGATATGCATAGTGATGGCACCGTTAATCCCAAGTAAATCCCTCACATACATCCGTACTACCCCTTCTGTCACTGGGGTTCCCAACCTGAAGGTTAGTCATTACTCATACTCCCTATACCTGGCGCAATCCTTGGGGTCTTGGGTACCTGACAAGTCCTTGGATTGAGGCAAGAGAGGATACAATAATCATCATGTCATACAAACTAATACATGATCCCATCTATGATAAATAACATGCACAAAAGCTACATGTCTAGGCCAAATCCCTTAGCCCAAAGAGAATAACTCACACACAGAGATGAAATCAACAATCATAAACATTGCATTGGAAACCATGAGATTGATAGAAAATAGTCTTACAATGTCACCAATCGAAGATGAGATCTTTTATTACAAGTGGTGGGATATGGATATGGTGGTAGAGGACGGTTTGGAGATTAGATCTAAGTCTATTTCTCCAGCGACTCTTTGGTGTTGTGGATGTAGGTTTCTAGGGTTCTGGGGGCTGTCTCTTCCTCGTCGCCCGAAGCCTCTTTATATAGGGGTCCCTTCACGAAAGTTGTTTTGTTTGACCTAGCGGTGTCGATGGCAACTATACGGCCGGAACTATACGGCCAAAATTTATTCCCGTCGTATAGTTGGTCGTTAAAGCTTTTGTCTCCACTTCACGGCCCCTAGTTTCTTTCAGTTGTTGGAAATATCGTATCTTTGAGTTTAATGTTGTGATTCCCATCATCAAACATCATTATCTGCATAGGGAAAAATAGAAAGAAAGGATTTCATACCCCTTTGATCATTAGGCATTAGTGGCAGGGTTTAAATGTGGATGTAGATGGCTATATTTCACAGCCATCAATTGTCGAACGTTTTTAAAGATGCAGGAGGTTTGCAGCGCAAAGGCAACCGAAGCAGCAAGCTGTGGATATGCCACTGTGCCTGGCGCTTTAGCCATTGGAGCACCACCACCGCCGCCAGTACATCCACCTACAGGGCAGCCGCAAAACACAACGAATCAAGAATATGAATACCCAAGGTCTAAGGGTGCAATGTCGATGATTCAAAAGGGCAACCATCCAATAGGACCCTCAAGACAAGTAAATATGGCAGTAACAATAAATATGCCACCACCTACACCCAAATATCTCCATTGGTTAGAACAAGAAATCACGTTCAGCAGAGCCGATCACCCGCTTTGTGTGCCATGACCGGGTTAGTCAGAATTAATAGTGGAGGCACAAATTGGTGGATTCGGTATGAACAAGGTTTTCTTGGCTGCAGGAAGCAACATCAATTTAATATATGCCAAAACCCTGCGAGCAGTGAATTAGTCCCTGACAAACTTAGCACCCACGGATACAACCTTCCACGAGATAGTTCTGGGAAAAGCCGACATTCCACTTGGAAAAGTCCATCTCAACCTTATCTTCAGATCAAGGAATAATTTCAGGCGAGAAAAACTCGAGTTTGAGGTCATGGATGGGCCATCACAGTACCACACAATCCTGGGATGCCCATCCTTTGCCAGGTTTATGGCAGTACCTCACTATGCATCCTGATGTCTACACACTTCTATTCTTGTAGACAGTTGTTGGGCCTCCAAGTGCAGAGGTTTGTAGAACAACAACAAGTTTCCCTTAAGTGGATTACCCAAGGTTTATCGAACTCAGGGAGGAAGTGATCAAAGGTATCCCTCTCAAGCAACCCTGCAATCAAGATACAAGAAGTCTCTTGTGTCCCCAACACACCCAATACACTTTTCATTTGTATAGGTGCACTAGTTCGGCGAAGAGATAGTGAAATACAAGTGGTATGGATAATTATAAGTGGTAACGGTGCAAGAAAAGAGCTTTGATGGCAGGGAAGAGACTAAAGGCAATCTGAAATAAAGATGGAAGCAAGCCAACATGTAATAGATCTAGTTGCAAATGGTGTTTCAATGCTTAGAAACAAGGCCTAGGGATCATACTTTCACTAGTGAACACTCTCATATAAATATCTTCTCTTTATGATACTACTCCGAACTACTCTCCGGTTGGACACTCTAATCCATGGTAGGGATATAACATCACTCCCCAAAGTTCGCTTTCCCCATCTAAATAACCCCACACTGTCACCTTGAGCAGTATATGGTTCCAACAAACACCACAATTTCATAGAGACATCCAACTCCAAATATAACTCATAACAAGTATTCGTAATCTCTAGACTAAGTGCCACCATGGTGTGCACGCTGTCACTTTCACACGCGTGGGGATAGAAGAGATCTATTAAAGCACTTGAGTAGCAAAGTAGAATCTACTTGATTACAAAGCTCATGATCACAATATGATCATGCATAGAGAGAGATGAACATATAACTACCGGTAGAACTCTTAGCCTTGAGGAAGAACTACTCCCTCATCATCATGGGAATCAGCAACGGCGATGGAGATGGTGGTGGAGATCGATGGAGAAGGCTCCAGGGGCAATTCCCCGTCCCGGCAGGGTGCCAGAACAGAGACTTTCTGTTCCCCGAATCTCCCCTTCAGTGGTGGCGACGCTGCGGAACTTTTTGTGGCTAGAGGCTTCATTTTTTAGGGTTTCTGCATCGACAGCTTCTTATAGGCGAAAGGGGAGGCCGAGGGGGTGCTAGAGGGGCCCACACCACCCCCTGGCGTGACCTGGCCTGGCCCGCGCCACCAAGTTGTGTGGCCAGCCCCTGGCCCCTCTCCGTCTCGTCTTCTGGCTCTGTGAGTCTTCTGGTAAAATATCGACTTTGGCTTTTGTCCAGTCCAATTCTGAGAATATTTCTTTTCTAGCTTTTGTGAAACCAAAAATAGCAGAAAACAGGCAACTAGCACTGTTGCATCTTGTTAATAGGTTAGTTCCAGAAAATGCATAAAACTATCTCCAAATGTAGACAAAACATAAGAAAATAGATACTAAACAAGCATGGAACATCAAAAATTATAGATACGTTTGCAACGTATCAACATCCCAGGTTTAACTCCTGCTCAGTGATAAAAAGAATAATTTTTGAGGTGACATGCACCATCGCAATCTTGATCAAACCATTTGCAAGCATTGAAACTGGGATCAAAGTACTCTAAACATGAGCATGAAAGATGAAGTTCTAACAATAAGACATAGTGACTAGGCATGCAACATGAAAGGATACAAACAAAGATCATGAATAACAATGCATTGAAAGACGTTTGTTTGTTTCACATATAGAAAACATAGCATAGTGGCATTCAACTTGTCCCTCATGGAGTAGCAAAACATAAATGCATAGGATACCTTCAAAGTTCATAAGGGTGACTAGATATAAATAGTTTAAGAACAAGCAATATCAACATTATCAATCAATCAATAAGTTTTGGGACAATGCACATAGAACTAAGAATGACAACTATGCTCTCTTAATAGGTTCATATAGATAGAAGATGGAGACTCAACATAAAAGTAAAAGAAAGGCCTTCATAGAAGGAAGCAGGGATTCAAGTCTCATAAAGAGCTTCCAAAAATTATGGTACTTATTAGCTTTCAGCTCTCATTGCCCCTATCATAAGCATCTTGAAGTGATTAAGGTTAAAGTGAACAAACTATGGAGTATATGCTTGACAAAGTATAAGTTGGCAATCTCATGTCCCTTGAATACGAGGGCCGCTCCTCATGCTACTCAAGTTTAGTTACCGATAAGTTCTTGTCATAGTAAGTACATGTGTATCATAGAGAACCACCAACGGGGTACCCCTTGCCCGATGATATGGAAGAATCCCCATATCAAAATGACAAGGCAAGCAGACAATAAGCATCTCAGCATCTTCTTATTTACCATGGGAAAATGGTGTTTTTTTCTCTCTTTCCTCTTTTCTCATCTTTTTTTATTTTTCACAATCTCTATCTCTTTTTTTATAAGAAGAATGCTTCATAGATTGCTCATTATGGTTATGCTGCAGGTTTCCACCATGATTAGGCATGATTAGACCAGCCGCCCGGGCATTTCTCTAACACAAATACATAACTCCATGGACTTACAAGTTCCCCTTTCATTTCACACCGTCGACATCCATAAACAAAAGAGCATGATATCAACTGAGTACAATGTACAAGTGCAATGTTGAAAGCGTTCCCCATGACAGCATGGTTCTGCTAATCCCCAACGTATAAGTGCAAGCATATACAACATAGATGACACAATGGTTCAAGTTTATTAGGGGCAAGAAAAGTAAAGTGTGCCATCAAGTTCGTGGTTGCTTTAATCACTAATTTTCACATAACAAGTTTAATCCGGAAGGTAGATAAAAGCATGAATATACTTGGAATAGAAAATGCTAATAGGTAGGTATGGTGGACTCTTTGGAATAACTTGGTTTTATTTGTAGTTGGATGCATGAGTGGAACTCACACTTGGTATGGAGGCTAGCAAACGACTGGGAGCGACCAACTAAGAGAGCAATAATGGCCATAATCATGCAAAGCGACAAAACATCATTAATTAAAGCATAAAGTGATATTACAAGTCGAAAACTAAATGATCATAGAGTAGCAAAGTAGATCTACTTGATTACGAAGCTCATGATCACAATATGATCATGCATAGAGAGAGAGAGATGAACACATAGTTACCGGTAGAACCCTTAGCCTTGAGGAAGAACTACTCCCTCATCATCATGGGAATCAGCAACGGCGATGGAGATGGTGGTGGAGATCGATGGAGATGGCTCCGTGGGCACTTCCCCGTCCCGGCAGGGTGCCGGAACATAGACTTTTTGTCCCTCGAATCTCCCCTTCGGTGGCGGCGGCACTGTAGAACTTTTCATGGCTAGAGCCTTGCTTCTTTAGGGTTTCTGCATCAGAGGCTTCTTATAGGCGTAAGGGGAGGCCGAGGGGGTTCCGGAGGGGCCCACACCACCCCCTGGCACGGTGTGGCCTGGCCCACGCCACCAGGTGGTGTGGCCATCCCCTGGACCCTCTCCATCTCGTCTTCTGGTTCCGTGAGTCTTCCAGTAAATTATCGACTTCGGCTATTGTCCGATCTAATTCCGAGAATATTTCTTTTCTAGATTTTTTGAAACCAAAAACAGTAGAAAATAGTTATTTGGCACTATGGCATCTTGTTAATAGGTTAGTTCCAGAAAATGCATAAAAGTATCTCCAAATATAGACAAAACATAAGAAAATAGATACTAAACAAGCATGGAACATCAAAAATTATAGATACGTTTGCAATGTATTACACACCTAGTACTAAAAATTCCAGCCCCTAATGGAATCATAGCCGTAAGAGGAAGCTTCACTCGTTCGGCTAACCGCGACCGAGAATTCAACAAAATATCAGAATCTTTCAGGATGGAAGCAGAATTTGGACAGCTGAAAATAGCAGATACAGAGCTACTACCTGAAGGATACGTTCCTACCGACCAAATTCCAGAAAATCAGGTGTACCACACAAACCCAAAGGTGACCTATTTGGCCTCCAACATTGGTCCCGCATAGGAAGGCACGAAAACCCCCTTCAAATCACCATGATCAAAGAAACAAACGAGAAGACAACAAAGAAGCACGTCAAAATGGAGAGCACGGATGTTAGAATTTTCTTTTTTCACATTTTATGTTCGATAAGGCCAATACCCAGGCGAGTACGCCAAAATATGTATCCCCTATGATTTGATGATAAATAAAGATAAGTTCCCAAAACTAGGTCTCAAGATTTCTTCTGTTCTATTTTATTTATCAACCCGACACTTTGGGGCTATATCAACCGGTAATTGATCAACAGACCTACCTGATACTCGATGGCTTCACCACTCACAGCATATCAAAATCTTGAGCTCCTATACAATGCGCTTTTGACCTGAATAGCCGACTCGGCCTCTAGGCGTCAGGCAAATGAAAAGTTCTCACACGATAAACAAAATCTCGTATAAACTTTTGACCTTTTTGCTAAAAACAAAGGCATCATACATTAGTCACTGAATACAGAGATACATAATGTACATGCAGGAAACATTCAGATCATGAAATCTAGGAAGAAATCATCATCTTAGTCCAGGCACCTCCGGACAATCCTGATGGCAGGCCTACGAGTATCCGCATAATGAGGTGCCATACTAACCAATCCACCACTAGGATGGGAAGGTAGTCCTAGCGACACGATATCTAAATCTAGTAGAGGATGGTGTGCGTGCACCCAGGAAAGTGCAAGTTTAGCACCCACCACAAGCTGCAGCTTGACAAAGTGGCGAATCTTCTCGCCTTGCCGAAACTTTTCCATTAGGTCACCCAGGCTCTGAGGTTGAGGATCTTGAGGAAACATAGCATTATACACAATATCCAATGACATGCAGCAGAACTCGAATAATTTCTCCACCTCCGATACATGGTCTTGAAGCAAAGCTACCGAATAGGCACAACGATGATCAGTCCACAAATTAGTATCGGTCCCTTGAGAAGTGGTCACCAAAGCATGTATTTGACTGTGTAGACGCTGGGTTTCCTCTCTCTCGCATAATCGAATACCTAGAGTAAAAGTGGAAGGTCAATTTCTACGACTAAGCAAGAAAAACTCGAAAGCATTGTGGCAAACACACATAACATATTTTTGCTCGCCCTGGAAATTTACTCCAAGAATATGCTTCACTATCAAGGGTCTTGCGCATCTTTGACTGGGACACGTCCACATTGCTTGTACAACCCGAAGATTACCCTCGAGCTTCTTCACCTGCTCAGTTTTTTCTGCATATAACGGCGGATTGATCGTGCAAACACTAGAAGTTTCGGATGCACCCACCCTAGATGAAGATGGATGAGCATCCGAAGCCTGAGTGGACCCAAACGGAGCCGCTGAGTCATAGAATATTTGGTAGAGCAGATGAAAAATACAGTAGTTTCAGTACACGAAGGGCAATTCGCATACACAATGAACATATACACCAGATCTTTCTCGGGAAAAGGAGTGATTAAACAAAAGGAGCCAAGTTTATTACTTGGAAGAATAAAAACCACTGAGTCATAGAACACTAGTAGTTTCGGATGCACCCACCCTAGATGAAGATGGATGCGCATCCGGAGCCTGAGTGGACCCAGACGGAGCCGCTGAGTCATAGAATATCTGGTAGAGCAAACAAAAATACGGGAGTTTCAGTACACGAAGTGCAATTCGCACACACAAGAAACATATACACCAGATCTTTCTCGGAAAAAGGAGTGATTAAACAAAAGGAACCAAGTTCATTACTTGGAAGAATAAAAACAAAGACCCCTATGACTAAAACTAAAACTACGGGGAACCTTTCTCCATTGGCAAAGTGGCACTAGCAGATGGAGCTTCAGCCGAAGAAGGAATTATTGGGGTGGCACTCACTGAAGGAGTGCCGACCGAAGATTGCCCTACACCTATGCCCAGGAGCAGCCGAGAATAATTATTGGCCTTCTTAATGAAAGGTTTTAAGTCAACTTCTTGGCCATCATTGGTGACTGGAACATAGTATCTAACCTTCTGCTAGTCGACATTTTTATTGTGCGCCATCACCAAAGCCATAGATGTCTCGGTGCCGCTCTTCGACTGCGTCATGCTATAGCCTACCAACGGGTTCAAATCTGCGCTAAAAACAACAACTAGATTGTTCAAATCCCCTGGCACCTCCTTGGTCAGAAAAATATCGGCATCGAGACTCTTGAAGCCGTGGCATGAATGAATAAGAAGATTGCACCCACGGACACTATTGCCTTCTAAAGTACCAACATCATCCGATAAGGGTTGAACTCTCTTGTCCTCGTCCAGCACCAGAGACTGACCAGTGAGCTCTGCGATACAGAGACTTACGATTAAAGACCAATAACCAAAGGAAAATTTCAGAGACGAAGAATACAAATTATCTCGCGAAGACAGGAAAATCACAAGTCAAAGAATAATTGAGGGTTGCAATCGCTTCTTAAGATTTTTATCTCGTTCGGCAAGAGCGACTATTTTTTTCTCCCGCTCTTCGGCTTCAGATATAGCCTTTTGCTTTGGCTCCTCCAGGGCTTTCACATCATCGCACGCCTTACTGCCTCGTCCTGGACAATCCCGGACTCTTTTGCAGCGGTTGAACATTTACAAAGGGGCATAAAATCAATAGAAGAAAATGGTGCAAATTTATTTCAATGGATGATGGAAACAAACCTTTGTATTCTTCAGCTTCATTGCGGATCTTAATAAAATGAGAGGTCATATCAACCATCTCGTGCATCAGAAGCTATAAAATACAAATAACAGGAAGTCAGAAATAGAGAGAACACGGATAAGCTATGAACAACAGCATCCGAAAAATACTCACATCCTGCATGTTAACCTCGGTGGGATTTTCAGATATCGCTACACCTTTATTCGCAAGTATTCTTATTTTCTATGGCGGCGGTCTCGGTGAAGCAGCAACATCTTTTAGGATCATTTTTCCCGTAGGAGCAGCATGCGTCTTCTTTGGATCCGCTGATGGCTCAGGAGACTTAATCGGAGGAGGAGCAACAGAAGTACCAAGGGAAAATCTTCTTCATCATCATCAATACAAAGGAAAAGTAAAAACTCCAAAAAACTACCACCCGCAAAATCCAAAGGGAAACAAAGAGTATATACAAGGAAACATCATGTGTCATCCGGAAGAGATTCATCTATGGTGGACCCAATTAAATAGGAATGGCGGCCAGAAGCTTCGAGACAGTTGAATCATCTGAGTCCTCAACTATTTCCATAGCATCAGCATGTTTCCTTTTTTCAGCAGCGGAAACCCTTCAAAAATCTTCAAACTGAGCCGAAGCAATAGACTAGGTATATGAAGAAGATTTGGCGATGGATGTCTCCATTTCCTCATTAGCTGCAGTCCGATCCATAGTGAAATCTTCGAATATAGAGGCACTATTGGGGATATACTTTCCGGGTATCCTCACAGTTCCTCACTAACCAGGGTGGCCCACTTCGGGTTAGAGATTTGCTTCACGGGTGGCCCAGTCAGGGAGAAAAGACGGAGTCCAGTCCGGCTACGAGAAGGCCCAGAAGACTTACCGACATAGGCCCATAGTGTTACTTGTAGTTCAAGATGTACTCTGTAACCGACTCTTAGTCGTAGCCGGATAGGTCGCTCCTGTAAACCCTAGGCCGGATATCTATATAAGCTGTCCTAGGGAGAGCCTTTAGGGCACCCTCAATAGTCTACAATCTCAACTCGCACAGGCGAACCCTTGTAACCCATATTCCGGCATTGCCGTACTACTGGATTGCTAGCAGGAGTAGGATCCGTCCAAAGCCGGCGGATTCGAACCTGGGTAAACTGGTGTGCTCACCGTCCCGGAACACCGTACGTCTCACACCCTTCTCTTCCGCATGCCTCGAGGACCCCCTCATGGCGTATTTGTCATCAATCCGATGATAGTTGGCGCCCACCGTGGGGAAAGTGAGCTTCGGATCTGAGTTCCGAGCGGAATCTACAAAAATCGGAATTGGCGAGACTATCACCGTCGGTCGCATCCTGTATGCCACCAACGTCCCTCTCGTCATCCTCGACGAGACCTGGATTCCGGCTAGGGAGGCTGTGACTGCCTACACCATCATGTCTTTTGGTGAGATCGATGTTTACATCGGTTTCGCTGAAACTGTCCCACCCACCCCAGCGGTGATGATAGAGCCAGAGGAAAATTCTGGGTCCCCTTTGTCCATGGAGGCGGCAGAGTTCCGGATCTCAGAAAACCCTAATCCCACCCAGCCCGCACCAATTGTGGAGATAGTGGAGAAATCCGAGCCTGAAGCAGACCTAGCGGTCCAAGTCGAATCTGGAGTGGATCTCCTTGGAGAGACCGAATCCCAGATCGACCCACCCGCTGAAGTCGAAATACAGGAGGAGCATAGCAATGACACTGATTCTAGCTCTGATGACGCCGGGACAGACATGCCTTTCCTGAGATACACGCTAAGACGCATGATGATGCAAAACTCTGGCGTAGACGAAATCCTCGAGACCATCAAGCGTTTGAACGAGGCCGATCACGAGAGCCGCAGGTACCTCAGGAAGCACGTGTCGCACTTCATCGGATATGTGGGACCCGGATCCAGCTCTGCCGATGCTGGAGACAACACCGACTTTGTGCTAGAGACGATCGGATCAAACACCGGCGTACCCGCATCCTCGGATGAATCGATGACATCCGCAGATTTCCGAAAGTTCTCCGTGGAATATGAAGAGGAGTATAACTCCAAAGCTGCAGAGGAAGGATAAGCCATGGATGAAGGATCTAGGGAACATTCTCCCAAAGCGCAGGATGACATGGAAGTCGGAGATAATCCTGTAGTCCACATGTCCGAAAGTACCGATCAGAGCTTGACTTCGGGAAACAGACCCAAAGCCGTCTTTGCGACCGGCGCTGCCAAGAAGGCAAAGAAGAAGAACAAGACCCCGGCAAAAGATCCTCCTGCAGACGAGGTGATTGCCGAGGAATATGAGGAAGACTCGGATGGAGCACTTATCCCAGACGAGCCCAAAAAAGAAGAATCGGTGGATGGACACGTGATCACTGAAGGTGCGTGTAAATTCATCGATGCTGCATTAACCACACCTATTTCTATAGCTGGAGAACTTACTGCTGAAGAACTGGACGAGAGGGCATAGGCCCTAGAAGCGCTTCGACAACAACTCCTCGAGGAAAAGAAACACATAGCATCTGCGGAGAAGTACAACTCTAGGCAGTACCAGAAGACCAGGAAACGTCATACTAGAGACAACCAATTCCCGCAGATTCACGCCGTCCTTTTCGGAGAAGAAATGGGGAAGCCTCGGAAGGGTAGCAAAGGGGATTGGGTGTATCCAACCCCAGTGCAGAACACCGTTGCGGCCTGAGAAATTCTATCGGCTAATCCAGGCCCGGAGCAGATCCGGTTGGGCATCAAATTACTCAACAAGGGACTGGAGCAGCAAAAGGTCGCCATGTCCGGAAGTCAAAAGCTGGTCTCTGATTCCGACCAGTGTCGCACAGATCCGGCATGGGCTAACGTAAGACCCCAGCGCGTTCCGGAGTAGCACCACCGTTCCGATCGCCGGGAGGACAATTACTCTAGAACTGGATCTTCGGGACAACACCACAAACCTGCCCATGACTGGCGTAACGTTAACCCAGTTGCGGAGCAAGACGCAATTGCTGCACTGAATCTGAGGAACCCACCCCAGCGAGAGTTGAAAGACCACAGGGACGATGATAAAGAGAAACGTCGGGAGGAGGACCGACAAAGAATGCCACCTCCTAGACATGCAAGCCGTCCAGATGACGGACAAAGGAACGACTGGCACCGTGCTGAGACAAGCCTACAGGGGGCTTGTCACAATGAAGACCCTCCACGGAACTGGAATAATGACGCTCCGGACGGAGGCCGGCGATCAGCCGGCAATAACCCAGCTGCTCCACCCTCTCCGCCAAGTAGCCATCACAACGGCTCCCAAGGAGGCCAAGGAGGGCGTCGTGGTGGAGGAGGTGGTGGCAGAAGCCGAAGTCCGGTTCCAAGGCACCGCAGCCATAGCCGACACTCGGGACAATCCCTATCCCCGAATGATGCGAGGCACATGATCAACTCCAATATAGAGGCGCGACGCTACGAAAATGATGATATATACGTGGGCCCAAAGTGCTTCGGACCATGCATAAGAGCTACAAAATTCCCGGAAGGATTTGCTATCTCAAGACATATCCAAGCCTACGACGACATTACTCGGCCAGACACCTGGCTACAGGATTTTTTCCAAGCTTGGTGCATCGCCAAAGGCGGAAATAGCCTGGTCGCAACCCGATATCTCCCACTCATGCTGCGGATGATGGCACGATCATGGCTTAATGAACTTCCGGAGAACACCATCCACAACTGGTATGACATGCAAAGTGCATTCTTTCGGAATTTCGAAGGCACATACCGGAGGCCCTGTACGGTCGGAGACCTACAACTTTGCACCTAGAAAGCCGGAGAAACTTGCCAGGATTACCTCAGATGATGGATCGACACCAAGAACTCCTGCGAAGGAGTAAATGACCAAACTGCAATTGAAGCTTTCGTTGTAGGTCTCCCAATTGATCTACTACGTCATCGCTTGATGTGTGACAAGGTCACTAATTTGGGAGAGATGATAGAAACAACAAGCAACTATGAAAAAGGTGATGACGATGCAGAGGGATTACTCAACGCCCTAGCTGTGCCACAGTCAGAAAAACAACCAAAGCAACAAGCTCAGAAGCGCAAGAATACCTCGGAAGAGAAACCCAACACGGAAACGGAAGTGGTCACTGCTACTTTCGGGTCTGGAGGACGAGGAGGACGTGGCGGAGGCCGTGGACGCGGTCGTGGGACTTCAAGAGTTCAAGGTAGAGGAGACCAGCAACCAGGCAAAACCTACACTTGGGCCGACATTGCCAATAACCCATGTGTGCATCACTTAGACGCCAATGGGGGCTCATCCCACACAAACGCCGAGTGTCATTTCAATGACGACATTAAGAGAGATGATACCGCTAGCTACAGGGCTAAGCAGAAGAAGGGAAAGAAGAATCACGAAAAAGACAAAGAGACCAAGGAAGATTCTCACAAGGAGGAAGCTGATGCTTCAAATCCCAAGCCGGAAAGGAAGAAAAAATTTCCGACCAAGAAAGACACTTATGTCACCTTCCTTGGATCTCAACCAGCAAAGGTCAAGAAAGCAGTTCTACATAAGCTCAATGCAATAGTTCCAGCTATCCCCCAATTTTTGGACTGGTCGGAACTGACAGTCACATTTGACCGCGCTGATCATCCGCCTAAGTTGCACAGGCGAGGAAAATACACCTTAATCGTCAATCCACTTATTGACGGTTATGATTTCTCCAAGACTCTCATGGACGGCGGCAGTAGTATCAATATTATGTATGTCGTAATGCTACACCGGGTGAAGATCTCTGAGACCCAACTGAACCATAGCTCTGTGATCTTTCATGGAGTTGTCCCAGGAAAACAAGCTAATTCCCTGGGAGAAATCACTTTGGATGTTACCTTTGGAACTCCAAAGAACTATCGGACGGAGGCACTTTCCTTCAAAGTAGTCCCGTTTAAGAGTGCGTACCACACTATTCGTACGTCCGGCTTATTGGGCTTTTATGACTCGTCCGTGTTACATTTACAATATGATGAAAATTCTAGGTCCCAACGGCATGATCACCATCAGGGGAGACCCGAAGAAAGCACGAGAGTGCGAGGATGGAAATGACGCCTTTGCTGAAGCCGTGATGCACGCCCAGGAGTACCAGGAGGTCAAGAAGAGGATGGATCTGTCCGAGATGCCCGCAACGAAGAAGGAGGAGACAAAGCCGAATCCGGAGTTCAAGGCATCAGAAGAGACGAAGAAGACGCTGTTGAAGGATGATGACCCCTCCAAGGTGACCCAGATAGGCGTAGGCCTAGATAGCGCATAGGAAAGCGCGCTCGTCAAGTTCCTCAAAGCAAATCAAGATATCTTCGCATGGCAGCCATCTGACATGATCGGTGTACCTAGGGAACTTGTCGAGCAATCTTTAAATGTAAACCCGAACGCTAAACCCATTAAACAGTCCTTATGATGTTTTGGCGATGAAAAGCATAAGGCAATAGCTAAGGAACTAGCACGGCCCGAGTTAGCGAGATTCATAGAAGAGGTCATCCACACTGAGTGGTCGGCCAATCCTATAATGGTCCCTAAAAAGGCACCACTGATTTAAGGATGTGTGTTGATTATACTGCCTTGAACAAGGCTTGTCCAAAAGATCCTTTCGCTCTGCCTAGGATTGATCGAGTTATCGATTCTACGACAGGCTCGAAACTCCTCTGTTTTCTCAACGCATATTCCGGTAATCACAAAATACGGATGAAGGAATCTGACAACGTGAAAACTTCATTTATAACCCCCTTCGGAACCTTTTGTTTTGTTACGATGCCCTTTGGGCTAAAGAACGCAGGAGCTACGTACCAGCGCACAATGCAACATTGCCTCCACGACCAAATCGGACGCAACGTACATGCATATGTTGATGATATTGTGGTGATGTCCAAAAAGTAGGAAAAATTGATTTCTGACTTGGAGGAAACATTCGCTAATCTACGAAAATACAACATCATGCTTAATCCGAAGAAATGCTTCTTTGGAATCCCAGCCGGAAAATTGTTAGGTTTCATCGTGTCCCAAAGAGGCATAGAGGTTAACCGGGACAAAATCAAGGCTATAATCAATATTTCCAGGCCAACTCGCTTGAACGACGTACAAAGACTAACTGGTTGCATCGCTGGAATCTGTCGGTTTGTAAGCCGGCTTGGTGAAAGAGCCGCACCATTATACAAACTCCTGAAAAAGACCAAGAATTTTGTATGGACCGATGAAGCTGAAGCTGCACTAAAAGACCTGAAGAAAGTACTCTCATCTGCTCCTATCCTAGCTGCACCGGAACCACAGGAACCGATGTTGCTTTATCTTGCTGCGACAAATAAAGTCGTTAGTATCGTTATAGTAGTGGAGAGACCGGAGGAAAATCAGGAACACTTGGTGCAGCGTCCGTCTTACTTTGTCAGCGAGGTCCTAACAGAATCAAAACAGTGGTATCCGCACTATCAAAAGCTGGCTTATGGTGTTTTCCTAGCATCTCGTAAGCTACGACATTATTTCAGGAGCATCCAATTACCGTGGTGAGCACAGCTCCCATGAGAGATATAATCAACAACAGTGACGCCACATGACGCGTCGCCAAATGGGGCATAGAGCTCTTAGCTTTCGATATTGAGTACAAACCTCAGACAACAATCAAATCCTAAATCCTTGCCGACTTTGTTGTTGATTGGACAGAGACGAAGGAGAATATGACCCTCCATGAGTCGGAATATTGGACCCTATATTTTGATGGGTCTAAGGCTCGAGGGGGCTCGGGGGCTGGCGTGGTGCTCAAATCACCCCAAGGAGATAAACTTCTATACGTGTGGCAGATCCACTTCACATCGACAAATAATATTGCCGAGTATGAAGCGATGATGCATGGAATCCAGATTGCTAAGGATATCGGCATCCGACATTTGATGTGTTACGGGGATTCGGATCTTGTTGCTCAGCAAGTGTCGGATGTTTGTAATGCAAATAAACACATGGTAACATATAAAGCTGTCGTGGATGATTTATCTAAATTGTTCGCTAAGGGTTTGAGGTTGAACGCATCCCTCGGGTAGAAAATGAGGAAGCAGATGCCTTATCTCGGATAGGTTCTGCACGGAAAGAGGTTTCAGATGGCGCATTTTTAGAGCACCTCAAAGTGCCCTCAATAAAGGGAGTGGACGAGGAATGTCTGACCAAATCCTACTCACCTTTGATAGCAGTTCTGGCTGTAATTTCCAGCTGGACTCAACCCTACCTTGACTATTTGTTAGATGGAAAATTACCCGAACACGAGGTTCTGAGCCTACAGATTGTCCGATGAGCAAAAACCTATACTATAGTTTAAGGTGAGCTCTATAAGCGGAGTGTTTCTAGGGTTTTAAGCGCTGCGTATCTCCATAAGAAGGAGTGAAAATCTTAAGAGAAATCCACGAAGGAGAGTGTGGTCACCACGCTGCAGCCAAATCTTTAGTGGCAAAAGCTTTCAGACACGGTTTTTTCTGGTTACAGCCAAGGTAGATGCCGAACGGCTGGTCAAGACATGCAAGGGCTGCCAAAAATACGCCAAACAAGCTCATGTTCTAGCTGATCAGCTGCGAACAATACCTATAACATGGCCTTTTGCGGTCTGGGGGCTTGACATGGTAGGACCATTTAGATGAGCTCCAAGTGGATTCACTCACCTCTTAGTGATGGTGGATAAATTCACTAAATGGATTAAGGCTAAACCTGTCACCAGTTGTGATGGAGCAACAGCCAAAAGATTTGTTGAGGATGTTATAATCTGATATGGTTATCTGCATAGCATTATCGCGAACAACGGGAGTAATTTCTCTATGGGAGAATTGGCCGAATTCTGCAACGAACAAAATATCTGGCTTGACATTGCGTCAGTCGCACATCCACAGGCTAACGGACAAGTTGAAAGAGCAAATGGTTTAATCCTACAAGGCCTAAAACCGAGACTCGAAGAACCATTGCGACGTGCTGCAGGGGCTTGGGCAGAGGAATTACCCTCTGTAATATGGAGTTTACGAACAACTCCGAACAGGTCAATCAGATACAGGTCAATCGGATACACACCTTTCTTCTTGGTCCATGGCGCAGAAGAAGTTCTTCCTAGTGATTTGATTCACACTTCTCCTAGAGTGGCCGCGTATATCGAAGAGGATGCCGAGATTTCTCGACAAAATGATCTCAACTTAGTCGAAGAAGTTCGCGTCGTTGCTGAAATGAGATCAACAGCCTATCAGCAGAAGTTACGCAAGTATCATAGTCAGAGAGTTAGAAACATATCTTTTAATAAAGGCGATTTGGTTCTCCGTCTTGTGCAACAAAGAAAGCACAAACTTTCCCTTGGTATGGGAAGGGAACTTTTTAGTTAGTCGAGTATTGGACAATGGTTCCTACTACTTAACTGACATGAGGCCAGTCAAAGAAAGACCTGCTACTAAGAAGAGAAAGAGAGCTGGAGGCAGTACAAATCCAGATGAGTTAGACAGACCATGGAATATTGCTCAGCTACGTCCCTTTTATTCTTAGTTTATCCTTCTTTGTAATCATACATATGTACATGTTCTGTGAGAAATAAAAGTCTTGGTTGCCTCAAGTTTTTTCTGAGAAGTTTTTTACCATCTTATTTCTGAATGATCATGTCATAGTCGAAAATCCTAGAACACTTGAAAGAACTTTGTACTCATGTTTGTTCTGGTTTAGATTTCCGATTCTAAAAATGCTACCTTCGGGTATAACTCTAAATTTTATAAGTCTATACTTTGGTTATTTGTCTGATTGCTGAATGCGGGTATTTTCCGAGTAGTGAATTGTTGGTACTGGAAGCCGGCTTTGTTTCCGAGTTTAAACTGGTTTAGCAATTAAGCTCCGTTGCTCGGCAAAGTTTCTGTGCAAAAGGTTTAGCCGGCTCATGAAAGGGACAAGGCGGAAACCCAGATAAATGATAAGTGTAGACGAGAAAGTATAAGTGCTTATGTAAACATTTCAGGCACGCAAAAATTTAAGGCAAAAGTGCTGAATAGATAAAAGCTTAGCACTAGCAAAATTATAGTACTGCATATTTACGAGACCCATAATGTTTCTCGGAATGATACATTTGTTTCTGGTAACTTATGATGCAGGAGAGGAGGTAGGAGCTGCCGGCTCGCTGGATGCATCGTCCTCGGTTTGATAACGCTCCGAGATGTTCAGATCCGATACAGTCTATTCATCGTCGGAAACTTCATCTGCTTCTTCCGGAGGCGGAGGCGGTGTGTCCACGCGGGTGAAGAAGGGAGTGTCATAGTTGGTTAAGTCAGCTACATGACACCCATATCCAGTGCAGGAGTCCATGATGGCCTTGATATCTTGCTCCTGCCCGTCTTCATCCACCTTGCAGTACCCTCTGGTCACTTGCCAGATTTCCATGTTTCCATGGTGCCTCATGACCATGGTGAGAGCGTTTTGCGCTGCAGTTCGCGCGTAGGACATGTTCCAGTCCCGGACAAGCTGCGGCATCTCCTTTGCCTTGTCTCGCACCTGAAAGTCGGACATGCCATGCATGTCCGGAACCTTGAGAGCTTCGCCAATGTCCTCGATGGATTGGCGGAAATCATGAAGCAAATCACCGACTTAGGTAAGCCGGTGGGTGTGAGGCTTGGCATAAGTGGAGTCCGTCAAGTTCAGAGGACCTATATGCATAACACAAAAATGGTTAAGAAAATCTGACATTGAAAGAGTCGAAGAATGTAGGCAAGTCAGAAAGATCGAAAGCGTACCGAAAATGACGTCGTCAACTTTGGTCTTCTCTTCTCGAAGACTCCGGAGTTCAGCCCGGAGCGCCTCGGAAAGATCCTTCTCTCTACAAAGCTCATTGTTGAGATCCGATATTCTCAGATCTTGAAGCGCAATCTTGTGATCACGTTCATCAGTAGCCATGGAGGTGAATTCGAGAATTTGAGCGATGCTCTTCTCATGATCTGCCTTGAGCTTATCCAGCTCTTAGTGAAGTTCTTTATTCTCCACCACTAGGGTTTTGAGGTTCTTGGCCTCTTAAATCATAGCACAGGACTGTTTTACCAGTGCTGTAAGACAAAAGAACAATAAGTTCAACAAAAATATTCGACTATGAAAAATACAGGAGAAGGCTTGAGTCTCGGAATGTTTACCTTCGGCCTCATCCTTGGAAACCTTCAGCTCAACATTTTCAAGTCGGAGAGATCTGATCTCTCTCTGCTTGTTGCAGATATTCTTCAACAAATCCTGGTTATATGAATTAACTTTCTGTAAGTCAGAATACCCAGGTTCAGAAGTCTACTAAAGACTCGGGCTAATATTGTTACTAATATCAGCACGAGCCTTGGGGGCTACACTAGTTCATTCTTTGGCATCCTAAGGAAGCATAAACCTGGATTGTATATCCTACTTCATGCTTGGGGGCTAGAGGATATGATATAAAGTACAATAAAGAAAGACGTGAGTTGGAATTCCGACTTACATGATGTTCATGTGTGAGCTTGCTCAGGCATATGTTCACCTCTGTGGTAACCTTCTCGGCGAGGGTGAGTAGAATAATCGGAGGTGGTGGAAACACACCAGCTCTAAGTCCCTCGTCGCGAAGGCGGACTTGTTCAAGAAGGTCGGAGTACTTGACGTCCTCCGCTTCTTGTGCTACTTCTTAGGCAGAGAGATTACGGCTCTCCAGGCATTGTCGGGCCAACCGCTGGATCTCCTCCGCAGATTTCCGGGACAAGCCAAATTTGGCAAGCCCCGGATTGTCAAGGAGATTTTCGGCAAAGGTCTCTGCCGAGGGATCATTACCCGAAGAGGGTTCACCCTTATCCAAGCCTGACTCACTCATGGTGACATCAGTCTACGATTCAAGGATCGCTGGCTCCGTTGAAGGAGCCGGATCTTCTGCGACGACTAGTGATGGAATAACCACCAGCGTTGCAGAAGCTTGAGGGCAGGAGTTAGAGGAGCCACGACAGGAGCAGCTATGGTCAGCTTCGTCTGCCGTAAGGGCTTCGATGAAGTTCCCTTCCCCTTTCCCTTGATAAGCTGCTTCGCTCTGAGAATGTAATAAGAATGGAAAACATTACATCTCAGAAGAAAATTCGAGTAAGGTACAAAGGCGAAAGTTGTGTTGAAAGTTACCTCTTCATGAATGGCACCTCCTTTGTGCCGACAGCCACTGTCAGAGCTTTGCGCTTCCTGGGCACAACTTCCGGTAGTGGAACCAGTTCGGCCTCCTGAGAAACTCCGGAGGATATCCCTCGAGAGGAGCTAGTTCCGACTCGGGGAGGTCGTCAAGCTGAAAAGAAGAAAATATCTCAGTATTGCAAAATAATTTAAAAGCTGAAACACACCAAAGGGTTTATTATTGAAGCTTACCGGAACTACAGGGTCTTCCGCTGTATGCATGTCCAGAGACAAGTCTGGAATCTTCCTCTCAATCCGCTCCTTGATCAGCCATTTGATCTGGCTTATGTAATCCTATGGCTTTAAAGCCTTAGGACTGATGCGGAGGGAATCATTCTTCGACGCCATGATGGATTGCATCAGACGGTCGCCGTGGTATTGGAGAGGCTAGATCCGGCAGGCAACCCAGCACTAGACTAGGTCGGATCCTTTCAAGCCCTTCTGTTTTATCAGGTATTTGATCGGGCTCTTAGCAAGGATCAGATCGTCACTGAGATCTAGAGGAGCTTCGTCCCAAGACGGTTGGGCCATGGCGGATCCGTCGACGAAAGCCGGCAAAGCAGTAGCTTTGCTGGGAGCAGGAACATCCTTGTGGTAAAAGAAAGTGGCCGGCCATTGTTTGACCGACTCACTAGCAGAAATACGAGGATAACTACGCTCGCGTCTAACAGAAAGGCTAATAGTGCTGGTAATGTAAGGATTACCGGCTATGATAGAGTTTCTCCGGACATAGAAGTAGTACCGGAATAAAGTGAAACTCGGCCTAATGCCGAGATACCCCTCGCACAAAGCTGCATAAAAACTCATCTCTAAGATGGAGTTCGGGGAAGATGGTGGAGCTGAACACCATAATGATTAATCACGTCGGAAAAGAATTCCGAGGGAGGAAAAGACAAACCTCTGTCGAGGTGGGTGCCGAAGTGTACCCGCTCGCCGACGTGAGGGTGGGGGATGGTTTTTTCCGAAACCGCTCCACCAGTCGCCGGCATGGAGTAGACCTTCATTCTCCATGCCGCGAAGTTTCTCGTCGTCGAGGAGGCACGGGATCCAAACCCCTGGTTGCTCTCCTTCTCTGCCGCTGTTGTCACCGTCGCCGCTGCCAAGCTGGATGAGGAAGAGGAAGCCATTTCTCCGGTGCGCCGGTGACCTTGGATGGGCGGCGCTAGGAATCTGGGAGGCGAGAGAACTCTGTGCGCGAGGGAGAAGTGGAGGAGAGGAAACGGCAAGGGAAACAGGTGAAGATGGGAGAAGGAGAATCCTCACCCCTTATATCCACCTAACCACGCCAAGATTCGTGCAAATGGCACTGTGTAATCGCCACGCGTCGTGGAAGGAACTGGGAAGGACCCACACGATGATTAGGTTGCCTCGATCTCCGCGTATGCATTGAAATGGCGCCTCGGTTCCGCGAATGACGGACCCATCAACGGTCGTGCTGACAGGATGTTTGTCAAATGACGTGACTTGACCATGACCAGTGTCAGGTGATGTCAGAGACCAAGTTCCGGCTTAGTTTGAAAATCAAGCTGGAAAATCCGAGTAACATGTTGATAGGTCCGACTTATTTTTAACGACTCGGATCATATTCTTTGTTGTGAAGTTTCAGGAACCCTTCAAGATTCTGCAAGCCAAAGATCAAGCTAGACAATGATGAATCCGACTTTGGATCTTGGAGACTTTCGGGGGCTACTGTTGGGGATATACTTTCCGGGTATCCTCACAGTTCCTCACTAACCAGGGTGGCCCACTTCGGGTTAGAGCTTTGCTTCACGAGCGGCCCAGTCAGGGAGAAAATACGGAGTCCAGTCCTGCTACGGGAAGGCCCAGAAGACTTACCGACATAGGCCCATAGTGTTACTTGTAGTTCAAGATATACTTTGTAACCGACTCTTAGTCATAGCCAGATAGGTCTCTCCTGTAAACCCTAGGTCGGATATCTATATAAGCCGTCCTAGGGAGAGCCTTTAGGGCACCCTCAATAGTCTACAATCTCAACTCGCACAGGCGAACCCTTGTAACCCATATTCCGGCATTGCCGTATTACTCGATTGCTAGCAGGAGTAGGATCAGTCCAAAGCCGGCGGATTCAAACCTGGGTAAACTTGTGTGCTCACCGTCCCGAAACACCTTATGTCTCACACCCCTCTCTTCCGCATGCCTCGAGGACCCCCTCAAGGCGTACTTGTCATCAATCCGACGACATGCACTAGTTGGAAGCTCACCACTTTCAGGAAGAGGTGGAAGTGTAGAGAGGTGATCATAATCCTACTCCATGAAAGAACAAACAAAGGGTAAATCATAGGCGATAGAGTATGTTGGCATGAAAAACAAAGTGGAAATCAACGAAAACTTATGTTTGGGAGACGATTCTTCTTGCCAAAGGGCTCCACCCTACAATTTGAAGGAACTAGGCTCTTCTTCGTCAGTGCGGTGAAGGAACGAACCCTCTTCTCATATATCTTGATATTAAGATCATCCGGTGAAATCCTTATTGGATCCTTCTTGCCGATGTAATCCCACATACTAGATAACCTTGCCTGAAGAGGCTGAATACACACCTGAAGAAAGTATGCCAGGATCTATAATCCCGACGACTCCTTGCCAATCTCGGTACGAACTTCTCTATCCGTGTTAGCAAGGGTTTCATCCCATGAATCAAGATTTTGGCATGTCTTTTTGGGATCAAAAGGGGCCAACCCGAAGGTCTGGCCCTCGATTTTTTGGTCCTTGATGTAAAACCATTTGGTTTTCCATCCTTGGATAGAATCCGAAATTTTGAAGTCAAAATAACCAAGCTCAGAACAAACAGAGAAAATGGCACCACCAACATCGTGAACAAGAGTATCGGTGGCGTTGCGAGGGACATAAAACAAATACTTCCACATGCCCCAATGGGGATGAATCCCGAGGAAGCACTGGCAAAGAGTGATAAAAAAGCAACATGGAGAATGGAATTGGGCTTGAGTTGGTAAAGATGCACGCTATAGACAAAGAGAAGACCATGGAAGAACTCATGAATGGGAAGGGAGAGCCCACAATAGAGGAAGGAAAGGAACATTACCCGCCAGCCAGATTCGGGGGTCAGGGCAGCCTCATCCCCTGGGAGCTTGAAGGATCCCTCCTCAAGGAGACAGTTGTTGCGCGCCTCGTGATGATCTCATGGAGTACACTTCATGGGAGCCCATCCAAGAGCTCTCCTCATGTGATCTTGGCGGAAGCAGTGGAAGTTCCAACCTTGCTTTTCTCCATGGTGGCTGGAGATACAGGTGTGCAAAAGAGGAAGGAATAGGCGAAGGCAGTGAACACATGAGTGGCGCAAGGAAGAAGACGCAGGCAGCAAGGGGAGGTAGTAAACCTGTAAAAGGACCCCCCTCATTTATAAAAGGAAGAAATGCAAGGCCCAGCCGTTTGATAAAAAATTAAACCATGAAGACACATAGGATGATGACATGTGTCAAAGTTTCACAGGAGGAAAAACATCATGGGTAGTTATTACTACGGCAAAAAGGGAGGAAATCTGCACAATGCCTCGATCTTCGCGCGAAAAGGGTGTCATGTAGTCAAAAATCTCCGCTGATACACCGCTCAAGCATCATCATTACTGTAGCATGGGCCCACCATTGTAATGTCTCATCGGGTCTTGTCTCTCGAAAGCCACAGGGTGAAAACTTCGTCAACAGTGATGTCATAAAAAGAAGTGAAAAAACATCGGCTCTATTAAAAGGACCCAAGAAAGTAATTACAAAGACCTGAGTTGAAGTAAATTCCTTAGCTGAAAAACTTGAGCCTACAATCGAATACAAATATTCGACTATAGTCTCGAGGGATACTCCCATCGGGGGTGCTAGCCGCGCACCCAATAAAGATGACACAACAGTTCTAGGAAAATAACTTCAATTGAAGGTTTCCATAGATGATTAGAAGCTTCGAGCCTATGTCCTGATACACGCATCCGAACATAGCCTCGGGGGCTACTCCCATCAGGAGTGTTGACCGTGCACCCGATAGAATATATGCCCCGAAGAAAGATTATTCTCGCGTGTTGAACACACCCGAGAAACTTAAAGCTTAATAAAGTTAAAAAGAAGAACCTGTGAGTATTACATCAGTGTATCCTCAAAAGGTTACTCCTATCGGGAGTGTTTATAGATATCATCTAGAAAAGTAATAAGCTAATAACTTTAGCAATTCCAACAACCAAACAACACAATCGATAAAATCTCGGACAGTGCCATGAAGGTAAGACCCCCGAGATTTATCCTGTGTGGCCTGGTAACCTCACACGAATGCGCTCTTCCAGTAAAATATCCGTATTAATGATATGATGAAAAATCCCGACGGACGCGTTGGGTACGCGATATAATTGGGGAAATGAGTTTGATGTTGGTATGTAGTGTTTTTTTCCTAGGAGAAATTAACTAATTCCCGATCCGTCGGATGCAATAGGACTGTTGTACCCAAATCCATGCAAGTCAATATAAAAGTAAATATTTTGTAAAGAAAACTTTGGATTACAAATACTAAAATTATCTTTGAGACTCAACCCGAATCTATGGTTCGGGTGGAGCCTCGAGGGCTACTGACATAGGTAAAACTATTTGGGTTCTTATGATTAGTTACCCTAGCTGCATAAAGGATCACAAGCCCATGAAGCCCACAAAGAAGGCCCAAGAAGGATCCGACGAAAGATATAGTTTGGAAACAGAAACCGGCATTGTACCGCTATTGTAATCATAGTCTATAACCTATCCTTATATGGCTTCGGGACCTAGGCTATTATATATATGCTGGGAGGAGCCACCGAAGTGGTACAGGAAAAAGCCTTGAGGAATTTGTAATCTATTTGACCATAAGTAATCAGGCGACTTCGACTCCCTTGTTTGTCTGATCAGCCGACGAAATGCCCAGCGTTCAATTTTCCTCAAAACCCTTAGTACATAACCATGGGTATTGCCGATGTTACCCCTCATCATACTAAATTTAGTATATTAATTCAACAAACAAATATGGGAACACAAGATCTATGTCTAGAAAATATTTATTCATGGACAACCAACAAGATCATTACAGAACACATCGGGTAGATAGGTAATTGCTAGAATGTTGATGCTAGCTAAAAGAAATCGGAAGTAGGAAACAACGATGATGACCCTAGACAGCATGGCGCGCTCGCTCCTTATGAAGCTCCTCTGGCAATAGATGTTGTTGACCTGCTGGTTCGCCGCATCCTTCTACTGCTCCATGAAGTGTATTAGGTAGATGTAGAGGTCTATGGGGAAGATGTAGTCATAGTTGGTGAAGATGTCTGCGTGGGTGAATGCGATCATCTCGCAGCTTCAGTGGTAGTAGTTCCCGTATAGCAGACGGGTGTCAAGGGGATTGACAAAGGGCATAGTCATGGCGTCATGCGCCAGCAGCTGCATGTAGTACATGGGGTTAGCCTCCGAGTGAAGATAGTTGTAGCCTGCGTTGAGGAAGTATTGTGTCATATCCTAGGATCTCCTCCTCCTAGAGGAGGCTCAGATATGAAGAGTGGTGTCTTTGTCTACTCCCGTAGGGTAGAGCGGCTTGTCGATGGTGGGTGGTAGAATGAAGGTTGCCATGGGAGTGAAGGGGGAGGGGAATTTTGTGCTCAGAGGGGATGAAAGGAGATGGAAAAGAATGATGCCGTATCACGTGTGGTTATGTAGAGGCAATGGAGTCCAAAAGGCGGTGAAGGGAAATGACGGCATTCACACTACATCAATGACATGTGGGACCGGAACGAAGCTATACCCACCTAATAGTAAATGATCCGATAACTTTTAAGGTCACCTAGGATTATCATGGTAGGGCTTAGTTAGGTCCGGCGATAAAAAAAATCTTGTCATTAATAATATGCAGCAAAATAAAATCTTTTCAACATCCTCTATTTGTATTGGTAAACTTATATAACAAATTAGAATCCTTTCATGGTCATAGTTTGTACATGACCTTACTTTAGCACCCATAATGAGGAATGTGAATTAAAAACAATTGTTTCCAGTAAAATCTATTTTACCATTTTTCTCGATGTGTTTAGTAGGAAAAATAAAATAAAATATGAAACATATAAATTTAATTTCCTTGTACGAAAAAAGTAGGTTAAAAGGTCGCTTCCAAATGGGACTTTTCCACTTCAGTTACTCCTAAATCCGCATGATAGTCATGATTATGAATGAAGTGAGGTTGTGTCGAGTGGTAATGTGGTGACCCTCCTGCCCAAAGATTGGAAAAAGGCTTGACGCCCCTTGCGATCTTAAACCCTAGACACTCATCTACCATTGTACCCTGGCGAAGAACGCGAGCAATACAACCAAGCAGGAGTAGGGACTTTACCTCCTCAAGAGGGTCGTGAACCTAGGTAAAAAACTCATGTGTTCCTCTCTGTTGTGTGCTAGCTCCATCGTTGTCGCTGTAAGCTAGACCCGAACGCGTGTTTAACCTGCTCACGAACTCAGGGCTCATCGGACCCCTTGTTCCTTCACAGGACGCTAGTCTCCTAGAATTCTCATCTAGTAGATCAATCAAGTTCCAAATTGTATTTTCATCCATGGACTTTAACTCGGATCTCATGGATCCAAGCCATGACTTAGAATCAGATCCCACCATCACTTCCGATTAAGTTGCCGGCTCATCAGTGTATAATTGTAATACATCATGAACACTTCAGAATCTGGCAAATCTTCGCGGTTCGGTTGCAGTTGTCAGCTTAGCTACCATGACCAACTCAACTTCTAAGGCTTTTCGCTGACATGCTACTAGGCGGATCCTCTTGAATTTATTTGAGCTGCATCTTTCTCCCACTAACTCTATGACTAATAAAATCTTTCTCAAGGAAGACATTGTTCCGAGTGAGAACACTTTCCCCTCTTCTAGGTTATAGAAGTAGTAACCCAAGGGTTTCCCTTAGATACCCCATGAAAATACACTTCTCTGATTTGGCCATAAGCTTGTCCAACTGAAGTCGCTTAACAAATGCTTCACAATCCCAAATCTAAGGAAAAGACAAACTTTGTTTTTTGCTAGTCCACATCTCATCCAGTGTCTTCTCTACTGAATTTAATGGTACTCTATTTAGTGTGAATGCTGCAGTTTCTAAACAATAACCACAAAATGATAAGGGAGATCTATCTGATTCAACATTGATCGTACCATGTCCAACAAGGTCAGATTCTGCCATTCCGACACACTGTTCCTCTGTGGCGTTCCCGGTGGAGTAAGTTGAGGAACTATTCCACAACTCTTCAGATTGTCATCAAACGCGTGGCTCATGTACTCGCCTCCTCGGTCTGACCAAAGAAACTTTATTTTCTTGCCGAGTTGATTTTGTACTTCATTGTGGAATTCTTTGAACTTTTCAAAGGCTTCTGACTTATGTTTCAAGTAGTAGATATAGCCATAACTACTCAAATCATTAGTGAAGGTAATGAAGTACTCATAACTATTGGGGATATACTTTTCGGGTATCCTCACAGTTCCTCACTGACCAGGGTGGCCCACTTTGGGTTAGAGCTTTGCTTCACGGGCGGCCCAGTTAGGGAGAGAAGAGAGAGTCCAATCCGGCTACGGGAAGGCCCAGAAGACTTACCGACTTAGGCCCATAATGTTACTTGTAGTTCAAGATGTACTTTGTAACCAACTCTTAGTCGTAGACGGATAGATCTCTCTTGTAAACCCTAGGCCGGATATCTATATAAGCCGTCCTAGGGAGCACCTAAAACCCAACACTTTAGACCCTCAATAGTCTACAATCTCAACTCGCACAGGCGAACCCTTGTAACCCATATTCCGGCTCTACCGTATTACTGGATTGCTAGCAGGAGTAGGATCCGTCCAAAGCCGACGGATTCGAACCTGGGTAAACTTGTGTGCTCACCGTCCCGGAACACCGTACGACGCACACCCCTCTCTTCCGCACGCCTCGAGGACCCCCTCATGGCGTACTTGTCCCAAGACGGTCAGGCCGTGGTAGCTCCATCGATGAAAGCCGACAAAGCAGTAGCTTTGCCGGGAGCCGGAATATCCTTATGATAAAAGAATGTGGCTGGCCATTGTTTGACTGAGTCACTAGCTAGGATTTTGGGATATGCGCGCTCGCGTCTAAGTGAAAAACTAATAGTACTAGTGACGTAAGGAACACCGGCGGTGATAGAATTTCTCCGGACATGGAAATAGTACCGGAATAAGGTCAAACTCGGCCTAATGCCGAGAAATCCCTCACACAAAGAAGCATAAGAGCTCATCTCTAAGAGAGAGTTGGGAGGATGATGGTGGATTTGAACACCAAAATGATCAATCACCTCAGAGAAGAACACCGAGGGAGGGAATGACAAACCTCTGTCGAGGTGGGTGCCGAAGTGGACCCGTTCGTCGTCGCGCGGGTTGGGGACGGTCTCTCCGATGCCGCTCCGCCAGTTACCGACGCGGAGGAGCCCTTCTGTCTCCACGCCGCGGAGCTTCTCGTCATCTAACACGCAGGGGATCCAGACCCCGCGGAAGCTTTCCTTCTCCGCCGCCGCTTCCGTCGCCGCCGCTGCCGCCAAGCCGGAAGAGGAAGAAGAAGCCATTTCTCCGGTGAACAGTTGACCTAAGATGGGCGGTGCTGGGAGTTTTGGGGGGAAAGCAGAGGAGCTCTGTGCGCGCGGGGAAGATTTGGAGGAGAGGAAAAGGCAAAGGATAGGTGAAGAAAGGAGCAGGAGATCCTCACCCCTTATATCCACCTAACCGCGCCAAGATTCGTGAAAATGCTACAGTGTAACCGCCACGCGTCGTGGAAGGAACTGGGAAGGACCCACGCGATGATTATGTTGCCTCGATCTCCGTGCACGCATTGAAACGGCCCCTCGGTTCCGCTAACCGTGGACCCACCAACGGTCATGCTGACAGGATGTCTGTCAAATGACGTGACTTGACCATGACTTGTGTCAGGTGGCGTTAGAGACCAAGTTCCGGCTTAGTTTGAAATCAAGATATGAAATCCGAGTAACCTGTTGATAGGTGCAACTTATTTTTAAGACCCGGATCGTATTTTTGTTGTGAAGTTTCAGGAACCCTTGAAGATTCTACAAGCCGAAGATCAAGCTAGACGATGATGAATCCGACTTTGGATCTTGGAGGCCTCCGGGGGCTGCTGTTGGGGATATACTTTTCAGGTATCCTCACAGTTCCTCACTGACCAGGGTGGCCCACTTCGGGTTAGAGCTTTGCTTCACGGGCGGCCCAGTCAGGGAGAGAAGAGAGAGTCCAATACGGCTACGGGAAGGCCCAAAAGACTTACCGACTTAGGCCCATAATGTTACTTGTAGTTCAAGATGTACTTTGTAACCAACTCTTACTCGTAGCCGGATAGATCTCTCTTGTAAACCCTAGGCCGGATATCTATATAAGATGTCCTAGGGAGCACCTAACACCCAACACTTTAGACCCTCAATAGTCTACAATCTCAACTCGCACAGGCGAACCCTTGTAACCCATATTCCAGCTCTGCCGTATTACTGGATTGCTAGCAGGAGTAGGATCCGTCCAAAGCCGGCGGATTCGAACCTGGGTAAACTTGTGTGCTCACCGTCCCGGAACACCGTACGACGCACACCCCTCTCTTCCGCACGCCTCGAGGACCCCCTCATGGCGTACTTGTCCCAAGACGGTCAGGCCGTGGTAGCTCCATCGATGAAAGCCGACAAAGCAGTAGCTTTGCCGGGAGCCGGAATATCCTTATGATAAAAGAATGTGGCTGGCCATTGTTTGACTGAGTCACTAGCTAGGATTTTGGGATATGCGCGCTCGCGTCTAAGTGAAAAACTAATAGTACTAGTGACGTAAGGAACACCGGCGGTGATAGAATTTCTCCGGACATGGAAATAGTACCGGAATAAGGTCAAACTCGGCCTAATGCCGAGAAATCCCTCACACAAAGAAGCATAAGAGCTCATCTCTAAGAGAGAGTTGGGAGGATGATGGTGGATTTGAACACGAAAATGATCAATCACCTCAGAGAAGAACACCGAGGGAGGGAATGACAAACCTCTGTCGAGGTGGGTGCCGAAGTGGACCCGTTCGTCGTCACGCGGGTTGGGGACGGTCTCTCCGATGCCGCTCCGCCAGTTACCGACACGGAGGAGCCCTTCTGTCTCCACGCCACGGAGCTTCTCGTCATCTAACACGCAGGGGATCCAGACCCCACGGAAGCTTTCCTTCTCCGCCGCCGCTTCCGTCGCCGCCGCTGCCGCCAAGCCGGAAGAGGAAGAAGAAGCCATTTCTCCGGTGAACAGTTGACCTAAGATGGGTGGTGCTGGGAGTTTTGGGGGGAAAGCAGAGGAGCTCTGTGCGCGCGGGGAAGATTTGGAGGAGAGGAAAAGGCAAAGGATAGGTGAAGAAAGGAGCAGGAGATCCTCACCCCTTATATCCACCTAACCGCGCCAAGATTCGTGCAAATGCTACAGTGTAACCGCCACGCATCGTGGAAGGAACTGGGAAGGACCCACGCGATGATTATGTTGCCTCGATCTCCGTGCACGCATTGAAACGGCCCCTCGGTTCCGCTAACCGTGGACCCACCAACGGTCATGCTGACAGGATGTCTGTCAAATGACGTGACTTGACCATGACTTGTGTCAGGTGGCGTTAGAGACCAAGTTCCGGCTTAGTTTGAAATCAAGATAGGAAATCCGAGTAACCTGTTGATAGGTGCAACTTATTTTTAAGACCCGGATCGTATTTTTGTTGTGAAGTTTCAGGAACCCTTGAAGATTCTACAAGCCGAAGATCAAGCTAGACGATGATGAATCCGACTTTGGATCTTGGAGGCCTCCGGGGGCTGCTGTTGGGGATATACTTTTCAGGTATCCTCACAGTTCCTCACTGACCAGGGTGGCCCACTTCGGGTTAGAGCTTTGCTTCACGGGCGGCCCAGTCAGGGAGAGAAGAGAGAGTCCAATACGGCTACGGGAAGGCCCAAAAGACTTACCGACTTAGGCCCATAATGTTACTTGTAGTTCAAGATGTACTTTGTAACCAACTCTTACTCGTAGCCGGATAGATCTCTCTTGTAAACCCTAGGCCGGATATCTATATAAGATGTCCTAGGGAGCACCTATCACCCAACACTTTAGACCCTCAATAGTCTACAATCTCAACTCGCACAGGCGAACCCTTGTAACCCATATTCCAGCTCTGCCGTATTACTGGATTGCTAGCAGGAGTAGGATCCGTCCAAAGCCGGCGGATTCGAACCTGGGTAAACTTGTGTGCTCACCGTCCCGGAACACCGTACGACGCACACCCCTCTCTTCCGCACGCCTCGAGGACCCCCTCATGGCGTACTTGTCCCAAGACGGTCAGGCCGTGGTAGCTCCATCGATGAAAGCCGACAAAGCAGTAGCTTTGCCGGGAGCCGGAATATCCTTATGATAAAAGAATGTGGCTGGCCATTGTTTGACTGAGTCACTAGCTAGGATTTTGGGATATGCGTGCTCGCGTCTAAGTGAAAAACTAATAGTACTAGTGACGTAAGGAACACCGGCGGTGATAGAATTTCTCCGGACATGGAAATAATACCGGAATAAGGTCAAACTCGGCCTAATGCCGAGAAATCCCTCACACAAAGAAGCATAAGAGCTCATCTCTAAGAGAGAGTTGGGAGGATGATGGTGGATTTGAACACCAAAATGATCAATCACCTCAGAGAAGAACACCGAGGGAGGGAATGACAAACCTCTGTCGAGGTGGGTGCCGAAGTGGACCCGTTCGTCGTCACGCGGGTTGGGGACGGTCTCTCCGATGCCGCTCCGCCAGTTACCGACGCGGAGGAGCCCTTCTGTCTCCACGCCGTGGAGCTTCTCGTCATCTAACACGCAGGGGATCCAGACCCCGCGGAAGCTTTCCTTCTCCGCCGCCGCTTCCGTCGCCGCCGCTGCCGCCAAGCCGGAAGAGGAAGAAGAAGCCATTTCTCCGGTGAACAGTTGACCTAAGATGGGCGGTGCTGGGAGTTTTGGGGGGAAAGCAGAGGAGCTCTGTGCGCGCGGGGAAGATTTGGAGGAGAGGAAAAGGAAAAGGATAGGTGAAGAAAGGAGCAGGAGATCCTCACCCCTTATATCCACCTAACCGCGCCAAGATTCGTGAAAATGCTACAGTGTAACCGCCACGCGTCGTGGAAGGAACTGGGAAGGACCCACGCGATGATTATGTTGCCTCGATCTCCGTGCACGCATTGAAACGGCCCCTCGGTTCCGCTAACCGTGGACCCACCAACGGTCATGCTGACAGGATGTCTGTCAAATGACGTGACTTGACCATGACTTGTGTCAGGTGGCGTTAGAGACCAAGTTCCGGCTTAGTTTGAAATCAAGATAGGAAATCCGAGTAACCTGTTGATAGGTGCAACTTATTTTTAAGACCCGGATCGTATTTTTGTTGTGAAGTTTCAGGAACCCTTGAAGATTCTACAAGCCGAAGATCAAGCTAGACGATGATGAATCCGACTTTGGATCTTGGAGGCCTCCGGGGGCTGCTGTTGGGGATATACTTTTCAGGTATCCTCACAGTTCCTCACTGACCAGGGTGGCCCACTTCGGGTTAGAGCTTTGCTTCACGGGCGGCCCAGTCAGGGAGAGAAGAGAGAGTCCAATACGGCTACAGGAAGGCCCAAAAGACTTACCGACTTAGGCCCATAATGTTACTTGTAGTTCAAGATGTACTTTGTAACCAACTCTTACTCGTAGCCGGATAGATCTCTCTTGTAAACCCTAGGCCGGATATCTATATAAGATGTCCTAGGGAGCACCTAACACCCAACACTTTAGACCCTCAATAGTCTACAATCTCAACTCGCACAGGCGAACCCTTGTAACCCATATTCCAGCTCTGCCGTATTACTGGATTGCTAGCAGGAGTAGGATCCGTCCAAAGCCGGCGGATTCGAACCTGGGTAAACTTGTGTGCTCACCGTCCCGGAACACCGTACGACGCACACCCCTCTCTTCCGCACGCCTCGAGGACCCCCTCATGGCGTACTTGTCCCAAGACGGTCAGGCCGTGGTAGCTCCATCGATGAAAGCCGACAAAGCAGTAGCTTTGCCGGGAGCCGGAATATCCTTATGATAAAAGAATGTGGCTGGCCATTGTTTGACTGAGTCACTAGCTAGGATTTTGGGATATGCGCGCTCGCGTCTAAGTGAAAAACTAATAGGACTAGTGACGTAAGGAACACCGGCGGTGATAGAATTTCTCCGGACATGGAAATAGTACCGGAATAAGGTCAAACTCGGCCTAATGCCGAGAAATCCCTCACACAAAGAAGCATAAGAGCTCATCTCTAAGAGAGAGTTGGGAGGATGATGGTGGATTTGAACACCAAAATGATCAATCACCTCAGAGAAGAACACCGAGGGAGGGAATGACAAACCTCTGTCGAGGTGGGTGCCGAAGTGGACCCGTTCGTCGTCGCGCGGGTTGGGGACGGTCTCTCCGATGCCGCTCCGCCAGTTACCGACGCGGAGGAGCCCTTCTGTCTCCACGCCGCGGAGCTTCTCGTCATCTAACACGCAGGGGATCCAGACCCCGCGGAAGCTTTCCTTCTCCGCCGCCGCTTCCGTCGCCGCCGCTGCCGCCAAGCCGGAAGAGGAAGAAGAAGCCATTTCTCCGGTGAACAGTTGACCTAAGATGGGTGGTGCTGGGAGTTTTGGGGGAAAAGCAGAGGAGCTCTGTGCGCGCGGGGAAGATTTGGAGGAGAGGAAAAGGCAAAGGATAGGTGAAGAAAGGAGCAGGAGATCCTCACCCCTTATATCCACCTAACCGCGCCAAGATTCGTGCAAATGCTACAGTGTAACCGCCACGCGTCGTGGAAGGAACTGGGAAGGACCCACGCGATGATTATGTTGCCTCGATCTCCGTGCACGCATTGAAACGGCCCCTCGGTTCCGCTAACCGTGGACCCACCAACGGTCATGCTGACAGGATGTCTGTCAAATGACGTGACTTGACCATGACTTGTGTCAGGTGGCGTTAGAGACCAAGTTCCGGCTTAGTTTGAAATCAAGATAGGAAATCCGAGTAACCTGTTGATAGGTGCAACTTATTTTTAAGACCCGGATCGTATTTTTGTTGTGAAGTTTCAGGAACCCTTGAAGATTCTACAAGCCGAAGATCAAGCTAGACGATGATGAATCCGACTTTGGATCTTGGAGGCCTCCGGGGGCTGCTGTTGGGGATATACTTTTCAGGTATCCTCACAGTTCCTCACTGACCAGGGTGGCCCACTTCGGGTTAGAGCTTTGCTTCACGGGCGGCCCAGTCAGGGAGAGAAGAGAGAGTCCAATACGGCTACGGGAAGGCCCAAAAGACTTACCGACTTAGGCCCATAATGTTACTTGTAGTTCAAGATGTACTTTGTAACCAACTCTTACTCGTAGCCGGATAGATCTCTCTTGTAAACCCTAGGCCGGATATCTATATAAGATGTCCTAGGGAGCACCTAACACCCAACACTTTAGACCCTCAATAGTCTACAATCTCAACTCGCACAGGCGAACCCTTGTAACCCATATTCCAGCTCTGCTGTATTACTGGATTGCTAGCAGGAGTAGGATCCGTCCAAAGCCGGCGGATTCGAACCTGGGTAAACTTGTGTGCTCACCGTCTCGGAACACCGTACGACTCACACCCCTCTCTTCCGCGCGCCTCGAGGACCCCCTCATGGCGTACTTGTCCTCAATCCGACGATAGTTGGCGCCCACCATGGGGAAAGTGAGCTTCGGATCTATGTTCCGAGCGGAGTCTGCAAGAATCGGAATCAGCGAGACTATCATCGTCGGTCGCATCCTCTACGCTAGTGACGTCCCCCTCATCATTCTCGATGAGACTTGGATTCCGGCTAGGGAGGTCGTGACTGCCTACACAATCATGTCTTTTGGCGAGATCGATGTTTACATCGGTTTCGCTAAACCTGCCCCACCCAGCCCAGCGGTGCTGATAGAGGCAGAAGAATCTTCTGGGTCCCCTTTGTCCGCGGAGGCGGCAGGGTTCCGGATCTCAGAAAACCCTAATCCCACCCAACCCGCACCAGTTGCGGAGATAGTGGAGAAATCCGAGCATGAAGAAGACCTAGCAGACCAAGTCAAATCTGGAGTGGATCTCCCTGGAGAAGTCGGAACGAGATCGACCCCACCCGTGGAAGTCGAAAGTCAGGAGAAACATGTCAACGACACTGATTCCAGCTCTGATGACTCCGGGACAGACAAGCCTTTCCTAAAGTACACACTGCAACGTATGATCCTACAAGGCGAAAATGCAGATGCAATTCTTGAGACCATCAAAAGTTTCGACATGGCTGATCGCGAAAGCCACATAGGTACCTCAGGAAGCATGCGTCGCACTTGGAACAAGAAGAACAAGACCCCGGCTCTGTGCTGGAGGCAATTGGAACAAACGCCGACGTACCCGCATCCTCGGATGAATCGATGACGTCAGCAGATTTCCGAAAGTTCTCTGCGGAATATGAAGAGGAGTATAACTGCAAAGCTGCAGAAGAAGGAGAAGCCATGGATGAAGGATCCGGGGAACACTCTCCCAAAGCGCAGGATGACATGGACGTCGGAGATAATCACAAAGTCCAGATGTCCGAAAGTACCGATCAGAGCTTGACTCCGGGAAACGGACCCAAAGACGTCTTTGCTACCTGCGCTGCCAAGAAGGCAAAGAAGAAGAACAAGAAGAACAAGACCCCGACAAAAGACCCTCTGGCAGAAGAGGTGATTGCCGAGGAATACGTAGAACACTCGGATGGAGCACTTATCCCAGAAGAGCCAAAAAAAGAAGAATCGATGGATGGATACGTGATCACCGAAGGTGCGCGTAAACTCATCGATGTTGCATTAACCACACCTATCCCTACATTTGCAGAACTTACTTCTGAAGAGCTGGACGAAAGGGCCCAAGCCCTAGAAGCGTGTCGTCAACAACTCCTGGATGAAGCCAAAAATATCGAGGAGGAGAAGAAACGCATGGCAACTAAGAATTACATGTCTCGGTTGTATCAGTAGACACGGAAGCGTCACACCAATGGTGAACAATTCCCACATATCCGTGCCGTCCTTTTCGGAGATTTGATGGGGAAGCCACGGAAAGATAGCAAAGGAGATTGGGTATATCCAACCCAGTACAAAATAGCGTGGCGGCCCGAGAAATTTTATTGGCTAATCCAGGACTAGAGGATATCTGTTTGGGTTTCAAACTACTCAACAAGGGACTGGAGCAGCAAAAGATCGCCCTGTCCGGAAGTCAAAAACTGGTCTCGGATTCCGACCAGTGTCGCACAAATCCGGCATGGGCTCACGTAAGACCCCATCGCGTCCCGGAGCAGTATCATCGCCCCGAACGCCGGAAGACAATTATTCAAGAACCGGATCACCAGGACAGCATCATAGAACTGTGCGTGACTGGAGCAACATCGCCCCAGCAGCTGAAAAAGAGGCCATTGCTGCACTGAATCTGAGGAACCCTCCCCGACGAGAGTCTAACGATCGAAGGGGAGAAGATAAAGAGAAACGTCGGGAGGAGGATCGTCAAAAAATGCCACCTCCTAGACATGCAAGCCGTCCGGCTGACCCTCACCGTGGTGGGAACGACGGACGAAGGAACGATGGAAACCATGCTGGTACGAGCCGGCAGGGGCTTGTCGTAGTGAAGACCCTCCCCGGAACCGGAATAATGACGCTCTGGATGGAGGCCGGTGATCAACCGGAAACAATTCAGCTGCCCCACCCTCTCCACCAAGCAGTCATCACAACGGCTCCCAAGGGGGACAAGGAGGACGACGTGGCAGAGGAGGTGGTGGCAGAAGCCGAAGTCCGGCTCCAAGGTGCCACAGCCATAGCCGACATTCGGGACGATCTCTATCCCCGAACGACACAAGGCACATGATCAACTCCAACATAGAGGCGCGACGCTACGAAGATATCTACGTGGGCCCAAAATGCTTCGGACCACGCATCAGATCTACAAGATTCCCGGAAGGATTTGCCATCTCAAGACATATCCAAGCTTACGACGGCATTGCTCGGCCAGATATCTGGCTACATGATTTTTTCCAAGCTTGTTGCATCGCTAAAGGCGGAAACAGCCTGGTCGCAACCCGATATCTCCCACTTATGTTGCCGAAGACGGCACAATCATGGCTCATGAACTTCCAGAGAACACCATCCATAACTGGTATGACATGCAAAGTGCGTTCTTTCGGAATTTCGAAGGCACATATCGGAGGCCCTGTACGGTCAGAGACCTATAGCGTTGCACCCAGAAAGCCGGAGAAACCTGCCGGGATTACCTCGGATGATGGATCGACACCAAGAACTCCTATGAAGGAGTAAACGATCAAACCGCGATTGAAGCTTTCATCGTAGGACTCCCAATTGGTCTACTACGTCACCGCTTGAAGTGTGACAAGGTCACTGACTTGGGAGAGATGATAGAAACCGCGAGCAAGTATGCAGATGCTGACAACGATGCAGAGGGATTTCTCAATGCCCTAGATGTGCCTCAGTTGGCAAAACAACGAAAGCAACAAGGTCAGAAGCGCAAAAATACCTCAGAAGAGAAACCCAACGCGGAAACAACAGTGGTTACTGCTACTTTCGGGTCTGGAGGACGAGGAGGACGCGGCGGAGGCCGCGGGCGTGGCAGTGGGACATCAAGGGTCCAAGGTAGAGGAGACCACCAACCAGGAAAAACCTACTCTTGGGCCGACATTGCCAATAACCCATGTGTGCATCACCTAGACGCCAATGGGGGCTCGTCCCACACCAACGCTGAGTGTCGTTTCAATGACGACATCAAAAGAGATGACACCGCGGGGTACAAAGCTAAGCGGAAGAAGGGAAACAAAAATCCCGAAAAAGACAAAGAGACCAAGGAAGATTCTGACATGGAGGAAGCTGATGCTTCAAATCCTAAGCCGGAAGGGAAGAAAACTTTTCCCACCAAGAAGGACACTATTGGGTCCGCAACATAGAAAACAAAAAATTTCCTACGGTGTGAACTACACGCCAAGATCTGTCTACTAGGTACAAAGCAACGGGTGGACATACATCCAACGAGAACTTACCCTCGAAGACAACGAGTTTTGTTAACGAGTAGGAACTTGTGATTGATGTAGTCGTACACTTGCCGATCTCAAGATCGTGAGGAAGTCCGAGCATCGCAACTCAGCAGCGCATCCACACTCGCACACACGTTCAAGCCACCGGACAACCTCCACCTCCTCGCTCCAGCGATCCAGCGGAAGCAGCAAATCCTTCCAGACGAAATGCCACTGGGAACATGTATCTCGCTAATCCAAAACCATGGGGGAATAATTCTAGAGGGGGAGAGAGATCCTTCACAAGGAGGTGTGAGGATGAAGGAGGGAATGGGTGGCCTTTTATAGGAGGAGGGGGTGCCCCTATCTCCATGGCCGACACATGGGGGGTGACCCCTCACCTCCCCCATTCATGTGGTGGTAACCCCTCCACATTAAAATGCCTCTTCACATTCCCTTTTAAAGTCTCCACTTTAAATGCATTAAATTTCTCCAAATTTAATGCTCTCTCATTTAATAAAACTCTTTTTATTAAATTTATTCAGAATTTTGTTAATTACTTTAATTAACAAACATTCACATATAGCCCCTTGCAATATTTCAATATCACATGCATAACCACTTTCTGCAATTTCACCCGAAACAATTTCCATTTTCTATTGAAACAATTTCTGTGCTTTGCAATTATTTCGTCTGAACCATATGTGCTCCAAAATGGTGTCCGGAACTCTTAAGTGTGCCACCCTATGGTTCGCGAATAATGCAGACATGATCGAGACCCTTCTCCGATCAATAATCAGCAGCGGGACCTGGAGATCCGTACTGACTCCTACACATTCAATGATGACTTCTGTGATCGTGAGAACCTTTAACGCTTGTAACTAGATCACTTTGTCTCTCGATATATTACATGTCCGAGATTCGATCATCGGTATCTCCATACCTAGTTTGATCTCGTTACTGACATGCACTCTTTTCTCGTTCCCGTGATATAACATTCTAGTGATCACATCACTTGCTTGCAAGCTATCTTAATGTGATATCACCGAGAGGGCCCAGAGTATATATATCCGTCATCTGGATTGACAAATTCCACTCTTGATCCACGAGCCTCAACATAACACCTTCGTAGTACTGAATGCATCTTTATAGTCACCCTGTTACGGTGTGACGTTTGATGTTATCAAGATACTCTTCCGGTGTTAGCAATTAACATGATCTCCTAGTCTAAGGATAAAGATTACTTTGTATGATTTTATAGCAATATAAACATAATGACTTGATCGTAATGCTATACTTTGGATGAATGTTCATCACATCATTCCACCAATGGTGTGACCTTGTTATTAATAACATCCAATGTCCATGATCAGGAAACCTTGATCATCTTGTTAATCAACAAGCTAGTCTATAAGAGAGGCATAACTAGGAACCCTTTTTTTTATTAAACACACATGTATTGATGTTTCCGATCAATACAATTCTAGCATGTAAAATAAACATCTATCACATATAAGGAAAATATAATAATAACTTTATTATTGCCTCTCAGGGCATATTTCCTTCAGTCTCCCACTTGCACTAGAGACAATAATCTAGTTCACATAGTGATAAATCTAACACCCATGGAGTTCTGGTGTTGATCATGTTTTGCCCTAGGGAGAACTTTAGTCAACACATATGCTACATTTAGGTCCGTGTGTACTTTACAAATCTTTATATCTCCATCCTTGACATGCTCGCAGATGGAGTGAAACCGGCACTTAATATGCTTGGAATTCTTGTGAGGCCTCGGTTCCTTTGCGTTGGCTATGGCTCCATTACTGTCACAATAGATCACCATTGGGTCCAACGCACTGGGAACCACACCTAGTTCCGTAATGAACTCTTTCATCGAAACCGCCTCCTGCGCCGCTTCTGAAGTAGCAACATATTCCGCCTCCGTCGTTGATCCAGCCACCACAGGTTGTTTGGAACTCCTCCAACTAACTGCTACTCCGTTCAAGAGAAATATGTATCCGGATTGAGACTTAGAGTCATCCGGATCGGTCTCAAAGCTAGCATCGACATAACACTTAGCAACTAGCTCCTCTTCACCTCCGTATACAAGAAACATATCCTTAGTTCTTCTCAAGTACTTGAGGATGTTCTTTACCGCTATCCAGTGTTCCGAACCTGGATCAGATTGGTACCTACTAGTCAAACTAATAGCATGTGCCACATCCGGTCTTGTACATATCATGGCATACATAATAGAGCCTATGGCCGAGGCATAGGGGATCTTATCCATCATCTCTCTTTCTTCCGCCATAGCCGGACTTTGAGTCTTACTCAATGTCTTGCCTTGCAACATAGGTAAGAACCCCTTCTTACTTTCGTCCATATTAAACTTCTTTAATATCTTATCAAGGTATGTACTCTGCGATAGCCCAATTAGGAGCCTTGATCTATCTCTATAGATTTTAATGCCTAATATATATGATGCTTCACCAAGGTCTTTCATCAAAAATTTGTTGTTTAGATAACTTTTAACACTGTTTAAAAGATCTATATCATTTCCAATCAATAATATGTCATCCACATATAATATCATAAATGCCACATTGCTCCCACTCACTTTCTTGTAAATACAAGCCTCTCCATAAGTTTGGAAAAATCCAAACTCTTTGATCACCTCATCAAAGCGGAGATTCCAACTCCAGGATGCTTGCTTCAGTCCATAGATGGATCGCTGAAGTTTGCATACCTTATTAGCATCCTTAGGATGGAAAAAACCCTTAGGTTGTATCATATACAACTCTTCTTCAATATTACCATTGAGGAACGCAGTTTTGACTACCATCTGCCATATTTCATAATCGAAATATGCAGCAATTGCTAACATAATCCTAACCGACTTAAGCATCGCTACGGGAGAGAATGTTTCATCGTAGTCAACTCCTGGAATTTGTCGAAACCCCTTTGCGACAAGTCGAGCCTTATAGATGGTCACATTACCATCAGCATCAATTTTTCTTTTGAAAATCCATTTATTCTCAATGGCCTTTCGGTCGTGAGGTAAGTCCACCAAGTTCTAAACTTGGTTCTCGTACATGGATTCCATCTCGGATTTCATGGCTTCTAGCCATTTGTTGGAATCCGGGCTCATCATCTCTTCTTCATACGTCACAGGGTCATCCATTTCATCAACCATGAAATTCACAACAGGATTGCCGTACATTTCAGGAGCTGCACGTGTCCTGCTTGACCTGCGAGGTTCGGTAGTGTCCTCTTTCGGAGTGTCATGATCATTATCATTAGCTCTCTCTTCATCAGGTGAAGTCAACTCCGAAACAACTTCCGGTGCTGCGCCCCTCGCCATTCCATGAAGAGAAGGTTCAATAACCTCTTCGACTTCTACCTTTCGACTACTCACACCTTTCGAGAGAAACTCCTTCTCAAGAAAGGATCCATTCTTGGCAACAAAAACCTTGCCCTTGGATCTGTGATAGAAGGTATACCCAATTGTTTCCTAAGGGTATCCTATGAAGACGCATTTTTTCGCTTTGGGTTCGAGTTTATCCGGTTGAAGTTTCTTCACATAAACATCGCATCACCAAACTTTAAGAAATGACAGCTTAGGTTTGTTTCCAAACCATAATTCATACGATGTCGTTTCAACGGATTTAGATGGTGCCCGATTTAAAGTGAATGCAGCTGTTTCCAGTGCATAACCCCAAAATGACAGTGGCAAGTCAGTCAGAGACATCATAGATCGAACCATATCCAATAAGGTACGATTACGACGTTCTGACATACCATTACCTTGTGGTGTTCCGGCAGGCGTGAGTTGTGAAACTATTCCACACTCTTTCATGTGTGTGCTAAACTCGTAACTTAGATAGTCTCTTCCACGGTCAGACCTTAGAAATTTTATCTTTCTATTATGATGGTTTTCCACTTCATTCTGAACTTCCTTGAACTTTTCAAAAGTTTCAGACTTGTGTTTCATCAAATAGATATACCCATATCTACTCAAATCATCCGTGAAAGTAACAAAATAACGATATCCACCTCGCGCCGACACACTCATTGGTCCACACACATCAGTATGTATGATTTCCAATAGATCTGTCGCCCGTTCCATTGAACCGGAAAACGACGTTCTAGTCATCTTGCCCATAAGGCATGGCTCACATGTATCAAATGATTCAAAATAGAGTGATTCCAAAAGTCCATCAGAATGGAGTTTCTTCATGCGTTTAACGCCAATATGACCTAGACGGTAGTGCCACATATATGTAGACATATCATCATCAAGTTTAATCTTTTTAGCATTAACATTATGAATGTGTGTAATATTACTATCGAGATCCAACAGAAATAAACCATTCAATATAGGTGCATGACCATAAAAGATATCATTCTTATAAATCGAACAACCATTGTTTTCAGATTTAAAGGAATGACCACTTTGCATCAAACACGATCCAGATACAATGTTTATGCTCAGTGCAGGCACTAAATAACAATTATTTAGGTTTATAACTAATCCAGATGGCAAATGGAGAGGTAGCATCCCGACGGCAATCACATCAACTTTTGATCCATTGCTGACCCGCATTCTGACCTCATCCCTTGCTAGTTGTCGCTTGTTCCGTAGCCCCTGAACCGAGTTACATATATTAGAAACCGATCCCATATCAAATACCCAGGTGCTACTGTGAGTACTAGTCAAGTACACATCAATAACATGTATATCACATATACTCTTGTTTGCCTTGCCGGACTTCTTGTCCGCCAAATACTTGGGGCAGTTGCGCTTCCAATGGCCAGTCCCCTTACAATAGTAGCACTCGGTGTCAGACTTAGGGCCAGCTCGGGGTTTCTTTTCAGGCGTGGCAACAGACTTGCCACCCTTCTTTCCCTTGTTCTTGCCTTTCTTGTCTTTCGTGAAACCGGTGGTCCTATTGATCATCAACACTTGATGTTCTTTCCTAATCTCCACTTCTGCAGGCTTAAGCATTGACAGAAGCTCGGGAAGAGACTTCTTCATGCCCTACTTATTATAGTTCATCATGAAGCTCTTGTAGCTAGGTGGTTGATATTGGAGAACACGATGTATGCCTAAGTCAATGGGAATCGTTATTCCCAAGGACACAAGCTTATCGGCGTACCCAGACATTTTGAGTACGTGCTCACTAACGGAGCTGTTTTCCTCCATCATGCAGCTAAAGAACTTTTCTGTAGCATTATAACTCTCTACGGCAGCATGGGTATTGAAAATCATTTTCAATTCTCCCATGGTATCAAAGGCATTGCCATTTTCGAAACGCTTTCGAAGTTCTGGCTCTAGCCCATACAGTATGCCGCAATGAACTAAGTTGTGGTCCTCCTGACGAGTCACATAGACATTCTTTTCCTCGTCAGGGGCATCAGGAGATGGTGGGGGGCCTAGCGGTGCATCTAGCACATATTTCTTTTGTGCAGCAGTGAGGAGAATCCTCAAATTCATAGCCCAGTTGGTGAAGTTGCTACCATTCGCAGCAAGTTTCTCTTTCTCCATGAACACATTGAAATTAAAAGCAAGTGGTGCCATCTACAACAGAAGTTGTAAAGTTTATTTAGACTAAGTTTATGATAGATTGAGTTCAACTAATCCAAATTACTAATGAACTCCCACTCAAAAACGACATCCCTCGTGTCTTTTTGGTGATTACATGAACCAAATCCACTACACCAAGTCCGATCATCACGTGAGTTGATGTAGCTTCAAAGGCGAGCATCTATATGGGCATCATATCAACTATATGACTAATGATTAACCTTTCGGTCCGTGTTCCGAGGCCATGTCTGTACGTGTTAGGCTCGCCAAGTAAGAACCTTAGTATTCGCGCGTGTAAAACTGTCTTACACCCGTTCCTATGAAAGCGTAGATTCGAGTACACCCGATCATCACGTGATGTCTCGAAACACGACCCACAGAACGGTGCATACTTAAGGAAGAACACATTTTTATCTTGATATCTAAATGAGGGATCATCTTATAATGCTACCAAAAGCACCAAACTAGCAGTATAAGATGCTAACATCTAATGTGTAAAGTGAGATGATATGGTCCATGCATTTGATCTCTATCACTTGCATCGTGGTATGATCTCTATCATTCCTTTGTGTGTAAGGCCAAGGTATTTTTAACTTACACGTTGAGTGTGTTGTAAGAGTATCTATCATACATCTACTTATAACAATACCATATCAATACACTAGCCCAACAACGATCTAAACTAGACGCCTCTAATTTATCAATTGCAAGTTTTACGTGGCTTAGGGATTTTGAAGATAGAATCGTTCTCACCTACGAACATGAACCACAACGAGGATAACTAAGTTATTACCAACTCGTTGTAAATCATATATTGACTATAGTAGGAGAGACAGACACCTGCCAGCCACTTATGCAAAACAAGTTGCATGTCAGTCGTGGAACCGGTCTCATGTACGATGACATGTAAGGTTGGTCCGGGCCGCTTCATCCCACTATGCCACCAATATCCAAAATACATAGAAGATGCAATAACATGATCATCATCGCCCACATATAAGCATATGTGTACTACCCGTGCAAAGCACCTACGCATAGATCAGGCTCTGATACCACTGTTGGGTCCGCAGCATAGAAAACAAAAAAATTCCTACGGTGTGAACTACACGCCAAGATCTATCTACTAGGTACAAAGCAACGGGTGGACATACATCCAACAAGAACTTACCCTCGAAGACAACGAGTTTTGTTAATGAGTAGGAACTCGTGGTTGATGTAGTGGTACACTTGCCGATCTTAAGATCGTGAGGAAGTCCGAGCGCCGCAACTCAGCAGCGCATCCGCACTCGCACACACGTTCAAGCCACCGGATAACCTCCACCTCCTCGCTCCAGTGATCCAGCGGAAGCAGCAACTCCTTCCAGACGAAATGCCACCGGGAACATGTATCTCGCTAATCCGAGACCATGGGGGAATAATTCTAGAGGGGGAGAGAGATCCTTCACAAGGAGGTGTGAGGATGAAGGACGGAATGGGTGGCCTTTTATAGGAGGAGGGGGGTTCCCCTATCTCCATGGCCGACACATGGGGGGGTGACCCCTCACCTCCCCCATTCATGTGGTGGTAACCCCTCCACATTAAAATGCCTCTTCACATTCCCTTTTAAAGTCTCCACTTTAAATGCATTAAATTTCTTCAAATTTAATGCTCTCTCATTTAATAAAACTCTTTTTATTAAATTTATTCAGAATTTTGTTAATTACTTTAATTAACAAACATTCACATATAGCCCCTTGCAATATTTCAATATGCATAACCACTTTCTGCAATTTCACCCGAAACAATTTCCTATTTCTATTGAAACAATTCCTGCGCTTTGCAATTCTTTCGTCTAAAACATATGTGCTCCAAAATGGTGTCCGGTAACTCTTAAGTGTGCCACCCTACGGTTCGCAAATAATGCAGACATGATCAAGACCCTTCTCCGATCAATAATCAGCAGCGGGACCTGGAGATCCGTACTGACTCCTACACATTCAACGATGACTTATGTGATCGTGAGAACCTTTAATGCTTGTAACTAAATCCCTTTGTCTCTCGATATATTACATGTCCGAGATTCGATCATCGGTATCTCCATACCTAGTTTGATCTCATTACCGACATGCACTCTTTTCTCGTTCCCGTGATATAACATTCTAGTGATCACATCACTTGCTTGCAAGCTATCTTAATGTGATATCACCGAGAGGGCCCAGAGTATATCTATCCGTCATATGGATTAAAAAATTCCACTCTTGATCCATGATCCTCAACATAACACCTTCGTAGTACTGAACCCATCTTTATAGTCACCCTGTTACGGTGTGACGTTTGATGTTACCAAGATACTCTTCCGGTGTTAGCAATTAACATGATCTCATGGTCTAAGGATAAAGATTACTTCGTATGATGTTATAGAAATATAAACATAATGACTTGATCGTAATGCTATACTTTGGATGAATTTTCATCACATGATTCCACCAATGGTGTGACCTTGTTATTAACAACATCCAATGTCCATGATCAGGAAACCTTGATCATTTTGTTAATCAACAAGCTAGTCTATAAGAGAGGCATAACTAGGAACCCTTTTTGTTTATTAAACACACATGTATTGATGTTTCCGATCAATACAATTCTAGCATGTAAAATAAACATCTATCATATATAAGGAATATATAATAACAACTTTATTATTGCCTCTCAGGGCATATTTCCTTCAGACACTTATGTCACATTCCTCGGATCTCAACCAACAAAGGTCAAGAAAGGAGTTCTACACGAGCTCAACGCCACAGTTCCGACTGTCCCCCAATACTTGGACTGGTCGGAAGTGGCAATCACATTTGACCGTGCTGATCATCTGCCTAAGTTGCACAGGTGAGGAAAATACGCCTTAATCGTCAACCCACTTATTGACGGTTATGGTTTCTCCAAGACCCTTATGGACGGTGGTAGCAGCATCAATAATCTCTATGTCAAAACACTACGCCGGATGAAGATCTCGAAAACTCAGCTGAACCATAGCTCTGTGATCTTTCACGGAGTTGTCCCGGGAAGACAAGCTAATTCCCTGGGAGAGATTACTTTGGATGTCACCTTTGGAAATCCAAAGAACTATCGGACGAAGGCACTTTCCTTCGAAGTGGTCCCGTTCAAGAGCGCGTACCACGCTATATTCGGACGTCCGGCTTACTGGGCTTTTATGGCTCGTCCGTGTTATATTTACAATATGATGAAAATTCCAGGTGCCAACGGCGTAATCACTATCAGGAGAGAGCCGAAGAAAGCATGAGAGTGCGAGGATGGAAATGCCGCCTTTGCTGAAGCCGTGCTGCACGCCGAGGAGTACTAGGAAATCAAGAAGAGCATAGATCCGTCCAAGATGCCCGCAACGAAGAAGGAGGTGACAAAGCCAAATCCGGAGTTCAAGGCATCAGAAGAGACGAAGAAGACGCCATTGAAGGATGATGACCCCTCCAAGGTGACCCAGATAGGAGTAGGCCTAGGTAGCGCATAGGAAAGCACGCTCGTCAAGTTCCTCCAAGCAAATCAAGATATCTTCCCATGGCAGCCATCTGACATGACTGGAGTACCTAGGGAACTTGCCGAGCACTCTTTAAATGTAAACCCGAATGCTAAACCCGTCAAACAGTCCCTATGACGTTTTGGCGATGAAAAGCGTAAGGCAATAGCTAAGGAACTAGCACGGCTCGAGTTAGCCGGATTCATAGAAGAGGTCATCCACACTGAGTGGTCGGCTAATCCTGTAATGGTCCCTAAAAAGGACAACACTGATTTAAGGATGTGTGCTGATTATACTGCCTTGAACAAGGCTTGTCCAAAAGATCCGTTCGCTCTGCCTAGAATTGATCAAGTTATCGATTCTACAGCAGGCTCGGAACTCCTCTATTTTCTCGACGCATATTCCGGTTATCACCAAATCCGGATGAAGGAATCTGACAAAGTCAAAACTTCATTCATAACCCCTTTCGAAACCTTCTGTTTTGTTACAATGCCCTTTGGGCTGAAGAATGCAGGAGCTACGTACCATCGCACGATGCAGCGTTGCCTCCATGACCAACTCGGACGCAACATACATGCATACGTGGATGACATTGCGGTGATGTCCAAAAAGAAGGAAACAATGATTTCCGACTTGGAGGAAACATTCGCTAATCTACGAAAATACAACATCATGCTTAACCCGAAGAAATGCTTCTTTGGAATACCAGCCGGAAAATTGTTAGGTTTCATCGTGTCTCAAAGAGGCATAGAGGTGTACCGAGACAAAATCAAGGCTATACTCGATATTTCTAAGCCAACTCGCCTGAAGGACATACAAAGATTAACTGGTTGCATCGCTGTGGTCAGTCGATTTGTAAGTTGGCTTGGTGAAAGAGCCGCACCATTATACAAACTCCTGAAAAAGACAAAGGATTTTGTTTGGACTGACGAAGCTGAAGCTGCACTACAAGACCTGAAGAAAGTACTCTCATCTGCTCCAATCCTTGCAGCGCCAGAACCTCAGGAACCGATGTTGCTCTATCTTGCTGTGAGAAATAAGGTTGTTAGTATCGTCATGGTGGTGGAGAGACCAGATGAAAATCAGGAACACCTGGTGCAGCATCCGACTTACTTTGTCAGCGAGGTCCTGACAGAATCAAAACAGCGGTATCCGCACTATGAAATGTTGGCTTATGGTGTTTTTCTAGCATCTCGTAAGTTACGACACTACTTTCAGGAGCATCCAATTACCGTGGTGAGCACAGCTCCCATGTGAGATATAATCAACAACAGTGACGCCACAGGACGCGTCGCCAAATGGGGCATAGAGCTTTCAGCTTTTGATATTGAGTACAAACCCCATACAACAATCAAATCCCAAATCCTTGCTGACTTTGTCGCTGATTGGACAGAGACAAAGGAAAATATGATCCTCCCTGAGTCGGAATATTGGATCCTCTACTTTCATGGGTCTAAGGCTCGCGGGGGCTTGGGGGCTGGCGTGGTGCTCAAATCACCCCAAGGAGATAAACTGTTATACGTGTTGCAGATCCACTTCATAGAGACAAACAATATTGCCGAGTATGAAGCACTGCTGCATGGAATCCGGATTGTTAAGGATATTGGCATCCAACGTTTGATGTGTTATGGAGATTCGGATCTTGTTGCTCAACAAGTGTCGGATATTTGTAATGCAAATAAACACATGGCAGCATATAAAGCTGTCGTGGATGATCTATCTAAATCGTTCGAAGGGTTTGAGGTTCAACACATCCCTCGAGCAGAAAACGAGGAAGTAGATGCACTATCTCGGATAGGCTCTGCGCGGAAAGAAGTCTTGGATGGCGCTTTTTTAGAGCTCCTCAAAGTTCCCTCAATAAACGGAGTAGATGAGGAATATCCGACCAAATCCGACTCACCTCTAATAGCAGTTCTGGCTGTAATTCCCAGTTGGACTCAACCCTACCTAGATTATCTGGTAGATGGCAAATTACCCAAAGACGTGGTTCTGAGCCGGCAGATTATCCGACGAGCAAAAGCCTATACTATTGTTAAAGGTGAGCTCCATAGACGGAGTGTTTCTGGGGTTTTTCAGCGCTGCGTATCTCCGGAAGAAGGAGTGGAAATCTTAAGAGAAATCCACGAAGACGAGTGTGGTCACCACGCTGTAGCCAAATCTTTAGTGGCAAAACCTTTTAGACACGGATTTTTCTGGCTTACAGCTTAGGCAGATGCCGAACGATTAGTCAAGACGTGCAAAGGCTGCCAAAAGTACGCCAAGCAAGCTCATGTCCTGGCTGATCAGCTGTGAACAATACCTATAACATGGCCCTTTGCGGTCTGGGGGCTTGATATGGTAGGACCATTTAAACGAGCTCCAAGTGGACTTACTCACCTCTTAGTGATGCTGGATAAATTCACAAAATGGATTGAGGCTAAACCTGTCACTAGTTGTGATGGAGCAACAGCCAAAAGATTTTTCGAGGATGTTATAATCCAGTATGGTTATCCACATACAATTATCACGGACAACGGGAGTAACTTCTCTATGGGAGAGTTGGCTGAATTCTGCAACGAGCAAAATATCCGGCTTGACATTGCGTCAGTCGCACATCCACAAGCTAACGGACAAGTCAAAAGACCAAATGGTTTAATCCTACAAGGCCTAAAACCGAGACTTGAAGCACCACTACGATGCGCTGCGGGGGCTTGGGCAGAGGAATTACCCTCTGTAATATGGAGTTTACGAATGACTCCGAATAGGTCAATCGGATACACACCTTTCTTCTTGGTCTATGGTGCAGAAGCAGTTCTTCCTAGTGATTTGATTCACACTTCTCCTAGAGTGGTCGCGTATGTTGAAGAGGATGCCGAGATTTCTCGACAAAAGGATCTCGACTTAGTCGAAGAAGTTCGCGTCGTTGCTGAAATGAGATCTACAGACTATCAGCAAAAGTTACGCAAGTATCATAGCCAGAGAGTCCGAAATAGATCTTTCAATAAAGATGATTTGGTTCTCCGGCTTGTGCAACAAAGAAAGCACAAACTTTCCCCTGTATGGGAAGGGCCCTTTTTAGTTAGTCGAGTATTGCACAATGGATCGTACTACTTAAGTAACATGAGGCCAGTCAAAGAAAGACCTGCTACTAAGAAGAGAAAGAGAGCTGGAGGCAGTACAAATCTGGATGAATTAGACAGACCTTGGAATATTGCTCAGCTATGTCCCATTTATTCTTAGTTTATCCTTCTTTGTAATCATATATATGTATATGTTCTGTGAGAAATAAAAGTTTTTGTTGCCTCAAGTTTTTCTGAGAAGTTTTTACCATCTTATTTCCGAATGATCATGTCATAGTCGAAAATCCCAGAATGCTTGAAAGTAGTTTATGCTCATGTTCATTATGGTTTAGATTTCCGATTCTAAAAACTGCTACCCTCGGGTATAACTCTAAAGTTTCTAGTCTTTGCTTTGGTTATTTGTCTATTTGCTAGATGCGGGCATTTTCCGAGTAGTGAATTGTTGGTACTAGAAGCCGGCTTTGTTTCCGAGTTTAAACTAGTTTAGCGATTGAGCTCCATTACTCCACAAAGTTTCCGGTAGAAGGTGTAGCTGGCTCACGAAAGGAACGAGGCGGAAATCCATATAAACGATAAGTATAGACAAAAAAATACAAGTGCTTGTGTAAACATTTCAGGCACACAAAAAATTTAAAGCCAAAAGTGCTGAATAGATTAAAAGCTTAGCACTAGCAAAATTATAGTACTTCATATTTACAAACGCATCATGTTTTTTCAGATAATACAAATATTTCTGGCAATCTATGATGCAGGCGGAGATGAAGGAGCTGCCGGCTCGCTGGATACATCGCCTTGATATCGTTCCGAGATGTCCACATCCGAGGTAGTGCGTTCATCGTCGGAAACTTCTGCTGTTTCTTCTAGAGGCGGAGGCGGAGTGTCCACGCGGTTGAAGAATGGAGTATCGTAGCTGGTCAAGTCAGCTACATGGCACCCATATCCGACACAGGAGTCCATAATGGCCTTGATGTCCTACTCCTGGCCATCTTCATCCACTATAGAGTACCCTCTGATCACTTTCCATATCTCCATGCTTCCATGGTGGCTCGTGACCATGGTGAGAGCGTTATGCGCTGCTGATCGCGCGTAGGACATGTTCCAATCCTGAACGAGCTGCGGCATTTCTTTTGCTTTGTCCCGCACCTGAAAATCCGACATGCTATGCATGTCTGGAATCTTGAGAGCTTCGCAAATATCCTTAAGTTATTGGCGGAAGTCATGAAGAAGGTCACCGACTTGGGTAAGCCGGTGGGTGCGGGGCTCAGCAGAGGTGGAGTCCGTCAAGTTCAAAGGACCTGTAAACAAAGACAATTCAATAAAATCTGACATCAAAATAAGTCGAAGAAAATAGACAAGTCAGACAGATGGAACGGACTGAAAATGACGTCGTCAATTTTGGTCTTATCTTCCCGAAGACTCTGGAGTTTAGCCGAGAGCACCTCGGAAATGTCCCTCTCTCTACAAAGCTCACTATTGAGGTCCGAGATTTTTTGATCTTGAGCATCAATCTTACGATCACGCTCATCAGTAGCCATGGAGGAGGACTCAAGGATTTGCGCAATGCTCTTTTCATGATCTGCCTTGAGCTGGTCCAGCTCTTGGCGAAGCTCCTTGTTCTCCACCACCAAAGTCTTGAGGTTCTCGGCCTCTTCAATCATGGCACAGGATCGTTTCACCAGTGCTATAAGTCAAAAAGAACGACAATTCAGCAAAAATTCGACTATGAAAACATGAAAGACAAGGTTTGAGTCTCGGAATGTTTACCTCCGGCCTCATCCTTGGCAACTTTTAGCTCAGCATTTTTAAGCTGGAGAGCTTTGATCTCTCTCCGCTTATCACAAACATTCTTCAACAAATCCTGGTTGTAGGAATATACTTTCTGTAAGACAGAATACCCAAAGTCAGAAAGCTCCTAAAGACTCGGGCTAATATTTTTGCTAATATCAGCACGAGCCTTGGGGGCTACACTAGTTCGTTCTTTGGTATCCTAAGGAAGCATAAACCCGGATTAATTATCCTACTTCATGCTTGGGGGCTAGAGGATACGATATGAAATAAAGGAAATACAGGAGTTAGAATTCGAACTTACATATTGTTCGCGAGTAAGTTTATCGAAACTCGCGTTCACTTCAACTGCAACCTTCTCAGCGAGAGTCAGAGGGGTCACATGAGCAATTGGAAGCTCCCCGAACCTGATCCTCTCGTTTCAAAGACGCACTTTTTCAAGAAGATCAAAGTGCTTGACGTCCTCTACTTCTTGTCCTTCTTCTTCGGTAGACAAGTTTCTTTTCTCCAGGCATTGCCTGGCTAGCCGCTGGATCTCTTCAGCAGATTTCCGAGACAGGCCAAACTTGGCAAGTCCCGGATTGCTGAGAAGGTTTTCAGCGAAGGTTTCTGCCGAGGGTACCCAAAGAGGGTTCACCCTTATCTAAACATGACTCACCCATGGTGACGTCAGTTTGCGATTCAAGGATCGCAGGCTCCGTGGAAGGAGCCGGATCTTCTGCGACAACCGGAGAAGGAATTATCACCGGTGTTGCGGAAGGCCGAGGGGCAGGAGTCGGAGGAGCTACGGCAGGAGAAGCCATGGTAAGCTTCGGCTGTCGTAGGGGCTTCGAAGAAATCCCCTTCCCCTTGCCCTTGATGAGGTGTTTAGCTCTGAGAATGTGATAAAGACGGAAACATTACATCTCAGAAGGAAATTCGAGTAAAGTGCAAAGGCAAAAGTTGTGATGGAAAGTTACCTCTTCACGACGGGCACCTCCTTTGTGCCAACGGCCACTGTTGAAGCTTTGCGCTTCTTGAGCACAGCATCCGGCAATGGCAGCACTTCTGTCTCCTGAGAAAAGTCGGGAGGATATCCTTCGAGCGGAGCAAATTCCGACTTGGGGAGGTCAGCGAGCTGAAAAGAAGAAAACATATCAGTATTGCAATGTAACTTAAAACATCGAAACATATAAGGCTTACTGTTAGAACCTTACCGGCACTACGGGGTTTTCCGCCGTATGCATATCCAGAGAAATCTCCGGGATCCTCCTCTCGATCCCTTATCAACCATTTTATCTGGCTTATGTAGCCTTGCGTGGTGTACGCTCTAGCGCTGATGCGAAGGGAGTGTTTCTTGGACGACGTGATGGAGTGCATCAGTCGGTCTCCGTGGTACTGAAGGGGCTAGATCTGGCATGAGACCCAGCATTGGACCAAGTCGGATCCCTTCACTCCTTTGTGTTTGATCAAGTATTCGATTCGCCTCTTAGCAAGGATCAGATTGTCACTGAGAGCCGGAGCGGCCTCGTCCCAAGACGGTTGGGCCGTGGCAGCCCTGTCGATGAAAGCCGGCAAAGCAGTAGCTTTGCCGGGAGCCGGAATATACTTAAGATAAAAGAATGTGGCTGGCCATTGTTTGACCGAGTCAATAGCTAGGATTTTGGGATATGCGCGCTCGCGTCTAAGTGAAAAACTAATACTACCGGTGATGTAAGGAACACCGGCGGTGATAGAATTTCTCCGGACATGGAAATAGTACCGGAATAAGGTCAAACTCGGCCTAATGCTGAGAGATCCCTCACACAAAGAAGCATAAGCGCTCATCTCTAAGAGAGAGTTGGGAGGAAGATGGTGGAGTTCAACACCAAAATGATCAATCACCTCGGATAAGAACTCCGAGGGAGGGAATGACAAACCTCTGACGAGGTGGGTGCCGAAGTGGACCCGTTCATCGTCGTGCGGGTTGGGGACGGTCTCTCTGATGCCACTCCACCAGTCGCCGGCGCGGAGGATCCCTTCTCTCTCCATGCCGCGGAGCTTCTCGTCATCTAACACGCAAGGGATCCTGACCCTGCGGAAGCTTTCCTTCTCCGCCGCCACTTCCATCGCCGCCGTCGCCGCCGCTGCCGCCAAGCCGGAAGAGGAAGAAGAAGCCATTTCTCCAATGAGCAGTTGACCTAAGATGGGCGGCACTGGGAGTTTTTGGGGGAAAGCAGAGGAGCTCTGTGCACGCGGGGGAGATTTGGAGGAGAGGAAAAGGCAAAGTACAGGTGAAGAAAGGAGGAGGAGATCCTCAACCCTTATATCCACCAAACAGCGCCAAGATTCGTGCAAATGCTACAGTGAATCCGCCACGCGTCATGGAAGGAACCGGGAAGGACCCACGCGATGATTACGTCGCCTCGATCTCCGTGCATGCATTGAAACGACGCCTCGGTTCCGCTAACGGTGGACCCACCAACGGACGTGCTGACAGGATGTCTGTCAGATGACGTGACTTGACCATGACTTGTGTCAGGTGGCGTTAGAGACCAGGTTCCGGCTTAGTTTGAAATCAAGCTGGAAAATCGGAGTAACCTGTTCATAGGTGCGACTTATTTTTAAGACCCGGATCGTATTTTTTGTTGTGAAGTTTTAGGAACCCTTCAATATTCTGCAAGCCGAAGATCAAGCTAGACGATGATGAATCCGACTTTGGATCTTGGAGGCCCCCGGGTGCTGCTGTTGGGGATATACTTTCCGGGTATCCTCACAGTTCCTCACTGACCAGGGTGGCCCACTTCGGGTTAGAGCTTTGCTTCACGGGCGGCCCAGTCAGGGAGAGAAGATGGAGTCCAATCCGGCTACGGGAAGGCCCAGAAGACTTACCTACTTAGGCCCATAATATTACTTATAGTTCAAGATGTACACTTTAACCAACTTTTAGTCGTAGCCGGATAGATCTCTCTTGTAAACCCTAGGCCGAGTATCTATATAAGCCGTCCTACGGAGAACCTAACACCCAACACTTTAGACCCTCAATAGTCTACAATCTCAACTCGCACGGGTGAACCCTTGTAACCCATATTCCGGCTCTGCCATATTACTGGATTGCTAGCAGAAGTAGGATCCGTCCAAAGCCGGCAGATTCGAACCTGTGTAAACTTGTGTGCTCACCGTCCCGGAACACCGTACGACTCACACCCCTCTCTTCCGCACGCCTCGAGGACCCCCTCATGGCGTACTTGTCCTCAATCCGATGACAATAACCACCTCTAATTGTCATGTTCATTGGACCACATACATCACTATGTACTAGTCCCAACAAGTCAGACACCCTTTCACAACTCTTTTCAAAAGGTGTCTTGGTCATTTTGCTAAGTAGGTAAGGTTCACATGCCTGGATCAACTCCAAGTCGAACAAAGTTAGGAGTCCATCATTATGGAGCTTCTTCATGCATTTCCAGCTTATATAACCAAGATGACACTACAAAAAGTAAGTTATACTGAGATCATTTGGTTTCAACCTTTAAATATTTATGTTATAGACCAACTCACCATCAAGATTCAAAATAAATAACCTATCCTAGATGGGTGGAAAGCCGTGAAACAGATCATTCGTATAGAAAGAACAACCATTATTCTTAATACTTGACTCATAGCCTTAAATCATCAAACATGAGGCAGAAATAATGTTTCGACTAAGCACTCGAACAAAATAACAATTATTTAGCTCCGTTAAGAATCTTGAAGGTAAATGAAGTTCATCGTACCGACTTCCAATGTAGCAACTCTCGCCTTATTGCTAACTCGAATGTCAACCTTGCCTTATTGCCGACTCGAATGTCAACATTGCCTCTATATCTCCTAGTTCTTACCAGTTCCTACAACAAGTTGCAGATGTGAATTACTGAGTCGGTATCATATACCCAAGAACTATTAGGTGCATCAGCAAGATAAATGTCTATAACATTGCAAACATGCGTACCTGAGTAAGATGTCCCACCTCCACCCTTGGATTTGTCAACCAAATACTTGCTGCAATTCCTCTTCGAATGGCCATCCATCTTGCAATAGAAAAAAGTGGATCCAGCTGAAGGAGAAGGTTTAGTCCCCGAGGAAGTGCTTGGGATCGAATCCTGAGCATTACCTCCTGACTTAGTATTCTTCTTATTAGTACAAGAACTCTTCTTAAACTTAGCCTTATTCTGCACCATAAACACTTGACTGGCACCATTCTTGAGACCATCCTATGCCTACTTGAGCATCCCATGTAATTTAGTGAGCTTCTTATCCATACTATGCATGTGGTTGTTCGATATGAACTGACCATATGCACTAGGAAGAGAGTTCAAAATTATATATGTGGCAAACACTTCGCTAATAGGGTAGCCTAGCCTTTCAGAGATTACACGTAACCAACCATCTTGATCACATGTGGACTCAGTGGATGACCATCCTTAATCTTACAAATCAGCAAAGCATGAGAAACTTGATATCTCTTGGTCTTTGCTTGAGCCTGGAACATACTTTTGAGGCTTTCGATCATATCGTAGGCCTCAACTTTCTCAAACTACTACTGCAAGTCTGGTTCCATATGAACAAGCATAAGATAGCTAATGTTCGTGAAATCATCAGAAGTCATGCGGTAGGTATTGGTTGCAGCAACGCTCGCATTCTCATTCGTCTCATATGGAAGTGGGTTGTCTAGGACATGGCCCCTCTTTTATTTTTTGAGAACAATTCTCAGATTATGATACCAGTAGGTGAAATGACTTCCATTATGCTTATCTTTCTATAGGATCATCATCAACGCAAAACTAGATAACCTAAGGGATACTTCTACTAGGTGCCATTAATCCACAACATAAAATATGCAAAACACTTAAGGCATGTATCCATAAAAGAGCAAGCATATTAAACATTTTAATACTTATGCGCCACTAGAACCAACACCCCCTGATGCTTACTAAGTGATTTAGGATCCTAAATAAGCAAGTCGACTAGCGAGCTTTTAGCATCACTGCTAGTCATCAAGTGATTAGGTGGGAAACTCCTTGCCAATTGTATCTCATACGACTCCTGTTGGTCGAGCAACATCATATGATCCGGCTCACGACCGACTCATCCCCAAGTCCCACAACCATTGTGCTAGATCTGTCTAGCTTACCAAGTGCTTCCGCTAAAAGATTCCGGCTCGAACCCATCTAGTTGGAAAGAGTTGGTATCACCTCAATTTTATGTGCCGACTACCAAGAATGTCCAACTTGTGATGGTGAAGAACTAGCAGGGCAATTGACTAGACCTTCTTTGAGGGATTACTTTCTACCAGCCATCTAATAGAGGTAAAACAGAGGCATAACAATAACACAAAATAAAGCAATTATAATGTGAAATGGTATGGTTCTCTTCATGGCGATCTCCATCTCCACAAAGCCTATAAGTCGACTCATGCCAAATCTTGTCATGTTCCATCTTACTCCATGTTGCCGATTTGTACATCGACTTTCATGTCATCTAGGTTCTCCAAATAGCTACACTAGCTAGTAAATAAAACTTACATGGAGAATTCGACACGCGGGTCATTATACAATAAAATGATAGCACCTAGTCTCCAGCGGGCTGAGAACTATGATTCGCAGATCATGTATAGATTACACACATCACATGCACATAATTTGTACCATTCACAACATCCTGCAAAACAAGTTATGCATAGATACAATATCTATCATTGTTGTGAAACTCGCAACTACATCTAAGGCGCTATGATAGGGTGAAGCCGGTAGTCCCCGATGGCAGAAACCGACCGGTAGGGGCATGTAGTTCCACAACCTCAGCAGTATGATCATGAAAGAAAGATCATCCGTTTCCCCGAGTACAGTTGATACAATTAACCTCGTACAAAACCGATCTATCTCATAGAATGACCACCAAAATAGAAAATAGATCCAATATACTGTTAACTGCATATCACATATGCATGATTTCGAGCCTAAAAGCATGAGTTATTTCTCTGATAGCACACGATTTTGAGCCTAAAAGCAGAAGCTATTTCTCTGATAGCACAGTTGGGACATGCAGAGATAAACAAAATCATTTTCCCTATGCGGTGATCCCATGATCTAGCCGAGTTAGAAGTCCAAGAGGATTACTGCTAGACCCGGGGTTATGGATTACTGATGAAGTGCATCGATTGATGCAATGCAGTCTTCACGATCCCATCCAATCCCACGATCGTCAATGTGATGGACATACAACACCTCTTCTAGTGTCCACACGTACAAGGAGGAGCTCCGACGGGGTCCGGTGCAGCGGCGACTGGACTTAATGGGGCTAGGGTTTCCAATGCATCGAGTGGTCTACCATTCCTTTTTGGGATCCTGTGCCCCGGTATATATAGGGAGTGATAGTGCGCTCCATTGTAGGGGTTTGATGGCTCAATTCACGGCGCCTAGAAAAATGCTTGATGGCGGTGTTGATGTAGAGCTCGTTGGGAACCCCAAGAGGAAGGTATGATGAGCACAGCAGCAAGTTTCCCTCAGTTATGAAACCAAGGTTTAATCGAACCAGTAGGTGCAAGGAAACACCTCAAAGGTGTTACAAGCTGAGCTTTGGCAGGGCGCACTACCGGTGCTAGTAGCAACATGGAGACCTGCACAACACAACAACATAACTTTGTCCCCAACTTGAGATGAGGTTGTCAATCTCACCGTGTTTTGCGGAAAACAAAGGATTAAACGTATTGAATGGAAAGGAGTAAAAGTTTGCAGAAAGTAAACACAAAGAAGTAAAAATGAACTGAAAGTAAAAATATAATGGGTTGTCTCCCAAAAGCTCTTTCTTTATAGCCATTAAGATAGGCATGATAATTTTGATGATGCTCACATAAGAATATGAATTGAAGTAAAAGAGAGCATCAAGAAGAAAATTCAAAACACATTTAAGTCTAACCCACTTCCTATGCATAGTAATCTCGTAAGCAAATAAATTCACAAAGAACAAAGTGACATGCATAGGAAGATAAAATGAGAATAACTTCAAAACATTCAGCACATAGAGAGGTGTTTCAATACCATGAAAACTTCTACAACCATATTTTCCTCTCTCATAATAATTTTCAGTAGCCTCATGAATAAACTCAACAATATAGCTATCACATAAAGCATGCTTTTCATGATCTACAAACACTAGAGCTTTATTATAAACATTTTGAAAAGAATCCTCGGGAACATGACATTCATCCTCCTTTAGTAAGCATGGGGGACAATCAAATAATGTAAGGGGTAAAGAGTTACTTTCATTAGAAGGTAGGGATGAGTAGATCCATTCTTCTTCCCCTTGATAATCACTCTCCTCCTCTTTTTCATCCAATGAGCTTCCAGTTTTAGCAATTTCTTCTTCCATAGGCTCCTGCAAGGCATTAGTCTCTTCCATAGGCGGAGAGCATCTATTAAGATATTCAAGAATATAGCCATTTTCTTCCTTGTAATTATCAAAGAAAAATTGAAGTATATCATAAACCTCATATTTATAAGGTGCATCATCAGTATTTTCAAGCAAATAAGCTAGTTCGAATGCACCCTTCCAAGCAATAAATTCTTCAATTTGTTCCACATCATAAAATTCATAATTTCATTTAACATAAGAAGATATGGTAACATTATCATTATACTCACATTGAAAATGGAGGTGTTTATACCTCCTACAGCAACAAGATTTATCAAAGCAATAAGTAACATTGTAAGTAGAGCACACGTTTCTAGCAATGGTATTCAATTTATCAATTTGTTCCCATAAGTGTTTTCCTTTTTGTGACAAGCGGTGTTTCTTATAATAATATTTTTGTTCTTTCGTGAACCCACCATGCCAATAAGATTCAGTTTCAAAGAAACCAACCATTGATAGGAAGCATGACAAAGCAAGGAAATAATAGAACAACAACTATAGGAGACTTATTTTTTTTTGTGTTTTTCAAAAGAAAGCAAACTTGTAAAACTAATTTTTTTGTGTTTTTATAAGAAAGCAAACAAGCAAAGAAAAAAGAAAACTAAGCAAAAGAAAAACAACAAAGTAAAGAGATTGGTTATGAGGGACTCCCCTTGTGAAGATGTCCTTGACTCCCCGGCAACGGCACCAGAAAAATGCTTGATGGCTCAATGCACGGCGCCCAAAAAAATGCTTGATGGCGGTGTTGATGTAGAGCTCGTTGGGAACCCCAAGAGGAAGGTATGGTGAGCACAGCAGCAAGTTTCCCTGAGTTATGAAACCAAGATTTAATCGAACCAGTAGGAGCAAGGAAACACCTCAAAGGTGTTACTAGCTGAGCTTTGGCAGGGCGCACTACCGGTGCTAGTAGCAACGTGGAGACCTGCACAACACAACCATAGAACTTTGTCCCCAACTTGCGATGAAGTTGTCAATCTCACCGTGTTTTGCGGAAAACAAAGGATTAAACGTATCGAATGGAAAGAAGTAAAAGTTTGCAGAAAGTAAACACAAAGAAGTAAATAGTTTATAGATTGTATGTAAAGAAAAGGACCGAGATCCATAGTTCACTAGAGGTGGCTCTCCTTAAAATAGATAACATGCTGGGTGAACAAATTACAGCAGGGCAATTGACAAACACCGAGAAAGCAATACATGCATATAATAATCATCTTGACTCCTCTGAGACTTGATTGGGAATTACAACATAATACATAGACCGCTATCCAACTGCATCTATGACTAATAATCCACCTTCAGGTTACCATCCGAACCCCCTCCAGTATTAAGTTGCAAGCAATAGATTATTGCTTTACGAACTGCGTGTAAAGTAAACAATACGATTGTTCTATGCACAAAGGATTGTTGTTTTCTCCCTAGTAGCAACATCACATCTAGTACCTTAGAGATTTTTGTCACTTCCCCAGATTACTAGAGGCATGAACCCACTATCGAGCATAAATAGTAACTCTTGGAGTTGCTAGCATCTACTTGGCCAAGATAGCTACTAACAATGGAAAGCATGCAAGATCTCAAATAACAAAGACATGATAGAATCAATAATCAATCTGAAATAGCATCTCAATATCCATGGGATCCCTGCAAACACAACATGTATGAATTACAAACAGATGATCTTGATCATGAACGGACCTCACAAGATCTAAACATGAAAGCACAAAGGAGGAGAACCAGCCATCTAGCTACTACATGGATCCATAGTCCAAGGATGAACTACTCACGCATCACACCGGAGGCTTGCATGGTGATGAAGAAGGCCTCCAGGGTGAATTCCCCTCTCCGGCAGGGTGCTGGGAAGAGCTTCAGATCCCTCCCGATCTAGGGATGGAGATGATGGCGGCTACAGACTCTTTCATGGATTTTTGATCGGGTACTTATGGTTTTCGTCCTGAGGGCATCTTATAGTCAGAAGGGGAGGCCGAGGGGGTGCTAGGGCTGGCCTCACCACCCCCTGGCGCGGGCTAGGCTAGGCCGCGCGGCCAGGTGGTGTGGTGGCCCCCTGGCCCTTCTCCGTCTCATATTCTAGCACTTGATCACTTCCGGAAAAATATGCACTTTGGCTTCTGACTTTCCTGGAACCAAAAACAGCAGAAAACAGGTAGCTGGCACTATGGCTCTTGTTAATAGGTTAGTCCAAGAAATCATATGAAAAGTACTCCAAAGTTGGAACAAAACACAAGAAAGTGGAAAAAACCAAGCATGGAACATCAAAAATTATAGATACATTTGCAATGTATCAGGGTTCGCGTATGAAAGCAATAAAATTTTACCCTATGCCCCCGAACCCCTTGTTGCCAAGATCTATCTATTAGTAATGCAGTAACGGGAGGGGCTTTTCACAAACTTACCCTTGAAGACCGAAAAGCATTATCAACGCTCGGGAGAGCGTGGTTGATGTAGATGAGCCAAAGCCGACCTTAAGGTCGTGATGAAGTCCTTGCGCTCATGTGGCTCCAACGTCTTGTAGTGCCTCAAGTGTGACACCTCGCAGGTAGTTACATGCATCCGGTGCCTAGCGATGACTCCCGCTTCCCCGATCCAACAGTAGTTGTGGAAGTAGAGCTCCTGGATCAAAATCCAGAAGTGCGACGGTGCTCCTCAGTGAAGATGTCTCTCGTTCGCATAGTCCGTACTTGGGACCACGGTCATGGGAGAGAGAGATACACAGAGGGAGAGACAAAATTCAGTTGGAGGTCTCCCCAATAGTGAGGAAACCTTTATTGAATATTGTGTGTTTTTTCTGGTCAAAATACCCCACTATATATAGGGGAGGGGAGGTACTACCTCCCTAAAAGTCGTGGGGTGGGACTAAAGGAGGAGGAGGTGGGGGGAGGCGCCACCAGCCAGCCCCCACCATGGGCCCCACGTGGGGCAGGCCCACTAGGGCCGTTGCAGAAGTGAATTAGTGATTCGGTATCATATACCCAAGAACTATTAGGTGCATCAACAAGATAAATTTCTATAACATTGCAAACATGTCCCACCTCCACCCTTGGATTTGTCAACCAGATATTTGCTGCAATTCCTATTCGAATGGTCATTTGTCTTGTAATAGAAAAAAGTGGATCCAGCTGAAGGAGAAGGCTAAGTCCCCGAGGAAGTGCTTGGGATCGAATCCTGAGCATTACCTCCTGACTTAGTATTCTTCTTATTAGTACAAGAAATATTCTTGAGCTCAGTATTATTATGCACCATAAACACTTGATTGGCCCCTTTCTTGAGATCAACCTATGCCTGCTTGAGCATCCCATGTAATTCAGTGAGCTTCTTATCCATACCATGCATGTGGTTGTTCGATATGAACTGACCATATGCACTAGGAAGAGAGTTCAAAATTATGTATGTGGCAAACACTTTGCTAATAGGGTAGCCTAGCATTTCAGATACTGCACGTAACCAACCATCTTGATCACATGTGGACTTAGTGGATGACCATCCTTAATCCTACATCTCAGCAAAGCTTGAGAAACTTGATATCTCTTGGTCTTTGCTTGAGCCTGGAACATACTTTTGAGGCTTTCGATCATATCATAGGCCTCAAATTTCTCAAACTACCCTTGTAAGTCTGGTTCCATATGAACAAGCATAAGACATCTAATTTTCGTGAAATCATCAGAAGTCCTATGGTAGGTATTTGTTGCAGCAACACTCGCATTCTCATTCGGCTCATATGGAAGTGGGTGGTCTAGGACATGGTCCCTCTTTTATTTTCTGAGAACAATTCTCAGACTATGATACCAGTAGGTTAAATTACTTCCATTATGCTTATTTTTCTCTAGGATCATCCTCAACGCAAAACTAGATAACTAAGGGATACTGCTACTAGGTGCCATTAGTCGACAACATAAAATATGCAAAACATTTAAGACATGTATCCATAAAAGAGCAAGCATATTAAACATTTTAATAGTTATGTGCCACTAGAACCAACACCCCTCGGATGGTTACTAAGTGATTTAGGATCCTAAATAAGCAAGCCGACTAGTGAGCTTTTAGCATCACTACTAGTCATCAAGTGATCTAGGTAGGAAACTCCTTGCCAATTATATCTCATACGACTCTTGTTGGTCGAGCGGCATCACATACTCTGACTCACGACCGACTGTCCCCAAGTCCCAAAACTATTGTGCTAGATCCGGCTAGCTTACCAAGTGCTTCCGCTGAAAGATTCTGACTCGAACCCATCTAGTTGGACAGAGTTGGTATCACCTCAATTGTATGTGCCGACTACCAAGAATGCCCAACTTGTTATGGTGAAGAACTAGCAGGGCAACTGACTAGACCTTCTTGGAGGGATTACTTTCTACCAACCATATAATAGAGGTAATCCAGAGACATAACAATAACACAAAATAAAGCAATTATAATGTGAAATGGTATGGTTCTCTTCATGGCGATCACCATCTCCATAAAGCCTGTAAGTCGACTCATGCCAAATCTTGTCATGTTCCATCTTACTCCATGTTGCCGACTTGTACATAGACTTGCATGTGATCCAGGTTCTCCAAATACCTACACTAGCAAATAAATAAAAATTACATGGAGAATCCAACATGTGGCTCGTTATACACTAAAATTATAACACCTAGTCTCCAGCGGGCTGAGAAAAGTGTGATTCGCAGATCATGTATAGATTACACGCATCACATGCACATAAGCTGTACCATTCACAACATCCTGCAGAACAAGTTATGCATAGATACAATATCTATCATTGTTGTGAAACTCGCAATGACATCTAAGGCGCTATGATAGGGCAAAGCCGGTAGTCCCTGATGGCGGAAACCGACGGGTAGAGGTATGTAGTTCCACAACGTCAGAAGTATGATCATGAAAGAAATATCATCCATTTCCCCGAGTACAGTTGATACAATTATCCTCATACAAAACTAATCTATCTCATTGAACGACCACCAAAATAGAAAATAGATCCAATATAATGCTAACTACATATCACATATGCACAATTTCGAGCCTAAAAACAGAAGCTATTTCTCTTATAGCACAATTGGGCCATGCAGAGATAAACAAAATCTTTTTCCCTATGCGGTGATCCCAAGATCTAGCCGAGGTAGAACTCCACGAGGATTATTGTCGACCTCAAGGTCGCGATGAAGGCCTTGCCCTCCTATGGGTCCAACAACTTGTAGTCCCTCAAGTGTGACACCTCGCAGGGCGTTACATGCATCAGGTTCCTAGCGACGACTCCCGCTTCACCGATCCAGCAGCAGTTGCGGAAGTAGAGCTCCTAGATCCAAATCCCGTAGCGCGACAATGGTCCTATGTGAAGATGTCTCTCGTTCACACAGTCCGTACTTGGGACCACAGTCACAAGAGAGAGAGAGAGAGAGAGAGAGAGAGAGAGAGAGAGAGAGCATATCAATTGGAGGTCTCCCCAAAAGTGAGGAAACCTTTATTGAATATTGTGTGTTTTTTCTAGTCAAAATACCCCACTATATATAGGGGGAGTGGGAGGTACTACCTCCCTCAAAGTCCCGGGGTGGGACTAAAGGACGAGGAGGTGAGGGGAGGCGCCGCCGGCCAACCCCACGATGGACCCCAAGTGGGGCCCCATGTGGGGCAGGCCCACTAGGACTGTCGGCCACTCCCCTTGGCCCCTCCTACGGATTCGGCCCCCTCTTGGGCCCTTTCCCCTCCGGGATTTGGCCCATTTAGCCTTTTGACCATTTAATTGATTTCTCTTTTATTAAATAATTATGAATAAATGATTAATCAATATTTTAACATTCATTCACATATTATTCAATCTCCGTGACTATGGAACACCTTCCACCTTCACTCCGGACATCCTCCATACTTACCGAAACCCTTCAAGTTTTCTCCCTTTCTATCCTTTGGTGATTCTACCGATCCTGTAAACACTCTCTAAGCATCACCAAGCCCTTAAGAGTGATACCCCATAGTTCGGGAACACTCTAGACATGGTCGGGACACTCCTAGACCAATGATCAATAGAGCGACCTGGATGGCCATGTGACCCCTGTGCATTCCACGAAGATCTTTCGTCGTTTGAACCGTGACTGTCGCGTCTTATTCCTTTTGTCTCTTGATACTTGCATTGCTCGAGATCTGATCAATGAAATCACCATTTCGGGTTCAATCTCGTTACTGACAAATGCTACTTGACTCGTTCCGACAAGTGATATCCTTGTGATCAAATCACATGCTACATAGCTATTGGATATAACTTATCCAAGTGGGCCCTCGAGTACCTGAACATAGCTTTTGACGTATAATCCATCTACTGTTCCTCCGAATACCTGAACACACCTTTATGATCACTTTATTACCAAGTGACGTTTAATGCTATCTAAGCACCCTCGGGAGACAGTGATTGATATAGCCTCATGGTGGAAGGAATAGTCTACTAGGTCTCTGATAATCATCGTAACTTGAACTTCGTGACATGATCGGTTCACGATGTTTAGGTTGGGTATTAGTTCATCATCTCATTCTCAGAATGAGATGACTCCATTTCCAACTAGCATAAATGCCACATGGTCAGGAAACCTTGATCATCTGTTGACTAATGAACCAGTGACTAGAGTTTCACCTAGAACCCCTGGTTGTTTATATATCACATGTGTATTGATGTTTCCTTTCAATGCAGTTATAGCATGATATAAAACTTAATCATAAACTTTACGAAATATGATAATAATCATTATTATGTGTCTCTAGGGCATATTTCCAATAGTCTCCCACTTGCACTAGAGTACAAATAAACTAGATGCATTTGTTCTTAATCATTGGCACCATATATCCCGGTACCTTGAACATGCTTGCTCATGGAAGAGGTTGAGTCTTGGGGCTTTACTTTACAGTCCCAAATCCTTTGCAACTTACTAATGTCACCTTGATTGACATTAATACTTTATCATCACATGATAACATATTTGTGTATGCATCATCGTTATGGCAGCAGAACGAGGCCGGTTTCCAAGATCCTAAAGTGACTTTAGATCAACCTAATGGGCACTGTGCCCTATGACACATCATTCTACGTTAAAGACGAACTAGTGCCACCATAACAGTATACATTACTTCAGATGGTACCCTTATCTTTTATTATAAATGTAATTATCGAAACATTAGTGCACCCTATGCAATTTTCAATATTTTTTCACCTCGCTTCCTACTTGACTTTAGTACGTATTATCGATATAAGAGTTTCCAACATATTCCCTTATAACATAACCCTTTATGCTTAAGATATGTCATCCTTCATGGATTTGGAATTATGTCTACAGTTTTCTACCAGACACTACGAACAAACTTAGCTCAACATTTTGTGATTCAATCTTAATCACTTTTCAAACGTTCCTTCTTGGATCACATATTATGTTAAGTTATCATCATGGTTTTCTAAGATAGAACCTATGTCTCAACATAGTGGATGATGATCATCCTTTTCTTTCTTTCAACCATTGATGTTAAACTTAATGTTATTCCTAATTTGAGTTGACTAAGGACTAGTACATAATTAACTTCTATTCCGAGACTCTTTTCAGAATCCCTTTAGGAATACTACATAATATCGTAATATACTTATTATCAACTTCTAATTTCTATAAATCTTTATTTATCTGTACTTGTGCTTTCATTCTTAATGTGTCGTATGCACACTTAAGAGTTAATCTTTAATCTCCCACTCAAAATATGTTCCCAACATATTTGAGTATGAGTCATTACTCCTACTCAAAGTACGTTTCTACATATTTGAATCTGAGACTTACTTTGCTCCCACTCAAAAATATGTCATTCACATATTGTTTTAGGAAGACTTTAATAGCTCCCAGTCAATTTCATGCAAATTGCATATCCACTCACTATTTTGAACGACTTCAAAATCCTTTGATCAATTATCAAACTTGAGAGTTTTATTATGAGACACTAGTACCTTACTAGTTTTAAATCCACTAGTCTTTCAGCACACTTGAATCAAATTCATTTGAATTTGTCCAATACATTATTCATGACAGATTGTGCCTTTGTCATTCACCCTTTTCCTTCATGACTTTACAGTCGTTTGGAAAATTCAATTAACCCCTTTAATTGTTAAGATTCAGCAACGAATTACTTTTAAATCTTTAGTGAATATTATCTTTAGGATTTCTTATAATTTTAGTTTACCATTATTTCCTTAGTACTTTGTAGGTGTGTCATATTACAGTAATATGTCAAATGAATCTCAAATGTATCCATACGGGTGGGGTACATTTTGAATCCTACTTCATGTAGTGAAAACACTAGTGGTGAAAACACAATGATCATTATCATTGATTCTTTCCTTTGTGAAGAGAATCGTTTAGGAACACTTTTTGTTGCGTTTCTCAACACTCTGATGCAGGGTTTTAAATCCTCATTGTTTTTTTCACTATCTTACATAAGCTTCACATTCGAGAACATAAATTTTCTCGAAAATCCACCAAAACTTTAAGCAATACTAATTTTGCCTTTCTTTTGGTTCTTGCCATGGGATTTTGTATTCAAAGTTTCCAATGAATACTATACAAGGACTTATTCGCTTTTGTTTTGGTTATCTCGAATAACCCCAAAACTTTCATGATAATCCATACAAGATATGGTGCGGATCTCACAAATCATATGGTTTACTATATATTCTAATGAAGTCCTAAATATTTCTAACTAATGGTCTTTACATCTATACTACAACGAATTATTTGGCTCTATCTTTTCACCCACTTGATATCTAATATAACATTGTGATGCTTTGCATTTTTACATTTCAAATTCATTGCATTCCACAATTTTCTTTATGCCAACCTTATAAAGTCAAATTTCATTACTATTGATCAAATCGTAGTAATTAGATTCTCATTTATCTTTAATACCCTTTGTTGATGAAATACTTTGATCATATCAAATAGTTTCATACTCATGTTTCCTTTAGTAAACTTCTTTACACAATTCATACAATCATATAATGATAATCACCATTTTGTTAAAACACGATACATGAATATGTATTCTCTTTTAAAAATTCATCAAAAGACTTTGTATTCCTATAATACACGGTGTTTAAGTTATTTTACCGAACTTATGCATGATTCATATGTGACAAGAAATCGAATGTCTTTCACATATTTTCATTCAAAAATGAATATATCATTAAGTTGGGTATTTTCAAGACATTTTATTATTTTCCAAATGTTCATGCATTATCAGTTAGTTTCAAAACAAGTATAACTCACATATAATCGAACAAGATATGAACACGAATAGAGATCATTCATAAAAGTAGAACAACTATTTGTTACAAACTCATATGAATAACCGTCTCACGAAGTGTGAGACACACTAAAGAAGTTCATAATCTATCGATTACAATAATAATCCCAAAACCATAAACTAAGTGATAAAGGTCGAGGGAAAGTGTCGTTGGCCATCATCATCATGCTCTTCATCGACACGCAACGTCACCTCCTCTCTAGCAAGCAGCTCTCATGCAGAAGCACCTATTTTCAGCAAAATAGAACAAGTATCCAATATACTTAACACTGCAATACATGTTTGCAAGATTATAACATTTATAAAATTGTATATCAAATATATACCTCTGTCATAGATGACCTCTGCGACAACAGTTTCAACCTTCGCATTCTTGAAATGTGATATGAACTCATGGAAATCCTGTGTTTCCGCGTCGCCTCTCATAATGCAAATCCTGGCATGTGCTTCGTAGCTTGGTGGCAGCGACCGCATCAAAGCGGCATTTGCAAAAGAGCTCGTCATCCAGCTATCCAGGAAGTAAGCAGGCCTCATGTATGCATCATGAATGCGCTCCAAGTAGTCTTCAAGTGAAGAGTTCTCTTCCATCTTAATGGAGAGGAAATCTCCCATCAGCTCATGCTCCCATATTCATGCTTGTTCCACGAAATGTGTCCTAAGTTGTACCATTGCCGCATGAGGGTCAAGATTACCCACGACTGGCCATAGCTCATCCACCATCCCATAACACGTCATAACTGATATGAAGGTGGACATCTCATGATGGTAATTGCGGTCTTCCCGCTGTTCTAGGTCTCTAAGATACTGGACTGCTCCACATCCATCTTGTTGAGTATATAGTCAACCACATCATTCTTGCTAAGGAGAACATGGAGACGTGCAACCCACATACGGAAGTTTGATCCGTCTAGCTTGAGCTTCTCTCCATCTAACCAATCGTCAACAGGGAAGGTAGCATCGGGGAGAACCATTCTCCACATTTATAATTGCAAAAGGAATTTAGACTAAGATTATAATGAAATGAGTTAATATAATAACTCCACTAAAAACACCTATCTCTTGAAGGGTTCTAGTGATTACGTGACCCCTTTTCTCCACATCTCCCTTGATCGTCACGGCCATCAATGTGGGTTCTAGGGTGGATGCCTAAATGTTGGTCACATCATTCATGCGACTCGTGTTCGATCTTTCGACCATCCGTGTTCCAAGGCCATGTCTACACATGCTAGGCTCACCAACTCAACCTTAGGGTATTCGCTGTGCAACATGGCTTACACCCACTGTATGCGAACATAGATATGTCTGACACCCAATCATCACGGCGTTGCATCATACTGAAGAACTTTCTTGGTGGTGCACACTAAGGGAGAACACAATCATTGGTATTTTTAATAGGGATCATCTTATTAGGCTACCGCCGAGTATCTAATACTAGCACACAATAAGATATACAAACAATAAAAATTGAATGTAAGAGTGATGTGATATGGTCCTTCCCGTTGTGATCTCCATCATGCGCCTCCGGATTCCGGTGCCAGGGTTCCGGCACCGTAGGCACCAGGGTACCGGTGCCTTCCAGCGTGATAGTGCATCACCTCTGTGACCGTCTACTACTACTTAGCAACATGAGGTAATTACTTTACCTTTTCCACAACCATATCACATCACAACGCCCCTTGCAAAACAAAGTTAGATGCCTCTACTTTATCTTTGCATGTTTTACGTGGCTGAATCGACTTTCGCACAAGAACCATTCTTACCTACGAACTTTCACCACAACGATGATTGCATAGTTGTCTATACTACACCCCTTTCAGCGCGCTCCGTTGCAAATGGTATACCAACTAATGTGAGAGAGACAGACACCCCCCAAAGCCACTTTATACGGTACAAGCCGTATGCCAAGCGTGGACCAGTCTCGTGAATCAACGCGTAAAGTTAGTTTGGGGCCGCTTCATGAAGCATTGTTGCGATATACACAAGTACACGTGGGAGGGTACCAACTAAAAGATCAATGCCCACACAAAACATCCCGTGTGCTCTACCCGTAGTAACAATACAACGCATAGATCTAGGTTTGATACCACTGTAGGGGGTTCGCGTATGAAAACAATAAAATTTTACCCTATGCCCCAGAACCCCTTGTTGCTAGGACCTATCTGTTAGTAATGCAGTAATGGGAGGGGATTTTCGCGAACTTACCCTTGAAGACCGAAAAGCGTTGTCAACGCTCGGGAGAGCATGGTCGATGTAGACGAGCCGAAGCCGACCTCAAGGTTGTGATAAAGTCATTGCGCTCCTGTGGCTCTAACGACTTGCAGTTCCTCAATTTACATGCATCCGGTGTCTGGTGATGACTCCCGCTTCCTCAATCCAAAAGCAGTTTCGGAAGTAGACCTCTGATACCTGGATTCGAATCCCACAGCGCGACGGTGCTCCGCGATGAAGATGTCTCTCGTTCGCGTAGTCCGGACTTGGGATCACTGTCACGGGAGAGAGAGAATATCAATTGGAGGTCTCCCCAAAAGTGAGGAAACCTTTATTGAATATTGTGTGTTTTTTCTGGTCAAAATACCCCACTATATATAGGGGGAGGGGGAGGTACTACCTCCCTGAAAGTCCTAGGGTGGGACCAAAGGAGGAGGAGGTAGGGGGAGGCGTCGCTGGCCAGCCCCCATCATAGGCCCATGTGGGGCAGGCCCACTAGGGCTGCTGGCCAGTCTCCTTGGCCCCTCCTAGGGATTCAGCCCCCTCTTGGGCCCTTTCCCCTCAGGGATTTGGTCTATTTAGCCTTTTGACAATTTAATTGATTTCTCTTTTATTAAATAATTAAGAATAAATGATTAAATCAATATTTTAACATTCATTCACATATTATTCAATCTCCGTGACTATGGAACACCTTCCACCTTCACTCCGGACATCCTCCGGACTTACCGAAACCTTTCCGGTTTTCTCTCTTTCTATTCTTCAGTAATTCTACCGATCATGTAAACACTCTCTAAGCATCACCAGGCCCTTAAGCATGATACCCCATAGTTCGGGAACACTCCAGACATGGTCGGGACACTCCCGGAGCAATGATCAACAGAGCGACCTGGATGGCCATGTGAACCCTGTGCATTCCACGAATATCTTTCATCGTTTGAACCGTGTCAGTCGCGTCTTATTCCTTTTGTCTCTTGATACTTGCATTGCCCGAGATCTTATCAATGACATCACCATGTCGGGTTCAATCTTGTTATCGACAGATGCTACTTGACTCGTTTTGACAACTGATATATATGTGATCAAATCACACGCTGCGCAGCAATTGGATATAATTTCTCCAAGTGGGCCCTCGAGTATCTGTCCATCACGCGGATGGACAAATCCCGCTCTTGACGTATAATGCCTCTGTTGTTCCTCCGAATACCTGAACACATCTTTAGGATCACTGTATTACCAAGTGACGTTTGATGCTTGATACATTGCATTTTTATCTACTCACCTTCCGAATAATTTTTTACGTTCCAAGTCACTGTATTACCTGAACACACCTTCCGAATAATTTTTATGCCTGTATTACCAAGTCACTGTATTACCTGAACACACCTTCCGAATAATTTTTTATGTTCCATGCTTGGTTTTATCTACTTTCTTATGTTTTGTCCACACTTTGGAGTACTTTTCATATGATTTTTGGACTAACCTATTAACAAGAGCCACAGTGCCAGCTGCCTGTTTTCTGCTGTTTTTGGTTCTAGGAAGTCAGAAAATGAATATTCTAGGAATTGGACGGGATAAAAGCCAAAGTCAGTATTTTACTGAGGGACACACGGAGCCAGAATACGAGACGGAGAAGGGCCAGAGGGCGGCCACACCACCTGGCTGCGCGGCTAGGCTTTGCCTGCGCCAGGGGGTGGTGTGGCCAGCCCAGGCACCCCCTCGGCCTCTCCTTCCGCCTATAAGATGCCTCCGATACAGAAACCCTAAGTACCCGATCAAAATTCCATGAAAGAGTCTATAGCCATCGTCGTCTCTGTCCCTAGATTGGGAGGGATCTGAAGCTCTTCCCCGCACCCTACCGAATAGGGGAATTCACCCTAGAGGACTTCTCCATCATCATGCAAGCCTCCGGTGTGATGCGTGAGTAGTTCATCTCTAGACTACGGGTCCATGTAGTAGCTAGATCGCTGGTTCTCCTCCTTTGTGCTATCATGTTTAGATCTTGTGACCTCCGTTCATGATCAAAATCATCTATTTCTAATTCTGCATGTTGTGTTTGCGGGGATCCGATGGATATTGAGATGCTATTTCAGATTGATTATTGATTCTATCATGTCTTTGTTATTTGTGATCTTGCATGCTTTCCGTTGTTAGTAGCTATCTTGGCCAAGTAGATGCTAGCAACTCCAAGAGTTAGTATTTATGCTAGATAGTGGGTTCATGCCTCTGGTAATCTGGGGAAGTGATAGAAATCTCTAAGGTACTAGATGTGTTGTTGCTACTAGGGAGAAAACAACAATCCTTTGTTCATAGAACAATTGTATTGTTTACTTTACATGCAATTCGTAATGCAATAATCTGTTGCTTGGAAATTAATAATGGAGGGGGTTCGGATGATAACCTGAAGGTGGATTATTAGTCATAGATGCAATTGGATGGCGGTCTATGTATAATGTTGTAATGCCCAATCGAAACTCAAAGGTGTCAAGATGAGTAGTATATGCTTGTATGCTTTCTCTATGTTTGTCAATTGCCCTGTTGTAATTTGTTCACCCAGCATGTTATCTATCTTAAGGAGAGCCACCTCTAGTGAACTATGGACCCCTGTCCTTTCTTTTACATTCAATTTACAATCAAACTATTTACTGCTTTGTGTTTACTTTCTTCAAACTATTACTTTCTTCTATTCGATACGTTTAATTCTTTGTTTTTAGCAAAACCGGTGAGATTGACAACCTCATCGCAAGTTGGGGGCAAAGTTCTATGGTTGTGTTGTGCAGGTCTCCACGTTGCTACTAGCACCGGTAGTGCGCCCTGCCAAGGCTCAGCTAGCAACACCTTTGGGGTGTTTCCTTGCTCCTACTGGATTGATAACCTTGGTTCCATACTGAGGGAAAACTTGTTGATGTGCTCATCATACCTTCCTCTTGGGGTTCCCCAATGAGCTCGATATATTTTGGGCCATCAAGCTCTTTTTCTGGCGCCGTTGCCGGGGAGTCAAGGACATCTTCACAAGGGGAGTCCCTCATAACCAATCTCTTTAATTTGTTATTTTTGTTTTGCTTAGTTTACTTTTTCTTTGTTTGCTTGTTTTTTTATCAAAAACACACAAAATTAGTTTTACTAGTTTGCTTTCTTTATTAAAAACACAAAAAATTAGTTCCTATCTTAAGTTTCCATTATGTCTAGCATTGCTCCAATCACTATGTCACCTGAGGAAATGATTTTCACTTTTAAACAAGGAATTGAAGAGAGTGTCAAAGAAGCTTGGTCTAGAATCTCTGATCTACATGAAAAAACTGAACCTAAAATGACTAAAAGCTTGTTCCTTAGCAGTTTTTACCTTGGAACTGCTCTTTGCTATATATATGCTTTGGATACTATTGTGGGAGGAGATTTCCTCCAATGTAAAGAGGATGCTGTTGTTAATGCCATAAAGAAGTTGATCTTTACTTATAACTTGCCTAGTAAATCTGGTTCTTCTTTCATAAACATATTTGCTAGATTGAATACCCTTGAGACTAGCACTGCTAGATTGAAAGATTTCTATAATACGCTTAGAGAGCATGATAATTATGTTCCAATAAATTCTGAACCATCAAAGTGGCTCCCCATAGTAAAGATTGATATAAATAATCAAACTTTTCAAGCTCGTTGTGATATCATGTCTAAATTTTGTCTTATGCCCAAAGATATTTATGAATCTTGGAATCTTTGTGGGCTTTCTGAAGGAGGAAAAGAAATATTTCTTGCTAATAATGCTACAATATTACCTATTGTAGTAGCTGAAGGAGTGTTTACAAAGATCCTTGGGAAAATGATTTCTACTGATTATCTTGTTATTGAATGTGAAGGAAAAGGACAAATTACACTTGGAAGGTCCCTATTAGAACTCCTTGGCGCAATAATAGATGTGGGAAAGGGGAACATGCACCTTGCTTCTCCACCAAACAATCATACGTTCCCCAAGGTTAAGAATAAAAGTAAGAGAGATAAGGTTAAATTTTTTGGTTTTAATGCTTCTTCATTTGAGAACACTTGATTCTTTCTTTGCTTTTTTGCCTAACTTAAAGGCAGTAAAGAAAAGTACTTATTGGGAGATGACCCAAAAGTTTTATATGAGTCTTGGAAGTTATTAATTCTGTAATAACCGCTCCTTATCCTTTTTATTTGCTTTTTGTGCCAAGAGTAACCTCTAATGAGAGAGAAGTAATGTTTGGGAAAGTTGCTGTCCCGAAACAGATTTCTGTGCTTCACCGTAAATATTCGTATACAATCTATGTACACCCTTTTGAGGCGTGAATTTTTGTGCTTCTGCCCCAGGTTGTTATCTAACTTTCGTTAGTTTAACACTTTTTGATTTGAGCAACAGAAGGTCTTTGAAAAACTTCGTCTTTACCTGCTGGTCTGTTTTGATAGATTTCTGCCATTTTCTGAATTTCTTCTTGTTAGTTCCTTTTTGAGTTCTTTTGGGGAATTGAGATTTTTGAGGGAAGTGCTACAGTATCTTGTGTTTTAATGGAAGTTTTATTGGTGTTATAACTGAACCTAAAGACTTATTATCTTGAGTGCACTAATGTTGGTAATAAAGATTGTGTGAAGTTTTGTATGCAGGAAAAATTTCATGTGTACGGAAGGAACGAGTAATGAGATGACGGATGGACTAAAGCTCAAGCTTGGGGATGCCACGCGTGTCACCCCAAGAAATATCCAAGAAGTACAAGCGTCAAAGCTTGGGGATGCCCAAGGCATCCCCTTCTTCATCAATAAAAATCACAGGTTTCTTTCAAACGCTTCATTTTCATTGTTTCATGCATAGTTATGTTGTTCTTGGAGCGTCTTCTTTTTTTTTTGTTTTGGTTTTTTTTTTGCTTGGTTTTCTTAGTTTGCTGAATAAATTGGTTGGACCCCCTCTTTCATACATTGGTTTTCAAATAGTTTGGTTTGGATTGGAAAAGAGTAGGAAAGTTCATGCTTAAGTGGTAAAGAGAGCTTGTTTTTGACTGTGGCCTATGCTTTGTCATGCCATGCTTGATATTGTTTTGGCTTTATGCTTAGTATTCTTTTCTGTAGCATGACTTGTTATAAACAATTGAGATTACTTAATGTGCGGATGAATCATGCGTTGTTTAGCATATTAAAGCATAGTATTGTGGTATTCTTTTTGATGCTTTATTGGGGTTGACTTGGCGCATGCTCACACCATGTTATGACTATCCCAAGTCAGCATAAGACTTTATGATCCTTTAGTTTTCAACTTGTAGTATCACTTTATTCTTTGATCAATGATGTTTTGTTGCTCTACATGATTATGGCCATTATTGCTCTCTCAGTTTGTCGCTCCCAGTCTTTTGCTAGCCTCCACAACCAAGTATGAGTTCCACTCATGTATCCAACTCCTTAAACCAAGTTATTCCAAAGAGTCCACCATACCTACCTAGTAGCATATGCTATTCCAAGTATATTCATGCTTTGGTTTATCTTCCAAATTAAACTTGTTATGAGAAAACTATTGATTAAAGCTCTCACGAACTTGATGGCACACTTTACTTTCTTGCATTTAATAAACTTGAACCACTGGGTCCTTCTTTTTTACGTGTATGCTTGCGCTTCATAAGTTGAAGTTAGCAGAACCATGTATCATGGGGAACGCTTTCAACATTGCATTTGTACTTTGTACCCCGTTGATATCATGTTATTTTGCTTCTGGATCCCGGCGATGTGAAATAAAAGTGGAACTTGTAAGATCATGGAGTTTGTATGTGTGTTAGAGAAATGCCTGGGCCGCTAGCCTAAGCCATGCCTAATCATGGCGGAAACTTGCAGCATCACCATAATGAGCACTCTATGAAGCATCCTCAATAAAAACCTATGCAAATAGCAAATAAAAAGATCGTTGAGATGCTCATTGTCTGCTTGCCTTGTCATTTTGATTATGGGATAGCTCCTGTATCATGTGCAAGGGGTACCCCGTTGGCGGTTCTTTATGATACATATGTACTTACAATGACAAGAGCTTTCTCGTGACTAAAGTTGAGTAGCATGAGGTTCAGTCTTCGTAAGTAAGGGGCATGAGATTTCGGCTTATAACTTGTCAAGCATATCCTCTTAGTTGTGTCACTTTAACCTTAATCACCTTCAAGATGCTTATGATATGGGCAATGAGAGATGAAAGCTAATAAGTACCATAATTTTTGGAAGCTCTTTATGAGACTTCAATCCCTACTTCCTTCTATGAAGGCCTTTCTTTTACTTTTATGTTGAATCTCCACCTTCTATCTTTATGCACCTACTTTGAGAGCATAGTGGCAATTCTTAGTTCTATGTGCATTGTCCCAAGACTTGTTGATTGATGCTTAACTTGATATTGCATGTTTTAAACTATTTGTATCTAGTCACTCTTATGAACTTTGAAGGTGTCCTATGCATTTATATTTGCTACTCTATGAGGGACAAGCTGAATGCTACTATCCTATGTTTTCTTTATGTGAAAGAAACAAACGTCTTGCAAAGCATTGTTATTCATGAATCTTTTGTTTGTGCCTTTTCATGTTGCAACATAGTTTCTATGTCTTATTGCTAGAACTTTGTCTTTCATGTTATGATTGAAGTACTATGATCCTGGCTATCATTGTTTTACAAATACTTTGATCAAGTTTATGATGGTGCATGTCACCTCAAAAATTATTCTTTCTTTTTATCACTTACCTACTCGAGGACGAGCAGGAGTTAAGCTTGGGGATGTTGATAAATTGCAAATGTTTCTATAATTTTTGATGTTCCATGCTTGGTTTTATCTACTTTCTTATGTTTTGTCCACACTTTGGAGTACTTCTCATATGATTTCTTGGACTAACCTATTAACAAGAGCCACATTGCCAGCTGCCTATTTTCTGCTGTTTTTGGTTCCAGGAAGTCATAAAATGAATATTTTCAGAATTGGACGGGACAAAAGCCAAAGTCAATATTTTACCGAGGGACACACGGAGCCAGAATACGAGACGGAGAAGGGCCAGAGGGTGGCCACACCACCTGGCCGGGCGACCAGGCTTGGCCCGCGCCAGGGGGTGGTGTGGCCAGCCTAGGCACCCCCTCGGCCTCTCCTTCCGCCTATAAGATGCCTCCGATACATAAACCCTAAGTACCCGATCAAAATTCCAAAAAAGAGTCTGTAGCCGCCTTCATCTCTATCCCTATATCGGGAGGGACCAGCACCCTGCCGGAGAGAGGAATTCACCCTGGATTCCTTCTCTATCATCATGCAAGCCTCCGGTGTGATGCTTGAGTAGTTCATCTCTGGACTATGGGTCCATGTAGTAGCTAGATGGCTGGTTACCCTCCTTTGTGCTATCATGTTTAGATCTTGTGAGCTTCGTTCATGATCAAGATCATCTATTTGTAATTCTGCATGTTGTGTTCGCGGGGATCCGATGGATATTGAGATGCTATTTCAGATTGATTATTGATTCCATCATGTCTTTGTTATTTGTGATCTTGCATGCTTTCCATTGTTAGTAGCTATCTTGGCCAAGTAGATGCTAGCAACTCCAAGAGTTAGTATTTATGCTCAATAGTGGGTTCATGCCTCTGGTAATCTAGGGAAGTGATAGAAATCTCTAAGGTACTAGATGTGTTGTTGCTACTAGGGAGAACACAACAATCCTTTATTCATAGAACAATCGTATTGTTTAATTTACACGCAATTTGTAATGCAATAATCTGTTGCTTGCAACTTAATATTGGAGGGGGTTCGGATCATAACCTGAAGGTGGATTATTAGTCATAGATGCAGTTGGATGGCGGTCTATGTATAATGTTGTAATGCCCAATCGAATCTCAAAGGAGTCAAGATGAGTAGTATATGCTTGTATGCTTTCTCGATGTTTGTCAATTTCCCCGCTGTAATTTGTTCACCCAGCATGTTATCTATCTTAAGGAGAGCCACCTCTAGTGAACTATGGACCCTGGTCCTTTCTTTTATATTCAATCTACAATCAAAATGTTTACTTCTTTGTGCTTACTTTCTGCAAACTATTACTTTCTTCTATTCGATACGTTTAATCCTTTGTTTACAACAAAACCGGTGAGATTGACAACCTCATCGCAAGTTGGGGGAAAAGTTATGTGGTTGTGTTGTGCAGGTCTCCACGTTGCTACTAGCACCGGTAGTGCGCCCTGCCAAGGCTCAACTAGCAACACCTTTGGGGTGTTTCCTTGCTCCTAATGGATTGATAACCTTGGTTTCGTACTGAGGGAAAACTTGTTGTTGTGCTCATCATACCTTCCTCTTCGGGTTCCCCAACGAGCTCTACATCAACTACGAGTCAGCCAGATTTTTTCTGGCGCCGTTGCCGGGGAGTCAAGGACATCTTCACAAGGGGAGTCCCTCATAACCAATCTCTTTACTTTTTTGTTTTTGTTTTGCTTAGTTCTCTTTTTGCTTTGTTTGCTTGTTTTGTTATTCAAAAGCACAAAAAAATTTAGTTTTACTTGTTTGCTTTCTTATTTGAAAACCCAAAAAATGACTACTCTTGAAAACACTAAGTTGTGTGACTTTAAAAGCACCAACAACAATGATTTTATGAGCACACCTATTGCTCCACCTGTGGCTAAGAGCACTTTCTTTGAGATAAAACCTTCTTTGCTCAATCTTGTTATGAGAGAACAATTTTCTGGTATTGGTAATGAAGATATCGCTTCCCATCTTAATAACTTTGTTGAACTTTGTGAGATGCAAAAGCATAGGGATATAGATGGTGATATTATTAAACTGAAATTGTTTCCTTTCTCTTTGAGAGGAAAACCTAAAGAATGGTTGAATTCCTTAACTAGGAATAGTATTGATTCTTGGACTAAGTGCAAAGATGCTTTTATTGGAAAATACTATCCTCCTGCTAAGATTATATCCATGAGAAGTGAAATAATGAAGTTTAAACAACCTGACAATGAGCATGTTGCTCAAGCTTGGGAAAGAATGAAATCTTTGGTAAAGAATTGTCCCACTCATGGACTGACTGCTTGGATGATCATCCAAAAAATTTATGCAGGATTGAACTATTCTTCAAGGAACCTATTGGATTCAGCAGCTGGAGGTACCTTTATGACCATCACTTTGGGTGCTGCAACAAAACTTTTGGATAATATGATGGTTAATTATTCTGAATGGCACACTGAGAGAGCTCCACAAGGTAATAAGGTAAATTATGTTGAAGAAACCTCCTCCCTAAGTGATAAGATTGGTATTATTATGTCTATGCTTGGTAATGGAAAAGCCCATATTGATCCAAATAATGTTCCTTTAGCCTCTTTGGTTGCTCAAGAAGAGCAAGTTCATGTGAACTTCATAAGAAATAACAACTTTGGCAACAATGCTTATGGTAATAATGCTTATAGGAACAATTTTGGTAACAACAATTATAAACCATATCCTCCCAACAATGGTAATGCTTATGGAAATTCTTACAACAATAATAAGAGTGCTCCCTCTGAACTTGAAGTTATGCTTAAAGAGTTTATTTAGTAAACAAACTGCTTTCAATAAAACTATTGAGGAAAAACTCTCTAATGCTGAAAGAAATATAGCATCTTTGGCTGAAGCTCAATCTACTTTGAATAAAATGGCTGCTAAACCTGAAACTAATGAGAATCCCTTTGCAGCTACTAATGCTATACATGTAAGAATTGATGAAAATGTTAGACTATTAGCTGAATTACATGCTAAGTGGGAAAGAGAAGATGAAATTGCTAGAAACATTAGTGTTTCTACTATTACCACCACGAGTGTTGAAGCTAGTAATAGTTCTACCACTTTAGATGATAAAGTTGATTTTGATCTTGATGGTTGCAATATCTCTGAAGTTATTAAATTCCTACAAAAGCTTGCTAAAATTCCTAATGCTAGTGCTATGAACATGGCTTTTACAAAACACATTACTGATGCTCTCATAAAGATTAAAGAAGAAAAGATGAACATAAAGCTTCTATTCCTATAAAGCAAGAAGATGGTTGGGAACCCATCATTAATATGAAAGTGAATGACTTTGATTTCAAAGCTTTGTGTGATCTTGATAGTAGTGTTTCTATTATGCCTAGAAGGATTTATGATATGCTTGATTTGCCTCCTCTTGAAGATTGTTATTTGAATGTCCCACTTGATGCCAATGCTAAAAATAAACTCATGGGGAGTCTTAATGATGTTCTTATTATGGTTAACGATTCCTATGTCCCCATTGATTTCTATGTTTTGGATGTTGAATACAATGCTTCTTGTCCTATTACTTTGGGAAGACCTTTTCTTAGAACTGTTGGTGCCATCATTAATATGACAGAAGACACCATTAAATATCAACTCCCACTCAAGAAAGGTATAGAACACTTCCCTAAAAAGAGAGAAAAGATTTCTTTTGCTTCTCCTATGAAAACAAAATTTGGTCTTAATGCTTCTTCATTTGAGAACACTTGATTCTTTCTTTGCTTCTTATGCCTAACTTAAAGGCGTTAAAGAAAAGTACTTGTTGGGAGATAACCCAAGAGTTTTAGTTGAGTCTTGGAAGTTATTACCTATGTAATAACCTCTCCTTATCCTTTTTATTTTCTTTTTGTGCCAAGAGTAACCTCTAATGAGAGAGAAGTAATAATTGGGAAAGTTGCTGTCCCGAAACAGATTTCTGTGCTTCACCGTAAATATTCCTCCTGAGAGAGCTCTGTACGTCGGATTGAGCGGTAATTGTTTGTGCTTCTACCCTAGGTTGTTATCTAACTTTCGTTAGTTCAACACTTTTTGATTTGAGTAACAGAAGGTCTTTGAAAAAATTCGTCTTTACCTGCTGGTCTGTTTTGACAGATTTCTGCCATTTTCTGCATTTGCTTCTTGTTAGTTCCTTCTTGAGTTCCTTTGGGGAATTGAGCTTTTTGAGGGAAGTTCTACAGTAGCTAGTGTTCTAATGGAAGTTTATTTGGTGTTAGAACTGAACCTTGAGACTTATTTATCTTAAGTGCACTAATGTTGCTAATGAGATTGTGTGAAGTTTTGTATGAAGGAAAAATTTCAGGTGTATGGAAGGAATGAGTAATGAGATGAAGGATGGACTAAAGCTCAAGCTTGGGGATGACACGCGTGTCACCCCAAGAAATAACCAAGAAGTATAAGCATCAAAGCTTGGGGATGCCCAAGGCATCCCCTTCTTCATCAATAAAAATCCCAGGTTTCTTCCAAACGCTTCATTTTTATTGTTTCATGCACAGTTGTGTTTTTCTTGGAGCGTCTTCTTTTTCGTTTTTGTTTTGGTTTTTAGTTTGCTTGGTTTGCTTAGTGTTATGAATAAATTGGGTGGACCCCCTCTTTCATACTTTGGTTTGCAAATAGTTTGGTTTGGTTTGGAAAAGAGTAGGAAAGTTCATGCTTATGTGGTAAAAAGAGGTCGTTTTTGACTGTGGCCTATGCTTTGTCATGCCATGCTTGATATTGTTTTGGCTTTTTTCTTAGTATTCTTTGCTGTAGCACGAATTGTTATAAACAATTGAGATTGCTTAATGTGCCTTGGATGAATCATGCGTTGTTTTAGCATATTGAAGTATAGTATAGTGGTATTCTCCTTTGATGCTTTATTTGGGTTGACTTGGCACATGCTCACACCATGTTATGACTATCTCTAGTCACCATAGCCTTTATGATCCTTTAGTTTTCAACTTGTAGTATCACTTTATGCTTTGATCAATGAAGTTTTGTCGCTCTGCATGATTATGGCCATTATTGCTCTCTTAGTTTGTCGCTCCCAGTCTTTTGCTAGCCTCCACCACCAAGTATGAGTTCCACTCATGCATCCAACTCCCTAAACCAAGTTATTCCAAAGAGTCCACCGTACCTACCTACTAGCTTATGCTATTCCAAGTATATTCATGCTTTTGTTTACCTTTCACTTGTTATGAGAAAACTAGTGATTAAAGCTCTCACGAACTTGATGGCACACTTTACTTTATTGCCTCTAATATACTTGAACCATTGGGTCCTTCTTAGTTGTGTATATGCTTGCGCTTTATAAGTTGAAATTAGCAGAACCATGTTTCATGGGGAATGCTTTCAACATCGCACTTGTACTTTGTACTCCATTGATATCATGTTCTTTTGCTTACGGATCTCGGCGGTGTGAAATAAATGTGGAACTTGTAAGATCATGGAGTTTGTATGTGTGTTAGAGAAACGCCTGGGCCGCTAGCCTAAGCCATGCCTAATCATGGTGGAAACTTGCAGCATCACCATAATGAGCACTCTATGAAGCATCCTTAATAAAAACCTATGCCAATAGCAAATAAAAAGATTGCTGAGATGCTCATTGTCTGCTTGCCTTGTCATTTTGATTATGGGAAAGCTCCCGTATCATGTGCAAGGGGTACCCCGTTGGCGGTTCTTAATGATACACATATACTTACAATGACAAGAGCTTACTCGTGACTGAAGTTGAGTAGCATGAGGATCGGTCTTCGTAAGTAAGGGGCATGAGATTTCGGTTTATAACTTGTCAAGCATATCCTCTTAGTTGTGTCACTTTGACCTTAATCACTTTCAAGATGCTTATGATAGGGGCAATGAGAGCTGAAAACTACAAGCAGCATAATTTTTGGAAGTTCTTTATTGGACTTGAATCCCTACTTCCTTTTACAAAAGGCTTTTCTTCCACCATTATATTGAGTCTCCACCTTCTATCTTTGTGCTCCTACTTTGAGAGCATAGTGGCCATTCTTAGTTCTATGTGCATTGTCCCAAGACTAGTTGATTGATGCATAACTTGATATTGCTTGTTTTAAACTATTGTATCTAGTCACTCTTATGAACTTTGAAGGTGTCCTATGCATTTATATTTGCTACTCTATTGAGGGACAAGCTGAATATTATTATGGTATGTTTTCTTTATGTGAAACAAAAAAACGTCTTGCAAGGTATGTTATTCATGAATCTTTTGTTTGTAACTTTTTATGTTGCATCATAGTTTCTTTGCCTATTGCTAGAACTTTGTCTTTCATCTGCTTTGAGTTTTGCAAATACTTTGATCAAGTCTTTGATTGTGCATGTCACCTCAAAAATTATTTCTTTTTATCATTTACCTACTCGAGGACGAGCAGGAGTTAAGCTTGGGGATGTTGATACATTGCAAATGTATCTATAATTTTTGATGTTCCATGCTTGGTTTTATCCACTTTCTTGTGTTTTGTTCCAACTTCGGAGTACTTTTCATATGATTTCTTGTACTAACCTATTAACAAGAGCCACATTGCAAGCTGCTTGTTTTCTGCTATTTTTGGTTCCAGGAAAGTCAGAAAATGAATATTCTCGGAATTGGACGGGACAAAAGCCAAAGTGCCTATTTTTCTGGAAGGGATCAAGTGCCAGAATACGAGACAGAGAGGGACCAGGGGCCACCACACCACCTGGCCGCGCGGCCCAGCCTGGCCCGCGCCAGGGGGTGGTGAGTCCAGCCCTGGAACGCCCTCGGCCTCTCCTTCTGCCTATAAGTTTCCCTCGGGACGAAAACCCTAAGTACCCGATCAAAAATCCACGAAAGAGTCTGTAGTTGCTGTCATCTCCATCCCTAGATCGGGAGGGATCTGAAGCTCTTCCTGGCACCCTGCCGGAGAGGGGAATTCACCCTGGACGCCTTCTTCATCACCATGCAAGCCTTCGGTGTGATGCATGAGTAGTTCATCCTTGGACTACGGATCCATTTAGTAGCTAGATGGCTGGTTTCTCCTCCTTTGTGCTTTCATGTTTAGACCTTGTGAGATCCGTTCATGATCAAGATCATCTATTTGTAATCCATACATGTTGTGTTTGCGGGGATCCGATGGATATTGAGATGCTATTTCAGATTGATTATTGATTCTATCATGTCTTTGTTATTTGAGATCTTGCATGCTTTCCATTGTTAGTAGCTATCTTGGCCAAGTAGATGCTAGCAACTCCAAGATTTAGTATTTATGCTCGATAGTGGGTTCATGCCTCTGGTAATCTGGGGAAGTGACAGAAATCTCTAAGGTACTAGATGTGTTGTTGCTGCTAGGGAGAAAACAACAATCCTTTGTTCATAGAACAATCGTATTGTTTACTTTACACGCAGTTCGTAAAGCAATAATCTATTGCTTACAACTTAATACTGGAGGGGGTTTGGATGATAACCTGAAGGTGGATTATTAGTCATAGATGCAGTTGGATGGCGGTCTATGTATTATGTTGTAATGCCCAATCAAGTCTCAGAGGAGTCAAGATGATTAGTATATGCATGTATTGCTTTCTCGGTGTTTGTCAATTGCCCCACTGTAATTTGTTCACCCAGCATGTTATCTATCTAAGGAGATCCACCTCTAGTGAACTATGGATCCCGGTCCTTTTCTTTACATACAATCTACAATCTTTAACTACTTTGTGTTTACTTTCTGCAAACTTTTACTACTTTCCATTCGATACGTTTAATCCTTTGTTTTCCGCAAAACACGGTGAGATTGACAACCTCATCGCAAGTTGGGGACAAAGTTCTGTGGTTCTGTTGTGCAGGTCTCCACGTTGCTACTAGCACCGTTAGTGTGCCCTGCCAAAACTCAGCTAGTAACACCTTTGGGGTGTTTCCTTGATCCTACTAGTTCGATTAAACCTTGGTTTCATAACCGAGGGAAAACTTACTGCTGTGCTCATCATACCTTCCTCTTGGGGTTCCCAACGAGCTCTACGTCAACTACGAGTCAGCACCTCATGATATACCTTGTCGATCTATAGGCATATTATCGTCACCCCTTAAATAGCTCAATTCTCTTCTTGATCAGTGATATGTGATTCATCTGACTAACTTTTAGTCAATCACCTTAGTTATCACTTAAACGAGTCGTGCATGTCCATGATTTTTGAATCATATCATCCGAGAGGGCCCAGAGAATATATCTCTAGTCGAAGGGGCAAATAACATCTTAGTTGTCCACATCTAGCAGCTTGATTTGCAGCCAACCCGAAATCTGCCTTTATAACTGCCATGTGATGGAACATCGTTTGACAGAACCTAAGTTGGTAATCCACAACTAGTATTATACGACAACCTCAGGTCTAAGGATTACATTCATTGAGACATACAAATGATGACTTATTTGTTGTATCTCAATATGGGCCAGTCCGACTCGCTAAACTCTTTAACCAAATCCGTGTAAGTAGGAATAGCATCAGCATTCCCATGATAAGTGAAACCGAGTCATCAGCCAACTTTCACATTAGTCTAAGTTGTGTGTTCAAGACAACCTCAATGACTAAGGACATCACGTATGGACAACATGAATATATAGTTCCACAACTGAATCACATATTAAATGATACATATTAGATGTTCATACAATAACAACTTATTAACTATATGAATACATTGGGAATTACCTCATAAATGATTGCATCTAGGGCATATTCCCAACACCTAGCGGCAAGGCTCTGTTTCAAACAACGATGGCAGATCAATGCAGCGAAGCGCCATCTATTCCTACAGAAATTGGTGGCTCGTGTGCGGTAGTGGCGCGGTGTCGTCCTCGAGGAGCACTTGCACCAGCACACTGACCCTAAGATCAACCAGGCTGAGGATGAACCTAACCATCTTCAATCAGCGAGCGAGCCAACCGCTAGCAAAACAAAAAAACTGTGTTGTTTACATCAGCGCATCTTGATGCCATGTGGACCCATCTAGCGTAATTAGGTGTCAATGAGGCTAAGTAAGAGATTTGTGTTATGTGAAATTGATTACCACAAATAGTGGTGCCTTATGCAAAAACAAATGGTGCTTTTGGTTTTGTGGAACACATGCCCCTATGTATGGTGTGATCTGCAATTTCGTCTAAAAATCACTTGGGACAAGGGAAAAAGTTTCACAGGTCTAGTCCCCACTACGTTGTTTCCCCCTGAATTCGGCACGCCACCGTGGAACCCTAGCCACTGAAATCGGGATGTGTCCACGCCACCACCACCTGAGTTGCACCGGCGTTCGTGCACGGCTATTACGTAACTTTCGAATGAAATGATGGCTGGTGGGATTTGTTTGTGGCTCAACATGTATGGATTTCCGCGCGAGGCCATGATAGCTCCAAATTTCATCACTTTTAACTACTGATTTTCCTCTTGTTTATTGCCATATTTCATTGAAGATTACCCCTTCCTACTAATGTTAACATCGCAATTAGCGAATCCTTGGTTTTTTGTGATAGTTTTCAGGCCATGAACATTTATTGAAGATCTAATAGAATTTATAGGATAATTGCACCTAAAGAAGTTAATCCCCAATTGGATCCCCTTTCATTGGAGGCATTCAGTACACATAACGACCATCGGTACAGTCGGGATGTGCTCGTACTACACACTAACGACTCCCTTATATCAATACAAGAAAATTTCATGAACAGGGAGAGACGAGAAGAACTGCAGAACAGAAGATACAGCCACCGCAAGACATGTAGAGGGGGTAGATCAGATCTCGAAGAGGAGAAGAACCTCACCTCGTTCCTCGACTATCTCCAACCTCAAAACCACACACTCCACCATCATTCCAATGATTACTTAGAGAGAGAGAGAGATTGGCACTTGTAAGATTAGGGTTCAACACCTTGATCTACCTTCGGTTTGTACTTGATTTGATCTTAATCGCTATTGTGGTTTGCTACAATAACTTTGAGATGATTCTTATCTACAATACAATTATGCCTTTTATTTATCTTCCTCTCATGTCTGAGTAAACCCCCATAGGCATGGGAGATGTAGGGGGTTGGTGAGATGTGTTGTGCCTCCTTTGAATCCATCCATTTATGATCGTTGTTGTGTTTATTTAATAGTGAGAATGATCATCTATGTTTGCCTAATGCTTGTTATCTAATTTAAGGTCACAGGTAACATGATCTAAAGATCTCATAGGTATAAAGTTGTATGCTAGTAATTTGGCGACCCTCGAGTGACACGGCCGATATCAATGAAGAGGTAGTATTACTCGAGGACAACAAGGAACCATCAGGATTAAAGCCTTGATCCGGTCGCAAGACCTTAATTAATGCATTGACCATGGTCGTGGTAACAGCAGACGGATCATTGTGACTGGGGAGAATTGTTCACGAGGACTCATAGTCAGTATACGGGTTGCTTGCCTACTGACTTATAAATAAGAAATATCATTATCACTTATTCTGACTTATCCATTTGGCACTTTCACTATCATCATGAACTATTTCTCTCCGTGCCTAACTTCTCATCTGAAGGACCTTTACACACTCTTCGCATCTTTAATTTTATGCAATTTACTAAATTCCTAAGAAAGTTTCCTCTATATTTTACTCACTACTTCCACCTTTGGCTTTTGAAGTCAATTCACTCAAGACCTGTGACACCTTGGGTGCGACAGGAACACCGCATAAAAACACTTTCCTAGGCTCCTTATAGGGATCAATATAAAAACTAGAATTAATACTTCCGTGAAAAATTCTCTGGCAAACTTGTGCACTTGCAGGACATCAGGCCACACACATGTTAGATGCCACAGCATGGAGGTTCGGCCATCATCGCCACCACATGAACTTCCCTGGCATCAAGTCTCTAGACGAAATCGAGATGCTAGCTCTATAGTGGCACCTTGTTTCGTGCAAAGACAAGTTGTGACAACATTAGGGAAAGAACCGACTTACCTTTGCCAAGGCGGATGGCAGGGCAGTGGAGCTACGGAATGTGGATCATATGGTAAATGTGGAGGCGGAGTTAAGTTCTACGCTGCAAGGGATGCGCAAAGGAAGGAGGAAAAGGCCGAGAAGAAGAAGGAGGAAGGACAAGATATAGGTGTAGCTAGTTGATGCCTCTACGATCTCCGACAATGATGATAGGTGGCTAGACCTCTTCCTCATTAGCGATGAGGGTAGTGATGATGAGTATTTCGTGTTTGATACAGTTGATTATCTAGACTCTAGAGTGTGTTCATGAACTAGTGCTAAATTATCACGAGTGCATTGATGAACTAGTCAATTTATCTAGAGTGTGTTGATGAACTAGTGTCGAATAACCTAGAGTCTCTTGATGAACTATTATTAGGCATCTGTTAGTGATTATCTAATTACCCATACCTGGTGTGATGATGTGTTATGTGTATGTATGCTATTTTCATAATTTATGTGATGCCTTGTGTGGCTTAGGTTAAATTTTATGGTGCATTATATTTTTTAGGAAAGTCCTCTAAAGCATTATGCTATTTACCATGGATTGTGTTATTTAGTCAAATAAGATTGTACATCCTACTGTTAGGAAACCATGTGTTTATTTTTATGGCTGGTGGGTGATGGAACATTGTTTTATGTCATCTATATATATTTGAAGTTGGTGTCAATGCAACATCGAGCCGTATAATTTAATCGGCATTCACGCTGCCTCCTTGAAACCATATTGTTAATTTTAGTAAACTTCACCAGAGCCACTTCCTCGACGCCATCATCCATCGCACTTGATCTAGTTCACCGGCTCTGTAATAAACCACATAGCAGCCACTTCACAAAAACCATTTAATGTTTTACATTTCCTTAATTTTCTTTAGATTCTATTAAAAGAGTTCAAATTTCCTGCACAACAATTCACATCAAGGACCTTAATATTTTAGCGCAATTTCTAGCTATTGTATAAAATCCTCCTGGTATACCAAATTAGAGCACATTTCAATATTTCTTAGAAAAGGAGTACACTTTAGAGAAATTTCATTCGATTCCGAGCAACACAGTGCATCTAGGCCCTAGTCCACATTAGTTATCCCCACCTATTATCCCCAGCAAGCACCAGCATAGATTCCCCTTCCTCCGAGGGTACTGTGTTGCTGCCTTGCTGCCGGCTGAGATGGAAGCCAGGCGGCCACTGACTAGCAGGTCAAGTGAAATTTAGGGAGCCTCGACTTTGACCTCATCAGCTGCCTCCCCAATGAGATTCCCACATCATCATCTACCTCCTCCCCACCAAGTCTTCCTTTAGGAAAATCGTCCTCTCCAAGTTGTGGCTCCCCCCTGTGGCACTCTGTCCCCCTCGACTTCATCATCAGCGATGACCTCTCCTACAAGGAGTTAAAGAGCTTCGCTATGATGTCCAACATCCTCGCCATGCACCTTGGCCCTGCTAGACGCCTAAGCATCGACCTCTTTAGCAACAAATGTAAGATCAAGACTGAGTTCAACAAGTGGTTCCAATCCAGATCCCTAGATGTCCTAGAGGATCTCTGATTCTGTGGTGGTACACCATGTGATGGGGGAATACCAATCGGGGTATACTCACGAAGCAGAGTCGCAGCCGGATCGAGCCGACTGAAGCCAAGCCTAGAGCGGGTCGACTCACCGAATACGACGAGTGGTGCAAACGACTCACCAACTGGAGGCCCAAGACGGCGACTCCAATACAAAGCCCATTAGTGCACTTGTAAACTCTAACTGGCTGCAGATATAAAGCCACTAGGGTCACCCCTTTGGGGGGATCTCTCTCTCACATCATATTAGATCTAGTCTCTCCCTCCACCTACGGCGGCTCCCATGTAAACCAATCTATGATCATATACTAGATTGACAGCAGGACGTAGCGATCCTCCATTGAGGGGACTTGAAGCTGGGTACATCATGTGCCAATCTCACTCTTGGATTCTCCTACATTGCCTTGCCTCCTCTACGTAAGCTACCCCGTAGCATTTGTCGTGGTCAATACCACGACACAACGTTCGCGCTCATTGTTGTGGTATGCGTTCTATTTTGCACCCACGCTAAGTAACCTCCGCCTTAGGCAATGCTCTATCCCCAAGATTGATGTCGTCCCGTGCTTCTTTTCCCTCAATTCAAGCAGCTCCAGCTCCTCACAATCTACATATTAGAGGTGGCCATCGAACGCCTACTCACCGGTTGTGATAAGCTCGAGGGCCATGTAATTTAGGGGATCCATGATTTCACCAGGCTCTACATCGGCCTGCTGAATATCCACAACATTGGTGTGGCTAACATGTTCTGTTACAATAACTTGATTGTGGACTTTTAGGAGCTAGTCATTCAGGATGCATCTTGCCTTATGATATTGGTCTGACTTGGTTGGGTTTATCTAGGATCAGTCAGAGTAGTAGTCACACCAAAGTTGACATGGTTCACCCAAATGGCTGACTGTACCTACGAAGTTCATGTTGGAGCTATAACAGGTCATGTAGGTTATTCACCATTTACTTTTGACCTCACATTTTATTGATATATGTCCTCTATTTTCTAGATCACCAGCTTGACTCCTCCTTTGTGAAAATCAAGATATTCTCTTTTAGGTATTTTTCGATGAGCTGGGTTCACTTACTAGATTTCGTGAATGGTTGCAGTCAAGAGATAAGATATTTATCGAGGTGAAATTCTGTGGTGTTAAATGTTAACCACTCCAACACAAATAATAGTTGGTAGAAGAACTATACATAATTTGTTATGTTATTTTGTAGACATAAATCAATGGCAATATGGAAAATGTTTTGCCATATCGAAAGTTCTATCCCCTAGATGCCTTGCTCTATTATCCCATGAATAGGAAAAATTAATCCTTTTACTCAACGATCTTAATGGGCTACTTAGCTCAGGCGGCTATAGCTGAATTACCACTACCTAGAGAAGCTGATTTGGAGTATACAACATTATATGTCCACTTTGATAAGTTAGTTGAGCTCCTGCTGTTGTTGTATGCAAGGCCAACTTATGAACATTGTTGGTTTAATTTCTATATATTTTGTGCTGATGTTAACATTTTTTCTGTCACTTTGTTAATGTACTTAAGACTTATGAACATTTTCTATGCTTAATGATTTTTTGTTCTATGTACATGTATTTTTAGATATTTTATTTTTTCATTTTGAAACTGCAATGTTAGTTGTACTATTTCTTGTTGCCATGTGCATTGTTTTCCATGTCTCTATTTATCTTTATTGTACTAGTATGTTCAAGTAAGAATCCACATTCAGTGTTGAATGAATTGAAGTTAAAGGTGAACGATATACATGTACTGAACTAGCATGCCATTTTTCCAAAGTAACATTATGTATAAATATTTGAGGATGGAAATAGTGGCACGATAAATAGTATGATTATATCAACTATCGTCGGATTGAAGACATGTACGCCAAGAGGGGTTCCTCGAGGCGTGTAGAAAGATGGGGTGTGAGGAGACGGTATTCCGGGAATAGTGAGCACACATGTTTTACCTAGGTTCGAATCTGCTGGCTTTGGATGGATCCTACTCTTGCTAACAATCCAGTAATACGACAGAGCCAGAAGTATAGTTTACAAGAGAGGTTTCTCTTGTGCGAGGTGAGATTGTAGGTTGTGTGTGAGCTAAAGGCTGGTCCCTAGGACAGCTTATATAGATGTCCGTCCTAGGGTTATAGGAGAGACCTATCCGACTACGACATATAATTGGTTACAGAGTATATCTTGAAGTACAAGTAACTATATAAGCCTAAGTTGGTAAGTCTTCTAGGCCTTCCCATAGCCGGGTGGGTTCTATCTTCTCTCCCTAACTGTGCCGCCCGTGAAGCAAAGCTCTAACCCGAAGTGGGACACCCTAGTCAGCGAGTCAAAGTGGGTAAACCCAAAAAGTATATCCCCAACAGTAGCCCCCGGAAGCATCCAAGATCCAAAGTCGGATTTCATCGTCTAGCTTGATCTTTCTTCAGCTGTAGAGTTTTGAAGGGTTCCTGAAACTTTCAAAACAAAAAGTAGGATCCGGGTCTCAAAATGAGTCAGACCTGTGAATATTCCATTACGGCTTTCCCCAGATCGATTTCAAACTAAGTTGTAAATCAGTCTCTAACGCAACCTGACATCAGTCAAGGTCTAGTATTGTCACTTACAAACATTCCTGTCGGTGTGACCATTGGTGAGTCTTCTTTGCACAGAACCGAGGCATTGTTTAATGCATGCACAGAGATCGAGGAGGCGTAATCTTATCAAGGAAGTTGCCCAGTTCCTTCAGCGACGCGTGGCACAAATTAATGTTTGTTCACACGAATCTTGGCGTAGGCTGTTCGGGGGATACCCCCTGGTAGGGTCACGCCCGGGTATAAAGGCCTAGTTAGCCGAGATACAGCAAGGTCAAAGCATGTGCTGGCCAAGTCACCTCAAGGCAGGCCGGATCACGGAGTAACCCGGACCAGGGGACGTCCACCTAACTTGGTCACAACCGACTTAAGCAGTATGCCGGTAAGATGTGTCTAACTTGTATGCAGGAATAGGTGTGGCCGGATCAACTATGTGGGATCCGGGTTATATCAGGCTTGTAAGAGAAGGAAGGTATCTTGTTGGTCAAAGGTGACTACTGTACGGAGAGCGTGAGCAAAGCGGACAGAGGCCGAACCACCGAGGCGTGGCCGACAAAGGTGACGAAGCCAATGTCGGGTGACGCAGGCGCCGCAGAGGCTCACGTAGCCTCTGCGGGGATGACGCGGTGGAAAAGTGACCCGGTCGGCTTACTATTTTGGGAAGAGGCATATTCCCTGCAATATACCTCCGCGTATGCCCTAAGTGGAGACCTAGCCCCTCCTATATAAGGAGGGCAAGAGCCTCTATAGAGGGGGTTGATTTTCGGGGAGACTAATTTGAGGGCTAGCTAGTGGTGAGAGTAAGAGAGTTCATTCTTCCTCCTCTCTCCGATACAGCTCAAGGAGCACTTGTAATCAGTGAAGGTGAATCAAATACAAAGCTTCTGTGTGTGGAATCACCACACTATCCCTCCCTGGATTCCCCTAGTGCATTTAGTTCCCACCTTTAGCCTATCCATGGCATCTGCCGTGACCCCACCACGACAGTTGGTGCCCACCGTGGGGATAGCGGCACTAGCAGGGGTCAAGATCCGGACGGGAAACCTCATCTGCACCGACGAACGCATCGTCTCCGGGCTCGTTCAGCCCTTTGGAGCGCTGGACTTTGTCAGCGATAACGCTGGCTGCATCGGAACGTGTCCTCTTCCGCGCAATGGCCTCTTCGTCAAGCTCGGCACGCACAAGGTCTACGTCGCTGTCGATGTGTCGTGCATTCATCCGCGGCACGTCGTCGAGGGAGGTGAGCCACCCCTTAGCGTGGTTCACGGGGCGCGTATTGCTCGCTCCCCGGACCGTGCATAGGTGATGATGACTGCGCTAGGTGCAGGCGCAAGCAAGGATCCGGCACCAGACACAGAGGTAGCGCCCAAGGCACCGAGGAAAAGTAGAGGACCTCCACTAGAGAGGCCTGAGAATGTGCTGCAGCAGGCGATGGATAGCTTGGCAAACCCAGTAGCAGCAGCAGTAGATCCGTCTCAGGCACAGGCCGAGCTAGAGGAGACTAGGTAGAAAATAATAGAGGGTGCAAAAAAGATAGTTGCGGCTCAGCAGTTGTTTAACATGACACTGCGTGAGTACGCTAAGGCAAATAAGGTTGATGCCGTAAAAGTGAAAGGGCGAAATCTCATGAGTGAGATGAAGAGAGAGGGTGATACTAGGATTGAGGAATCAGAGAACTGTTTGTCCGTGGGGCTGCTGAGGTATAGTACCCCGGCAAAGAACCTCAGAGTAGCGGATGCAGCCGCGTCTGAATTAGAGGGTTTGACGGGTGAAGCCCGTCAGAGGCAACATGAAAGAGTCAATGAGTTGGTTCGGATCGCGAACAGGCAAAACGAGGAGTTGCTCAGGGCTAACCCGGAGAGAGCTGGAGCCTCCAAGATCATTCATTCGGCGGTGGGTAACCCGGAAAAATCCGCTGGAGCCGCATCGTCCCCTCATGGTGGTCCAAGGAGAGAAGAGGTAGTAACTTTGACCAGGAGGAGTAAACAGATAGTCCCATATGACCCGGCAAGGGCGGGGAAAGGAACACAAGTGCAAAGAAATGAAGATTGAAGGAGCGTGAGCCGAGGTGAAGCAGGCCGAGGGTAACAACGACCAAGGCAATGCCGGTCAAGGGAATGTTGTAAACGGTAATGCCAGACAGCGTAATTCGGTAGTTGTAGGTCAACCGCAGCAGCGGAATATACTACGGCAAGAGCGCAGCGCCGGCCAAGGTATGCAACAGAGAGCAGCTCAACATGAACAAGATAGATACAATGATGGAGATTCGGAGATGGTGAACGCTGACTATCCCAGACCGGACTATCACATGATAGGGTCAAGATTGGGAGGCAGAAACTTGATGCCCGATGACGCCAGGTTAAAACTGGATCGACTGTATAGGTCAGAGCAAATTGAGTGTCAAGGTCCTTCGGGTCCAGCATGTTTTGGGCCCCGGATCATGAAGGAACCTCCAGTACCTAACTTCCAGTTACCTAAAGGCACAAAGACGTATGACGGCAACACTAAGCCGGAGGATTGGTTGATTAACTATGCAACTGCTGTCAAGATTGCCACAGGCAACTTGAGGTGGGTTGTGAGATATGTACCCCAGATGTTGGAAGGGCCAGCAAGGGTATGGCTAAACAATTTGCCACCCGGAAGTATTAACTGTTGGATCGATTTTGAGGAGATGTTTGTTAGCAATTTCTCAAGTACATATCAGAGGACCAACAGGCCACAAACCCTAGCGATGTGCAGGTAAAGACCAAATGAGACTGACCGGGACTTCTTAACCCGTTGGTGCACAGTGCGAAACTCGTGTGAGGGTGTGATTGAGTCACAGGCCATAGCTTGGTTTGCGTAAGGATGCAGATATGCAAGCATGCTATGGCAAAGGTTGCAAAGGGATATGCCAACCACCTGGCAGAAACAATCCGGATTGATGATTCATATGCTTTGGGTGATCCGACGCAACCTAGGCTCACCTCAAACGAATCAAGCGAGGAGTATTGTCAGCGAGATGGGGCCAGATCATCCCGAAGAAACGATTACCGAGGTAAAAGAAGGGATGAAAAACCGGATTATCGCTATAGTTCGTTGCAGCTATGAATCAGGACCAACCTGGAGCAGGAAGCAGTCAACGTCGGAAAACTGGAGGGCAGCAATGGTCGCCAAGGAATGATGGGAAGAAAACTTAGACGCCAGAGCAGAAAAAACAATGGTAAGAGAAGAAGGATCGTCCGAGGTATACCTATGAAGCAATGCTGGATCAGCCGTGTAAATTTCACACGCCTAATCCAAGTAACCCGGTGGGTCACACAACTAGGTAGTGTGAGTGGATGCGAAAGATAGAACAAAATGGTTCGGGGAATGCTCAGGCACCTCGGAATGATCAACCTCGGCAGGAGTTACCCCGCCAGCAATTGCTCTTCGGAGCGAACACGCAACAGTTAATGTTGCCTCCCTCTCCGCCGAGGTATGACAACTATGAGAGAAGGGATGCAGTGCATCAGGTGGAAAACCAAAACGAGCAGGATCAGAGGTACCCCGGAAACGAGGGAAGAAATGAGTACAGAGAACACCATCAGAGTTATTGTGTGTTCACTACGGAAGAGACATATAGGAAGACCTTGCAGCGCCGACATATGGAAGTGAATGCGGTAATGTCAGCTATGACGAGGTATATGCCTTGGTCAGACCAGGAAATTACCTGGAGCATCAAAGATCATCCCTATCTTATGCCAAGTCCTGGTTCGTACGCGCTAGTGCTGGACCCGACATTCATTGGGCCTAACATCAACGTGAGATTCTCCAAGGTGCTGATTGATAATGGTAGTAGCATCAACGTCATGTATGTGGACACGATGCAAAAATTGGGCATCTCGGAAAACATGCTTCAAGCTACAAGGACAACTTTCCATGGCATTGTGCCAGGCATTTCTTGTGATCCCATAGGCAAGATCCGGGTTGACGTTTTGTTCGGCACAAGAGATAACTGCCGAACTGAGAATTTGGAGTTCGAAGTGGTGAATTTAGAAAGTGCGTATCACACGTTACTCGGTAGACCAGCTCTGAACAAGTTTATGGCAAGTTGTCACATCAGTTACTTGAAGATGAAGCTGCCCAGGCCAAATGGTGTAATAACCATAGCTGGGGATTTCCGACGTTCAATTGAGAGTGCATCTACCGGATCTATCCTGGCCGAGTCACTCATGGTTGCGCAAGAAAAGAGAAAGATCCAAGAAGTGGCGGCATTAGCTCAGTCTGCACAGCAGTATATGCCGACATTGAGTAACCCGCATGGAAGCGTCTCATTCCAAGCGACAAAAGATACCAAGAAGGTGCCTATTGATGACATGTTCCCTGAGCGTGCCGTAACAATTGGAGCCGGGTTAAATGAAAAATAGGAAAGCGAGCTCGTCAACTTCATTGTGAGAATCGGGATATTTTTGCTTGGTCCACACATGACTTGCAAGGTGTTCCGAGGGAGTTGGCCAAGCACTCTTTGAATGTGAGACCCGAAGCTAAGCCGGTGAAGCAACCTCTCCGCTGCTTCGCCGCGGACAGGAGAAAAGTCATAGGAGATGAGATAGCTCGGTTGCTAGCTGCAGGATTTATCATGGAAGTGCTTTACCCGGATTGGCTGTCTAATTCGGTGCTGGTGGAGAAGAAGAATGATGATCCAAACGTGGCAGTGGTTTGGCGTATGTGTATCGATTACACGAACCCGAATAAGGCTTGTCCAAAAGATCCATTCCCACTACCAAGGATAGACCAAGTCATAGATTCCACTGATGGGTGTGAGTTGTTGTCGTTCATTGATGCATATTCTGGTTTCCACCAGATACCTTTGAACCCAAATGATCAAATAAAGACTGCGTTTATCACCCCGTATGGGGCTTATTGCTATCGCACCATGCCTTTTGGCTTACGTAATGCAGGGGCAATGTACCAGAGATGTATGCAAAAATGTTTGCATGACCAAATTGGTCAAAATGTGCAGGTGTATGTGGATGATGTTGTGATAAAGACCAAGGAAAGCAAAACGCTCCTTGACAATATCAGGTAGACGTTCGCGAACCTAAGGAGGTTCCGGATGAAGCTCAACCCGGAAAAATGTACCTTCGGTGTATCGGATGGAAAATTACTCGGCTTCCTCGTCTCCAGCCGAGGTATTGAGGTCAATCCAACTAAAATCCGGGCCATAGAGCGGATGGAACTGCCGAAGTGTCTCAACGATGTCCAGAAGTTCACTGGTTGTCTGGCATCATTGAGTCGGTTTGTATGTCGGTTGGGAGAAAAGGCACTGCCTCTCTATCAACTCATGAAAAAGTCAGATAAGTTCATTTGGACACCGCAGGCCAATGAAGCCTTTATCCAACTAAAGAAGATGTTAGCCACTGCACCAGTGTTAGCCTCTCCACTATCAAAGGAGCTGATGTTGCTCTATATAGCTGCAACCAACCGAGTTGTAAGTGCATTGATTGTGGTAGAGCGCGACGAGGAGGGTAAGTCGGTGCAAAGGCCAGTGTATTATCTGAGCGAGGTATTATCAGCCTCAAAGCAGAACTATCCTCACTATCAAAAAGTGGCATATGGTGTGTATATGGCAGCTAAGAAGCTAAAGCACTGTTTCGAGGAACACCCAATCAAGGTAATATGTGAAGCACCCATATCCGAGATAATGAGCAACAAGGATGCGAGTGGAAGAATTGCAAAACGGGCAATTGAGCTAGCACCTTATGCGCCACAATATGACAGAAGAGAAGCGATTAAATCTCAAGCTGTGGCAGACTTTTTTGTGGATTGGGCCGAGGTGCAATACGAGCCACCGTTGCCAGATCCGAACTACTGGAGAATGCACTTTGACGGATCAAAAACAAAAACCAGGTTAGGTGTCGAAGTTGTGCTTACCTCGCCAAAGAAGGACCAGCCGAAGTATGTGCTACAGATCCACTTCACTGCATCAAACAATGTTGCAGAATACGAAGCACTCATACATGGGCTCAAAGTGGTGAAGGAGGTTGGAATACGCCGGATCCAATGCTTCGGCGACTCGGATCTCGTAGTCCAGCAGGTCTCCAGGCAATGGGATGCTTTGGACGCAAACATGACATTATACAGATTTCATGTGCAGAAGATATCTGGTTACTTTGAGGGATGCAAATTTCACCATATACCTCGGATGGAAAATGAGGCAGCCGACATATTGTCAAAGCTCGGTTCAACCCGACAAGCAATCCCACCAGGCGTAGCATTGGAGCACCTCAGAAAACCATCCATCAGGCCATCCCCAGAGTCCGACTCAATTTTTATCCCAGCAAATCCAGAATCAGAGGCTGTGCCTATGGACATTGATGTAGGGAGTGGTTCGCGAAACCCGGGGACTGCCTTGGTAAACCCGGGGATGGCCACGACAAACCCGGGGACTGCACAGCATGATCCGGAAGAAGTTATGCCGGTGGATCTAATGGAAATGGATGAGGATGTGTTCCCAGTAAGAGTTGTGCCAGCTTGGGCAATGCCAATATTTCAATTCCTAAAAGATGGAACCTTACCCACTGAGGAGGTACTTTCTAGGCAAACTCAGAGGAGGGCAAAAGCATACACGATCATCAATTCCGAGCTATACAAAAGGATTCTGACCAATGTCCTCCAGCGATGTGTTGACCTAGAGGAAGGAATTGATATCCTCCGAGATATACATCAAGTGGAATGTGGGCATCATGCCTCATCTAGAGCCCTAGTAGCAAAAGCTTTCTGCCATGGGTTTTACTGGCCAAGTGCCTTAGAACAAGCAGAAGATCTGGTGAGAAAATGCAATGGCTGTCAGAGATATGTGACGAAAACATATCTGCCAATGTCGGAGCTCAAAACCATACCAATTACATGGCCATTTTCCGTATGGTGCTTGGATATGGTTGGCCGGTTTAAACCAGCAAAAGGGAATATGACTCACATTTTGGTCATGGTGGATAAATTTACGAAGTGGATTGAAGTAAAGCCAATAATAAAGTGTGATGGAGCCATGGCCGTAACATTTCTCAAAGACATCATCTTGAGATACAGCTATCCTCACAGTATCATAACAGATAATGGCACAAATTTTGCTGAGGGAGCATTTGCGCGTTTTTGCCGAGATAAGATGATCCGGCTGGACGTTGCCTCGGTAGCCCACCCCGCATCGAACGGACAAGTGGAAAGATCCAATGGATTAGTATTATCCGGGATAAAACCCCGGCTCATTGAGCCGCTGCAAAGGTCAGCGGGGTGCTGGATAGAAGAACTACCAGCGGTACTGTGGAGTTTAAGAACAACTCCGAATCGATCAACAGGCTATACACCATTCTTTCTGGTATATGCGGCAGAAGCTGTATTACCAGCCGACATAGAGCATGACTCGCCTAGGGTCACCCAATACACAGAAGCCGAAGTGCAAGAAGCCCGACAAAATGACATTGATTTGCTGGAAGAAGCAAGAGAATTGGCATTGTCTAGATCCACCATATATCAGCAAAATCTCCGACGCTATCATAGCCGAAAAGTAAGCCCCCGAGTTTTCTGGGAAGGCGACATGGTACTCCGGTTGGAACAACGTACTGCTAGCATGCATAGATTATCCCCCCATGGGAAGGGCCATTCATCGTGAGCAAAGCATTGCACAACGATTCTTATTATCTTATCGATGCAAAACCACAGGAGAAGAACAAGGCGGACAGGTCCGGCGAGGAATCCAAACGTCCATGGAATGTAGCTCTACTTCGTCCTTTCTACACTTAGCAGAGAAGTGTTTGTATCCGAGTCTCTCATATGTTGGTATGTATGCCGGCAATGAGCTTATCAATGAAATCTTTGCACCTCGAGCAGTAACTCGGGGACTGCCTTAGTAATTTTAGTTGTCTTCTATATTTCTTATTTATATGTCGGTTGGCGTAAGTTGCCTCAACTTAGGCCGGATTAGTAGTGTGTGAGCATCAGAAACCTAACTCTTTGACTTGCTGCTGTCCAACAAGATTTGGCTTCATGGCAAGCAAGAGAACAAGTTTGGAATTGCATAGCACATGAAAAATGACTAAGGGAAAACACTTAATCGAGGCAACATTTTTTTTCGGACTAACATTGTGTATACTTTAGATTTATCATGCTGAATTATTTTGAGCTAAACCTAAAGTTTCCAAGTACTGTTAAATCAATTTTTGAATCTCGAACTCGTAAGTCATAAAACCGAACCAAGGTGCACACAAGACGAGCCAAAAAATTGGAGAAACAAGAAAATGAAACTCGGGGACTACGCCCAAGTTAATTCGGCATAGAAACTTAGTAGCAAAATATCACTGATGTGCTTAATACAATTGCACCCAGCATACCGGGGATCTGATGAAATTTCAAGTGTTTATAATCAAGGAGCAGCAGGAGGAGGAAGTTCGGCGTCATCTTCGCTGTCTTCGATGTCCGAGGCATCACCCTTTTTGTCCTCATCCGAGCCATCTTCAACGTTTTCAATGTTTTCGACATCGGTGGCATCTAGGAAGCTTGGTCCCTTGTTCCATTCATGAATGGGGGCATATTCAATGAGGCTATGGGCGCAAGCCTTGCGCCGAGCAATCCACTCCGGGTCGCTGGACCATTTGGATTTGTTGCGCATGCGCACTAGGAGGTTGAGGTTGATCTTCTCGTACCATGTGAGCACATAGTGGAGAACGGTCTCAGCTCCGGCGTGTCCAGCGGATTCTCTCCAGAGATCGAGCTAAGTCTCGCATTCCATGAGCCGGGAAAAAAGAACAGCCAGATTCTCCGGAGTATCCTCCTCAGGCCTAAAGGCGTTGAAGATCCGGACTACCACATCCATGATATCCTTGCCGTAGTTCCTCACGACTTCGACTCGGGCGGACAAACTAACTATCAAGTCCTCGAGATCGAGAGGAATGGAGCCAGGGCCAGATGGAGTACCCCTCTGCTGGCGGAACTTGGTGACGGCATTGGATCCAATGACATCACTCTCTGGGAAGTTGCCTGGGAAGGTAAAACAAGTGGGGTAAGTAAAGGAAGCAGACCCGGAAAGATAAACGTCGATTGAAGGAAAAGAACTTACTAGAAATATGGCGGTGAACCCGGGACAGCTCCTTGATGCAGTTGTCGCGCCTCTCCCGGAGCTGCACAAGTTCAGCATTCGCCAACTCAAGCTTGATGTCGGCCTCCTTGAGTAAGTCTTGGTCCTTGGCAATCTAGAGATTGAGGTGCTTGCGCTCTTCAGTATAGTCCTGGCCGGCTTTTTGGAGTTCGGTTTGGTGTTCTGCTTTCAATTTCTTCATATCTGCCTTAAACTAGGCAAGCTCATCATCTTTCTTTTTGAGCTCAGCCTGATGCTGTCCTGCTTGTTCGAGAAAATGCAGCATCATATCAGGCACGGGCACACTCTCTTCAAGACATGCTGAAATAGTTTGTTGACCCGCCAAAGCTGAGGTATGAATTTTTGCCGAGCCAAGGAGGAAAGGAGATGGAAAGCATAGCAAGGTTGAACAAAAATAACTTACCCTTGATTAGATCCAAATTTTTCCTCATAATCGTGTTCTCAGCTTCCACCCCAGCTGCAAAAACCGAACGATGGATTAGTTTGGCAGAAGAAAATGAAGGAAAATGGAGAAATGCCGAGGAAGAAACTTACCCCTTTTCCCGTGTTCAGCGAGAAGTGCACTATGCTTTGCCCGCAGCATCTTGTGAGTATCAAGGAGACGCTAAAACTCAGCGCTCCGGCGGTTGGTGGTCACCTGAAAGAGCAAAGATGGACAGCTTAGTCTTGTGCATATTCGAAGTGTACAAAATCCGGGCCAAGTGGAACTTAACCCGACTCTAGGTGTGTGCATATTCGAAGTGTACAAAATCTGGGCCAAGTGGAACTTAACCCGGCTCTAGGTGTCTGCATATTCGAAGTGTACAAAATCCGGGCCAAGTGGAACTTAACCCGGCTCTGGTGTGTGCATATTCGAAGTGTACAAAATCCGGGCCAAGTGGAACTTAACCCAGCTCTAGGTATGTGCATATTCGAAGTGTACAAAATCTGGGCCAAGTGGAACTTAACCCGTCTCTAGGTGTGTGCATATTCGAAGTGTACAAAATCCGGGCCAAGTGGAACTTAAACCGGCTCTAGGTGTGTGCATATTCGAAGTTATCAAGGAGCTACGTTAGTTCTCTAAGGAGCATCCGGCCGAGTAACAAGTTACTCCCCCGGAGGCTCGGGGACTAATGGCTATATCAATTATATCTGCAACTTGTTAAAAGAAAATACGAAATAACGTACCTCCATCATCCGACCCGCAAGGTTGATGGCCTTGGCGGCGGTATTCATCTGCGCAGAAAATTCAGCGGGACCGAACTTCTCCGGGAGATCGTCGTTGTAGACGAACTCCGCCTTGTTCTAGTTATTTACAAACTCGATCAAGGTCGGAGGGTACCGTTCACCGCTTAGCATGTGTGGCGCCACTAAACCCTTGGCATGCGCCTCCCTCCTCTCAACTTGGGAAAGGGCTGGTGTGCAAAACAAGTTGCGCATCAGCTGGCTCGGCAGGGGCGTCCTTCGGAGGTGGAGTTTTCTTCGGAAGCATGGACGCAAGTGTGCGCTGTCCAGCCTCGACGGACGCTGCCCTGGTAGCCTCAGGTGCGTTCTTGCCCTTGGGCTGCTGCTGGGAGGTTGAGGTTGCTCCAGCGGATTTTCCCTAGGGAGCTGCCTTGGCGCCAGGCTTGGTGCTTTCTCGCCGAGACTGAGAAGACTCGGACGAGGCAGAGGGGCTTGGTGTTGCTGCTGTCGCTTTTGTTGTTGCTGCTGGTGCTGAAGCTAAGGATGGTGCTGGTACTGGTATATTTTTCGCCAGAGGTGCTGAGGGAACCTCGGTTGTAGCTGGTTGTGGCGGAGCCGAAGTGGTGGTCGTTGCCTCGGCAGAGCCAGTCTCCCCCACTCTGAGGTTGCCCTCCGGAATGGGGCTCAATGGGCGAGAATCATTGCCACGAGGAGGAGAGGGGCTGCGTCAGAGCGGCGATGCAATGCTAGATCCACTCTGTGGGACCTCCACCACGGCCCTATCGAATCAAATAATGTATGATGAGAAACTATAACACAAGAAGAACAAGTGAATGGCAAAGGGAGAGGAGGCTTACTCATCCGAGGTCAGGGGCTCCTTGGGCTTCCGAGCCCTATGGGCCGTGGCCTTGGTTGGAGCCTTTGTGGCAGTTTTGTCACCAGAATTCTTCCGCCTTTTTGCCGGCTGAGAAGGTCCGCAGGAGGATGCAGAAGCAGCTCCCCTTTTCTTCTTCGGCGCCACCGGGACAGGATCACCCACGGCAAGAGGAGGATCTTCATGGATCTGCCCACCGGGGTTAGCTGATGCCGGAAAAGCATAAGAAAGGGGTACAGCGTCAAATGCTTCCTTCACCTCAACATCCGAATCATCTTCGTCATCGGGCCAATCTCTAATAGAAGAGAGTTTAGCGGTGGGTCGCTTGGTCGCATCGACCATAGGAAGGAATATCTCCAGGTCTGGTTCCTCCTCATCCGGGGTATCCCGGTCAAGAGCCCATTTGAGGGAAGGGTCGGCGCCGTCCTCGATGGTCTGCTGAAGAAACATCTAAGGGAAAGAAAAAGCAACAGGATTAAAACAGACAAAAATACCGACATATGATTTATCTCGGAAAAGGTTTGAAGCACGAGACTTACCGAAGGAGGAAGCCTATCTCGGCAATAGTGTTCAATCCCCCACGTCCATTCAGAAGAGAAATTTTTGTGGGTGGTGAACAGGGCCTTGACCCAGCAGTAGATCTCGGTATTGCTCAACTCGAAAGACGAGGTCCGGTTTGGGGTCGCGGCCCCAGCTCATATGGCACACTTTATGTGTGTGTTTCTGGAGGGGGGAAATCCGGTTGCGAACAAATGTGATCATGGTATCCTCATTGCGCAATCCGAGCTCCTTCAACTCCTTGAACCTCTTGTTGACCTGGTTCACTAAGACCGTGGGCTTCTTGGGGATAACGTCCCACAGATCCGAGTTAGGAGGACCCGGAGTATAGGGGCACAGCCGGATCAGGTCCTCGGTGGTGTTGTTCCGTACATAAAAGAAAGTCCGGGCCCATCCCTTGCAGGAGTCAAGTCCCGTGACTCAGGGGAAGATGGACAACTTCCGAGGAGAGATGGACGCAACCCCGAACTGCGTGAGTTGTTTATCCTTCCGCTCTAGATCTACATTCGGAATTACGTTCCGGCGAAGGCCGAAGAACCGGATCCATAGCTCTTTCGTGGGCCATAGTCCAGCATAGCCTTCGATCATGGAGGCAAAGGCGGAGAGATTTGTGATGGCATTGGCTGGAAGATGGTGCGGCTGGAGCTCGTATGTGTTCAACCAATCGTGGAAAAAATCGCTAACTGGCAAGCCAAACCCCCGCTGGAAGTGGGATAGAAACACCACGTACTCACCCGTATTGGGTGAGGGGGCGAGCTCGGCAGCAGCAAGGCGAGCAGTGAAGCCCTCCGGGATGTGCCTAGTGCGATAGAGCCAGTCCAGGTCATCTTGGCAGACCCAAGATCTGGCCCACGCACCGTGGTCCATGGTCGCTGCATCTTCTTCCATCTCCTGCTCGGCGATGGTGAGTTCTTCTTTTGTCATCTCGAGGTCACTGCCCTCACTGGCGCTAGCGGTGGTGGGTGGCAGCGGCCTGGACTGACGGGGACCCGTGGCGGAGGAGATGCGCAGAGGCGGCAGCGACACAAGTGCGTGCGGAAGCAGAGCGGCGGGGCGGCGCAGCTACTCAAACACGGTGGCAGCGGCGCTGCCGCGGGGGAAGATGAGGAAGAAGGGGCAGAGGGGAGCCGAAGTGAGGAAAGGCCCCAAGGGGTGCGCCCCTCCCCTATTTAACCGCTCCCTCAGGGGAGTAGTGGGATCGCGTTTGCGGGCGGGCCACACCATGTGGCCGTGTATGATCCGGATTGACCAATCTGCATCGAGCAACACAGAAGGCTACAGGGCGCAGCAAATCCCATGACGTGACATTATGATGCAGTTAACGAGGAGGCAGGCACGATGTGACGTGCGCTACAGTGATAACTGACAATTACTACGGCGGTTACTATAGCTGGCCCTTAAAATGAGGCGATGTGATGATTAGCCTCCATATGGGGAGGCGTACGAGAGAAGGAAGAATAACCCGGATGAGTATGTGGTAACCCGGCCAGCAAGTAAAAACTTGGAATGTGCAAAGGGAAAGTAAATCCATAGAATCCGAGATAAGGAGGAAACTCGGAAGAGGAACACAAAGCTCGGTGAAATTGAACCTGCTCTGGCCTTAGCAGCTAAGGCAGCTAAGATCGCACCAGCTTCGGGGACTAATGTTGGGGGGATACCCCCTGGTAGGGTCACGCCCGGGTATAAAGGCCTAGTTAGCCGAGATACGGCAAGGTCAAAGCATGTGCTGGCCGAGTCACCTCAAGGCATGCCGGATCACGGAGTAACCCGGACCAGGGGACGTCCACCTAACTTGGTCACAACCGACTTCAGCCGTATGCCGGTAAGATGTGTCTAACTTGTATGCAGGAACATGTCTGGCCGGATCAACTATGTGGGATCCGGGATATATCAGGCTTGTAAGAGAAGGAAGGTATCTCGCTGGTCAAAGGTGACTACTGTACGCAGAGCGTGAGCGAAGCGGACAGAGGCCGGACCACCGAGGCGTGGCCGACAAAGGTGATGAAGCCAATGTCGGGTGACGCAGGCGCCACAGAGGCTCACGTAGTGTGGGGATGACGTGTGGGAAAAGTGACCCGATCGGCTTACTATTTTGGGAAGAGGCATATTCCCTGGAATATACCTCCACGTATGCCCTAAGTGGAGACCTAGCCCCTCCTATATAAGGAGGGCAAGAGCCTCTGTAGAGGGGGTTGATTTTTGGGGAGACTGATCTGAGGGCGAGCTAGTGGTGAGAGTAAGAGAGTTCCTTCTTCCTCCTCTCTCCGATACAGCTCAAGGAGCACTTGTAATCAGTGAAGGTGAATCAAATACAAAGCTTCTGTGTGTGGAATCACCACACTATCCCTCCCTGGATTCCCCTAGTGCATTTAGTTCCCACCTTTAGCCTATCCATGGCATCTGCCGTGACACCACCACGACATAGGCAGAGTTCATAAGGGGTTGATATCCGCTCATTCTCCTCTTACCAGTGCCCTTGCCTTCTTATTCCTCAATCTCCTTTCCTTCCCCAATCCCATAGCGCCACCCACCAAAGGTCATCACCCCTAACCAGATAGCTGACGCTTCCTCTTCTGATACGGCAGTGACGATGATGGAAACCACGGCGGCGACAGCAACGGAGAAAGAGAACTTCTGCGGGGTCTGGATCCCTTGTGTGCTTGACGATGAAAAGCTGCACGACGTTGAGAAGGAGGGCCTCCCCTACGCCGGCGGATGGTAGAGCGGCTTCAACTAAATCATTCCCACCTCTCACACTGACGAGAGGGTCCACTTCGGCACCCATCTGGACCAAGGTTTGAGCTTTTCTCCCTCGGAATTCTTCTTCGAGGTTATCGATTACTATGGAGTTCAGCTCCACAATCTTCCTCCCAATTTGATTTTAGAGCTTAGCGCTTTCATTTCTCTTTGTGAGGGGTATCTTGGAATCAAATCAAGTCTTATCCAATTCTGGTACTACTTTGGTACCCGAAAAAATTCCATCACTATCGGCAATCCTTACATTACTAGAACACTTAGCCTAGCTCTTAGGAGCGATAGAACCTATCCTAAGATCATGGCCAGTGAAAAAGTGGTCGTCCATGTTCTTTTATCATAAGGACAAACTGGCTCCTGGCAAGCAAGAAGCTTTGCTGGCTTTTGTTGATGGTGCCGCCACTCCCCAAGAATCCTAGGACACAGAGGCGCCAGCTCTCTCAGAAGATTTGATCCGCCCCAAGAGGAAGATTGAATACTTGATGAAGTGCAAGGATTTGCGTGGATCCGACCTGATCCATTGTTGGTTAGCCTGTCGGATCTAACCCCTCCAGCACCATGGTGACTGATGAGTGCATATTTGCATCATGTTTTATATTATCATTTTGCACTGTAGATGTAGGATCTTGGTATTTTATGGTGTTCGCACGCATATTTTATGTCTGTTTTCACCAGGATCAGGACAGATGATGGATCCAATGGATACAATTATTGAAGTCGTTGTACTAGAGAATAGGAGTCAAAAACATCGTAAATCGCTTATTTGGGAAATATTAATAATACTAGAAGAAAACCAGAAGCGGACAAAGGAGACAGAGAGTGTAACGACCAACTATACAACGGGATTTCTTCCGCCCATATAGCTCTGGCCGTATAGTTGGCGCCACCTCCGCCTCGTCAAATAGTTTCACCTCGTGTAATTGGTTCGAGGAGATGACATACAAAACACCCAGAAATCGCTGAAACCTCACCTCCGGAAGGCATTTGGATTGGGAACTCATCCACAAGCGATCCATCTTCACCCTGCGCAGATCCGGGAGGCTCTTCATCATCCACCGCTGCATCACCAACATCTCCATCCATCCCATCTACATCTTGTCTCGATCTTCTTGTAATTCCTATACTAGTTGTGGATTTATACAAGTGCTATTCATCTATGTTTTTTTCAATTACCATTGCCATGATGTTGATTGCCTCCATGTCTGAGTAGATCATTAGTTCTTGGGGAGATGTAGAAACCCTAGCACAAGATTGAAATAAGATAAAGTCTATTATGATATTCATCGCTGTGACCATGTGTTAGATTCTCTACATCTTGATGTTGACAGAAGTCGACCTCTCAATATTTGCCTCTCATGGGGACTTGATGGAGTGAACTACTTGTTGGTAGACGGAGGCGTGCTAGCACTTACAGTGACTATAAAGTTGTTGGTACTCCTTACGTATCAACTTGGGAAACCGAGGAAACTCACGGAACACTATCCATGCCATGGGATACGTCTTACGGGATTATGTCCCTTAATAGCGCAGTAATTCGATTGATTTCGATTGCTATTTCCTGTGGTTATGAGGATGATGTGCGCAGCGCTTGCTGGCTAATCGTCCACATACTGAGTTCCTCCCACACACACGTAGTTGAGAATGTTCATGATAATAATCTTTATCTTAGATCTTTACAATACTAGTGGTGTATCCGCTACTCCCTGAGAATGCCTTTTCCCTACTTCAGTTCCAGTCTCTGTTACATACGCAATACTTACTTTCTATATTAAGTTATTCTGCATTACTTTATTATTTCTCTTACACCCAAAACCCAAAAACACCTTTTTACACAATACTCGCATTTTACCTTGTCACTTAGAATGTTATCTAGCATTTCCATCGTAATATTTATTTCAAGAGTTATTAGACTTCAGCCTCCTGCTCCCTGTGGGATCGATATCTTTATTTCGAAACTAGCTACAAACGATCTATGCTCTTGCAGTCATCAAGCTATTTTATCGCGTTGTTGCTGGGGAGCTAAGCACTGTAGGTCTTTTAGTTTTTTCTTATTTATTTTTGAGTTATGGGTTTCCACCAACATGATGGAGTTTGAGCATATGACTAGTGCTAGCCCACTCAACCACTCTGGGAAGGCCTATGCTATTTATAAAAAAGACAACTCCAATGAGAAGACAAGGGGGTTTGAAATAAATCCTCTATTACTTAGTATTCTACATAAGAAGCAATTTACCGGAGATGAAGAAGATACTGATCCATATGATCATATTGCATGTTTTAAAGATATATGTGGCACTTTTCTATTGACGGAATATACTACCGATGAGGTAAGGGTTAAACTTTTTAGTCAAACTTTGACAAGTACATCTCTCTCATGGTATAGATCTCTACCTCCTGAAGCCACAACTACTTGGGATAATCTAGCATGTGAATTTCTATCTAAATATTATCCATTGTCAAAATCTTTTGGAATCAGGCGTCTTATAATGACTTGGAAGAATCGTACTAATGAAGGACTAGTAAGACCTTATATAAGATTTAAAGATTTACTACAACTATGTCCTCAACATGATTGCCTGAATGGTACTTACTACATATCTTTTATGGCAGTTTAATTGAACCTAATAAAATTGAACTAGACTCTTTCGAAGAAGGAGCCTTTATGAATCTTCATATACCTAAAGCTTGGGCTTTACTTAATAGAATTCGTGATCATAGAGTTTCATGTAATTTTGGTCTAGGAAGTGAAGGAGGCATAGAAATAGAGCATGATTGTATTCATGACTATAATAAAAAAAAGGCCATGTTAAAGAATTATCTAAAGAACTTTATTTGGATTCAGATCTTGTGTTGCAAGTTGTCAAAGCTTTTACAGAACATATTAAAGCTCCAAAGGAGGGTCCAGTCAAGTATGATCCACCACCAGAACTAGAAAAGAAAATAGAAGATAAAGCAACTCTGGCCTCCATAGAACCAATACATGAGATGCCTTTCCACACTGTACAAAAGCATATTCTTGAGTATGAACAGGTCGAAGGAGTACAGGAAAAGAGGGAAGAGGAAAGCATGCCAGAAGTCGTGGAACATCTAAAGGAAAACAAAGATGAAGAGGTAACCAAGGAAAAACTAGGGCTATGTACTCACATTGTAACATAGTTGAACTTGATGTAGAGCCTTCCATATTGGTTGAAGTTAAAACAAAGGTAAAAGATGTGGGTAAGCCTATTATTTCCTACATATTTAAAGAAACCTCTCATTACGGTTTATGTGATCTTGGCACCAAAGTTAATGTTATATCTTATGATTTCTACCTAGAAATAAAAGAAGAAATAGAACCAGCTACAATTTAAAATACTGATATGACAATTATGTTAGCCAATAAGAATCTTAGAATTCCAATGGGAGTAGTTGATGATGCAACTATCACAATCGGCAACAAAAACTTTCCTATAGATTTTGTAGTTGTTGATATGCCAGCTAACACTCTTTGCCATATTATATTTGGAAGAAAATTTTTGGGTGATATATGTGCCTATGTCAATTTCAAGGAGATTGTGACTCTTAAGCTTGGGTGAACGGAAAACAAATTCCATTTTTCCAAATTTAAAGACATGCCTCCACAAATACAAGAAGAAGAGGAAGAGAGAACTATTGAAGAAATGGCGGCTCTTTTCTTTGGTAATCAAGAAGAATAAACAAATGAAGATTCAAATTATGAAGAAATAGTTATGGAGGACAAGTCCCTAGAAGAACTAGAGGATGAATTCGATTCACTTCCCATTATGGGACCTCCAACTGATGAAGCTCTTGAAGATCCAGAGAAGAGAGGGGACGAGGAATTACCACCCCAGAGTTGAAGACTCTACCAGATAATCTTAAATACAGGTTTTTAGATGATAGCAATAAATTCCCTATTATTATTAGTGCTAAATTTCAGGAGAAGAAGAAGAACTCATGAGGATACTTAAGGAGCATCACCAAGCCTTTGGGTACTCAATGGATGACTTGAAGTGAATTAGTCCCATGATAGTTGTACATCAAAAATTCATGGAAGAAGGTGCAAAACCAGTTGCAGAGTTTAATAGAATATTAAAGCCTAAAATGAAAGAAGTGGTAAGGAAAGAAATTATACGCATACTGGATGCAGGTATAATTTATCCTGTTAAAGAGAGTGAGTGGGTAAGTCATATTCACTGTCTTCCTAAGAAGGGAGGTTTTACTGTTATTCCCAATGAAAACAATGAACTAGTACCTACTAGAACTATTGTTGGGAACAGGATGTGCATAGACTTCAGGAAATTAAATAAAGAAACTAGGAAAGATCACTATCCATTACCGTTCATAGATCAAACGTTAGAGAGGTTAGCAAACCATACTCATTTTTGTTACTTGGACAGATATTCTGGTTTCTCTCAAATAACTGTTCATCCGGACGACCAACTTAAAACAACTTTGGTAAGTCCTTACGGTTTACATGCTTATCGATGTATGCCTTTTGGTCCATGTAATGCTCTAGCTACTTTTCAATGATGCATGACTGCTATCTTTGCGGATTTTATAGAACTTATAATGGAAGTATTTATGGATGACTTTTCTGTCTATGGAACTTCATTTACTAGTTGCTTGGATAATCTCAAGTGAGTTTTGCAGTGTTGTGAAGAAACTAATCTTGTTCTAAAATGGGAGAGGTGTCACTTTATGGTCAAAGAAGGTATAGCCCTCAGACACAAGGTATCAGGTAAGGGAATTGAAGTTGATAGAGCTAAGGTTGAAGCAATAGACAGAATCCCGCAACCTAGGGATATTAAAGGTATAAGAAGTTTTCTTGGTCATGTGGGTTTTTATAGAAGGTTCATTAGAAATTTCTCTGGTATATCTAAACCTTTAACTAACCTCTTGCAAAAGGGAATGAGATTTAATTTTGATGATAAATGTCTTGAAGACTTTGATAAACTCAAAAATGCTTTATCTCGTGCTCCCATTATTAAACCACCTATCTGGGATACAACCTTTGATTTTATATGTGATGCTGGTGATGATGTTGTAGGAATAACTCTGGGACAGCATATTGGTCGTAGATTAAATATTATGAATCATGCTAGTAGAACTCTCAATGGTGCTCAAAAGAATTACACTAAGGAAGAAAATGAACTTTTTGGTGTATTTTTCTCTTGTGATAAATTTCGTTCTTATATAGTTGATGCAAAGGTGAGAGTTCATACGGATTATGATGGTTTAAAAGAACTCCTTGAGAGGAAGGAACATAAGCCAAGACGGATCCATTGGATTCTTTTACTTCAAGAATTTGAGTTGCAGATTATTGATGGCCCAAAATATATTGAGCTCGTTGGGGAACCCCAAGAGGAAGGTATGATGAGCACAGCAGCAAGTTTTCCCTCAGTTATGAAACCAAGGTTATCAATCTAGTAGGAGCAAGGAAACACCCCAAAGGTGTTGCTAGCTAGACTTTGGCAGGGCGCACTACCGGCGTCAGCAGCAATATGGAGACCTACACAACACAACCACAAAACTTTGCCACCAACTTGCGATGAGGTTGTCACACTCACTGGTTTTGCTGAAAACAAAGGGTTAAATGTATCGAGTGGAAGAAAGTTATAGTTTGCAGAAAGTAAACACAAAGCAGTAAACAGTTGATTGTAGATTGATGGTAAAAGAAAGGATCGGGGTCCATAGTTAACTAGTGGTGGCTCTCCTTAAGATAGATGACATGTTGGGTGAACAAATTACAGCGGGGAAATTGACAAAGATCGAGAAAGCAATCATGCATATACTACTCATCTTGACTCCTTTGAGATTCGATTGGGCATTACAACATTATACATAGACCACCATCCAACTGCATCTATGACTAATAATCCACCTTCAGGTCATCATCCGAACCCCCTCCAGTATTAAGTTGCAAGCAACGGATAATTTCCTTACGCATTGCATGTAAAGTAAACAATATGACTGTTCTATGAACAAAGGATTGTTGTTTTCTCCCTAGTAGCAACAACACATCTAGTACCTTAGAGATTTCTATCACTTCCCTAGATTACTAGAGGCATGAACCCACTATCGAGCATAAATACTAACTCTTGGAGTTGCTAGCATCTACTTGGCCAAAGATAGCTACTAACAATGGAAAGCATGCAAGATCACAAATAAGAAAGACATGATAGAATCAATAATCAATCTGAAATAGCATCTCAATATCCATCGAATCCCCACAAACACAACATGTAGGAATTACAAATAGATGATCTTGATCATGAATGAACCACACAAGATCTAAACATGATAGCACAAAGGAGAAGAACCAGCCATATAGCTACTACATGGACCCATAGTCTAGAGATGAACTACTCACGCATCACACCGGAGGCTTGCATGATGATGAAGAAGGCCTCCATGGTGAATTCTCCACTCCGGCAGGGTGTCGTGAAGAGCTTCAGATCCCTCCCGATCTAGGGATGGAGATGATGGAGGGTATAGACTCTTTCATGGAATTTTGATCGCGTGCTTACGGTTTCTGTATCGGAGGCACCTTATAGGCGGAAGGAGAGGCCGAGGGGGTGCCTGGGCTGGCCACACCAACCCCTGGCACGGGCCAGGCCTGGCCGCACGGCCAAGTGGTGTGGCCGCCCTCTAGCCCCTCTCCGTCTCGTATTCTGGCTCCGGGTGTCCCTTGGTGAAAATCTGACTTTGGCTTTTGTCCCGTCCAATTCCGAGAATATTCATTTTCTGACTTTCCTAGAACCAAAAACAGCAGAAAATAGGCAGCTGGCACTGTGACTCTTGTTAATAGGTTAGTCCAAGAAAGTGTATAGAAAGTACTCCAAAGATGGAACAAAACATAAGAAAGTAGATAAAACCAAGCATGGAACATCAAAAATTATGGATACGTTAGCAACATATCAACATACCCAAGCTTAACTCCTGCTCGTCCTCGAGTAGGTAAGTTATAAAAAGAAAGAATAATTTTTGAGGTGACATGCACCATCATAAACTTGATCAAAGTATTTGTTAAACATTGATAGCTGGGATCATAGTACTTTAATCAAAACATGAAAGACAAAGTTCTAGCAATAAGACAAAGCAACTAAGTTGCAACATGAAAAGGCGTAAACAAAAGATTCATGAATAAAAATGCTTTGCAAGACGTTTGTTTGTTTCACATAAAGAAAACATAGCATAGTGGCATTCAGCTTGTCCCACATAGAGTAGCAAACATAAATGCATAGGACACCTTCAAAGTTCATAAGAGTGACTAGATACAAATAGTTTAAAACAAGAAATATCAAAGCTATGCATCAATCAACAAGTCTTGGTACAATGCACATAGAACTAAGAATGGCCCCTATGCTCTCAAAGTAGGTGCATAAAGATAGAAGGTGGAGACTCAAGATAAAAGTAAAAGAAAGGCCTTCATAGAAGGAAGTAGGGATTCAAGTTTCATAAAGAGCTTCCAAAAATTATGGTCCTTATTACCTTTCAGCTCTCATTGCCCCTATCATAAGAATCTTGAAGGTGATTAAGGTTAAAGTGACACAACTAAGAGGATATGCTTGACAAGTTATAAACCGAAATCTCATGCCCCTTACTGACGAAGACCGAACCTCATGCTACTCAACTTTAGTCACAAGTAAGCTCTTGTCATTGTAAGTACATATGTACCGTAAAGAGTTATCCATAATCAAAATGATAAGGCAATCAGACAATGAGCATCTCAGCGATCTTTTTATTTGCTATTTGCATACGTTTTTATTAAGGATGCTTCATAGAGTGCTCATTATAATGATGCAACAAGTTTCCACCATGATTAGCCATGGCTTAGGCTAGAGGCCCAGGCGTTTCTCTAACACACATACACACTCCATGATCTTACAAGTTCCACTTTTATTTTAAACCGCCGGGATCCATAAGCAAAAGAACATGATATCAACAGGGTACAAAGTACAGGTGCAATGTTGAAAGTGATGGGTTCGTAGCATGGAAAACAAAATATTTCTACCGCAAGAACGAACAAAACCCAGATCTAATCTAGATAAAAGCCAAGATCTAATCTATTAGACATGAGCAACGAGATAGATGGGAACTAACCCTTGTAGATCCGAAAGCGTTAACGAGATTAGATCTCGTGGTTGATGTAGTTGATCACTTGCCGATCTCAAGATCGTGTGGACGATCCTTCCGGCGTCGCGTTCCGGCAGCGCTTCCGCAGTCGGTCAAGTGTACGATCCTTCCGGCGCCGCGTTTCGGCAGCGCTTCCGCAGTCGGTCACACGTGCGGAGTCGAAGCAGACCTTCCTCTCCCGTTCCAGCGAGCAGCGGAGGTAGTAGATCTTCTCCATGGAATCCCAGCAGCACAACGGCGTGGTGGTGGTGGTGGAGTAGAGAATTCTGCAGGGCTTCGCCTATGCCTGTGGAGAAGAAAGGTGGAGGAGAGAGGCAGCAGAGATTGGAGTTGTAGGAGAGGGCTTGGAGGTGGCGCCCCTGCCCTTCTATTTAAGGGGAGAGGCGCGCCTGGGGAGGGGGAGTCCTAGTAGGACTCCCCTCCTATGGCCGGGGGTGGGAAGGAGGGAGGAGTCCTCCTCCCCCACGAATCCGTGTCTTGCCCCACTAGGTTTCCTTTGACCCTTTCTTGGTTTTCAAGAAAACTCCAAGAAATCCTCTAGAAGCTTCCAGAACATTCCGAAACCTTCTAGAACCCTCATACAAATACTCCGGAACATTTCCTAACTCAGAAAATGATCCCCTATATATGAATCTTATTCTCCGGACCATTCCGGATCTCCTCGTGATGTCCCGGATCCATTCCGAGACTCCGAACAACATTCGGTCTCCAACGCACATTCCATATCTACTCAAAACAACTTCGAACCTTAAGTGTGTCACCCTACGGTTCGTGAATATGTAGACATGATAGAGACACATCTCCTATCAATAACCATCAGCGGGACCTGGAGATCCATAATGGCTCCCACATACTCAACGATGACTTTGTGATCGATTGAACCATTCACATACTAAACCAATTCCCTTTGTCTCGCGATACTATACTTATCCGAGGTTTGATCGTCGGTATCTCCATACCTAGTTCTACCTCGTTACTGATAAGTACTCTTTACTTGTTCCGTGATATGTCATCCCTTGTGACCTAGTCACATGCTTGCAAGCTAACTAGACGACATTCCACCGAGAGGGCCCAGAGCATATCTATCTGTCATATGGATGGACAAATCCCAATCTTGGTCCATGCGCTTCAACACATACTTTCAGAATACTCAATGACACTTTTATAACCATCCAGTTACGAAGCGGCGTTTGATGTCATCAAAGTATCCATCCGGTGATGGTGATTAACATAACCTCATGGTCGAAGGATTAGGTTACTATGTATTTGAAAGCTTACAGCAATACGAACTTAATGACTTGATATTATGCTACGCTTACTATGGGTGTGTGTCCATCACATCATTCTCCTAATGATATAACCTTGTTATTAATCACATCCATATGTCCATGATCAGGAAACCATGATCATCAATCAATCAACAAGCTAGTTCAACAAGAGGCTTACTAGGGACTCTCTTATGTTTACAAAACACACAAGTATTAGTGTTTCCTAATAATACAATTATAGCATGGGATGCAAACATTCATCATAAACACAAAGATATAATAATAACCACTTTTATTATTGCCTCTTGGGCATATCTCCAACAGTCTGCCACTTGCACTAGAGTCAATAATCTAGATTACATGGTAATATACCTAACACCCATGGCGTTCTGGTGTTGGTCATGCTTTGCCCTAGGGAGAGGTTGAGTCAACGGATCTGCCACATTCAGAATAGTGTGTACTTTGCAAATATTTATGTCACCATCTCGGACATACTCGCGAATAGCGTGAAAACGTAGCTTGATGTCCTTTAGCTTGCTATGTGACCTTGGCTCCTGTGCATTAGCTATGGCACCTGTGTTGTCACAGTAGATGGCCATCGGGTCCAACGCACTGGGAACCACGCCAAGTTCAGTAATGAATTCCTTCATCCAAACGGCTTCTAGTGCAGCCTCCGAAGCAGCTATGTATTCCGATTCAGTTGAAGATTTCGCCACAACGCTTTGCTTCTCACTCCTCCAGCTCACTGCAGCACCATTCTAAATAAATACGTATCCCGACTGTGACTTCGAGTCATCCAGATCGGTGTTCCAACTAGCATCGGTGTAACCGTTTACAACAAGCTGTTCATCACCCCCATAAGAAAGAACCATATCCTTAGTCCTATTTAGGTATTTTAGGATATTCTTGACCACTGTCTAGTGGTCCATTCCAGGATCACTTTGATATCTGCTAGTCAAACTAACAGCATGTGCTATATCCGGTCTCGTACACAGCATAGCATACATGATAGAACCTATGGCCGAGGCATAGGGAATATTATTCATTTTCTCTCTATCTTCTGCCGTAGCTGGACTTTGAGTTTTACTCAAGGTCTTACCTGACAACATGGGCACGAACCCTTTCTTGCTATCTTCCATTCTAAACTTCTTTAGAACTTTGTGAAAGCGCTATTAGGCGTCTTGATCTATCTCTATAAATCTTGATGCCTAGAATGTATGCCGCTTTGCCTAGATCCTTCATTGAAAAACTATTATTCAAATAGGTTTTGACGCTATTAAGAAGTTCTATATCATTCCCAATCAACAATATGTCATCTACATATAGTACTAGGAATGCTACAGAGCTCCCACTCACTTTCTTGTAAATACAAGCTTCTCCATAAGTTTGTATAAATCCAAAGTTTTTGATTACTTTATCAAAACGTTGATTCCAACTCCGGGATGCTTGCTTCAGTCCATAAATGGAGCGCTGAAGTTTGCATACCTTGTCAGCATCTTTAGGATCGACAAAACCCTTGGGTTGTACCATATACAACTCTTCCTCAATGTCACCATTAAGGAATGCCATTTTGACATCCATCTGCCAAATCTCATAATCGAAATATGCAGCAATTGCTAACAAAATCCTCACAGACTTTAGCTTCGCTACTGGTGAGAAAGTCTCATCATAGTAAACTCCTTGAATTTGTCGGAACCCTTTCGCGACAAGTCGAGCTTTATAGACGATAACATTACCATCAGCATCTGTTTTTCTCTTGAAAATCCATTTGTTCTCGACAGCCTTATGGCCATCCGGTAAGTCCACCAAAGTGCACACTTGGTTTTCGTACATGGATCCCATTTCGGATTTCATGACTTCTAGCCATTTGTCGGAATCTGGGCTCACCATAGCTTCTTCATACGTCGCAGGGTCATCAGCGTTGTCCACCAACATGACGTTCAAGGCAGAGTCATACCAATCAGCAGTGGTACGAACCCTCGTTGACCTGCGAGGTTCAGTAGTAACTTCATTTGAAGTTTCATGATCATTATCATTAGCTTCCTCTCCAATTGGTGCAGGCGGCACAAAAACATCTTCCGGTGCTGCGCTACTCTCAAATCCGAGAGAAGGTTCAATAACCTCATTGAGTTCTACTTTCCTTCCAGTCACCTCCTCCGAGAGAAACTCCTTCTCAAGAAAGGATACATTCTTTGCAACGAAAACTTTGCCTTCGGATCTATGATAGAAGGTATACCCAATTGTTTCTTTAGGGTATCCTATGAAGACGCATTTCTCCGCTTTGGGTTCTAGCTTATCAGGTTGTAACTTCTTTACATATGCTTCGCAACCCCAAACTTTAAGGAACGACAACTTAGGTTTCTTACCAAACCACAATTCGTACGGTGTCGTTTCAACGGATTTAGATGGTGCCCTATTTAAAGTGAATGCGGCTGTCTCTAATGCATATCCCCAAAATGATAACGGTAAATCTGTAAGAGACATCATAGACCGAACCATATCTAAGAGAGTTCGATTACGACGTTTGGACACACCATTACGCTGTGGTGTTCCCGGCGGTGTCAACTGCGAAAGTATTCCACATTTCTTTAAATGCATGCCAAACTCATAACTCAGATATTCACCTCCGCGATCAGAACGCAGAAACTTAATCTTCTTGTTACGATGATTTTCCACTTCACTTTGAAATTCCTTAAACTTGTCGAAAGTTTCGGATTTATGTTTCATAAAGTAGACATACCCATATCTACTTAAGTCATGCGTGAAAGTGAGAACAAAACGATATCCACCACGTGATGCTACACTCATTGGACCGCACACATCGGTATGTATTATTTCCAATAAGTCTGTAGCTCGCTCCATTGTACCAGAGAATGGAGTCTTAGTCATTTTTCCCATTAGACGTGCTTCGCATCTTTCAAGTGATTCAAAATCAAGTGATTCAAGAAGTCCATCAGAATGGAGTTTCTTCATACGCTTCACTCCAATGTGACCAAGACGACAGTGCCACATGTATGTGGAATTATCATTCAATTTTATTCGTTTAGCATCTATGTTGTGAACATGTATATCACTACTATCGAGATTCAGTAAGAATAAACCATTCATCACAGGTGCATTACCATAAAAGATGTTACTCATATAAATCGAACAACCTTTATTCTCGGACTTAAAAGAGTAACCGTCTCGCAATAAACAGGATCCAGATATAATGTTCATGCTTAACGCAGGCACCAAATAACAATTATTTAAATTTAAAACTAATCCCGAAGGTAGATGTAGAGGGAGCGTGCCGACGGCGATCACATCAACCTTGGAGACATTTCCAACGTGCATCGTCACCTCGTCTCTTGCCAGTCTTCGTTTATTCCGCAGCTCCTGTTTCGAGTTACAAATATGAGCAACCGAACCAGTATCAAATACCTAGGCACTACTACGATTACTAGTAAGATACACATCTATAACACATATATCAAATATACCTTTCTTCTTGATGTTGTCGTTCTTCAGATCCGCCAGGTACTTGGGGCAGTTTCGCTTCCAGTGACCAGCACCCTTGCAGTAGAAGCACTCAGTTTCAGGCTTAGGACCAGCCTTGGGCTTCTTAGCAGGTGCGGCAGCTTTCTTGTCGTCCTTCTTGAAGTTGCCCTTGTTCTTGGGCTTGCCCCGTCTCTTGAAATTGGTGGTCTTATTGACCATCAACACTTGGCGCTCCTTCTTTATCTCCACTTCAGCAGTTTTCAGCATGGACGACAGTTCAGGCAACGTCTTGTTCATGCAGTGCATGTTATAGTTCATCACAAAGTTCTTGTAACTTGGTGGCAGTGATTGAAGGAGACGGTGAATCCCCAATTCATTAGGAATCGATATTCCCAACTCTTGGAGCTTCTTAGCGTACCCAGACATGGTGAGCACGTGCTCGCTAACGGAGCTTCCCTCTTCCATCTTACAGTTAAAGAATTTTCGGAGGCCTCATAGCTCTCCATGGCCGCGCGAGTCTCAAAAATTAGCCTGAGCTACTTAATGATCTCGAACGGGTCGTGGTGCTCAAAACGCTTCTGGAGCTCCGATTCTAAACCATATAGGATGGCACACTGAGCTGTGGGGTAATGATTTTTCCGAGTGGAGAAAACATTCTTTTCGTCATCGGTGGCATTATCTGCAGGTGGGTCACCTAGCGGTGCATCGAGCACATAGGTCAACTGACCAGCCCTAAGGACGATCTTCAGTCCATGGAACCAGTCCGTGAAATTGCTTCCATTGTTCTTAAGCTTTTCTTTCTCTAGGAACGCATTGAAATTGATGGAGGGGGTCGCCATAATCTACAACAATTTGCAAGTAGTTTAGACTAAGTTTATGACAAATTGAGTTCAAATTTAATTATTAAACTAACTAGGTGAACTCCCACTCAAAACAACATCCCTCACATTGTCTTAGTGATTACACGAACCAAGTCCACTACACCAAGTCCGATCTTCACGAGAGAAGATGTAGTTTCATCGGCGAACAATCTCCATGTTCATCATATCATTTATATGACTCATGCTCTACCATTCGGTATTCCGTGTTCCGAGACCATATCTGTACATGCTAGGCTCGTCAAGACAACCTTAGTTTCTGCATGTGCAAATCTGGCTTGCACCCGTTGTATGCACACGTAGAATCACGAGATGCTTCGAAACGACGAGTCTTAGCAACGGTGCCAACTAAGGGTGAACACTTTATTACTTCATATTTTAGTGAGAGGGATCATCTTATAATGCTACCATCGCGATCTAAGCAATACAAGATGCATAAAGGATTAACATCACAGGCAATTCATAATTAGTGTCATATGATATGGCCCTTTCTTCTTGCGCCTTTGATCTCCATCTCCAAAGCACGAACATGATCTCCATCATCACCAGCATTGCGTCAAGGTCAGTGGCGCCGCTTCATGGTTGTCCATCATCACCAACAACTATTACAACTACTTGGAATAAAGCTATTACAAGATGAATAGACACACAGGTCTTAACAGAATTAAAGACAACCATTAGGCTCCTGCTGGTTGCCATATTACAACAAGGATCATTGCATACATCAAATACAATCACAATCACATGATGGCCATATCACATCACAAAACCCCTGCAAAAACAAGTTAGACGCCTCTAATTTTCTTTGCATGTTTTACGTGGTTTGGGGCTTTCGCATAAGACCGATCTTACCTACGAACAAGGACCACAACGTTGATACAAGTGTTGTCAAGATGCTCATTGTAAATTGAATCTTAACTATGGTGGGAGAGGCAGACACCCGCAAAGCCACTTGTGCAAAGCAAGTTGCACGTCAAGCGTGGAGCAAGTCTCATGTCCGATGACATGTAATGTTAGCCCGAGCCGCTTCATCCCACCATGCCGTAAGATGCAAAGTACACGCTAAGACACCGACAACAAAAGAATCAACGCCCACAAAAACATTGTGTTCTACTCGTGCAACAGATCTACGCATAGATACGGCTCTGATACCACTGATGGGTTCGTAGTATGGAAAACAAAAAATTTCTACCACAAGAACGAACAAAACCCAGATCTAATCTAGATAAAAGCCAAGATCTAATCTATTAGACATGAGCAACGAGATAGATGGGAACTAACCCTTGTAGATCCGAAAGCGTTAACGAGATTAGCTCTCGTGGTTGATGTAGTCGATCACTTGCCGATCTCAAGATCGTATGGACGATCCTTCCGGCGTCACGTTCCGGCAGTGCTTTCGTAGTCGGTCAAGTGTACGATCCTTCCGGTGCCACGTTTCGGAAGCGCTTCCACAGTCGGTCACACGTGCGGAGTCGAAGCAGACCTTCCTCTCCCTGTTCCAGCGAGCAGCGGAGGTAGTAGATCTTCTCCACGGAATCCCAGCAGCACAAAGGCGTGGTGGTGGTGGTGGAGTAGAGAATTCTGCAGGGCTTCGCCTATGCCTGTGCAGAAGAAAGGTGGAGGAGAGAGGCGGCAGAGATTGGAGTTGTAGGAGAGGGCTTGGAGGGGGGACCCCTGCCCTAGTAGGACTCCCCTCCTATGGCCGGCGGTGGGAAGGGGGGAGGAGTCCTCCTCCCCCACGAACCCGTGTCTTGCCCCACTAGGTTTCCTTTGACCCTTTCTTGGTTTTCAAGCAAACTACAAGAAATCCTCTAGAAGCTTCCAGAACATTCCGAAACCTTCTAGAACCCTCATACAAATACTCTGAAACATTTCCTAACTTAGAAAATGATCCCCTATATATGAATCTTATTCTCCGGACCATTCCGGATCTCCTCGTGATGTCCCGGATCCATTCCGAGACTCTGAACAACATTCGGTCTCCAACGCACATTCCATATCTACTTAAAACAACTTCGAACCTTAAGTGTGTCACCCTACGGTTCCTGAATATGTAGACATGATCGAGACACATCTCCTATCAATAACCATCAGCGGGACCTGGAGATCCATAATGGCTCCCACATACTCAACGATGACTTCGTGATCGATTGAACCATTCACATACTAAACCAATTCCCTTTGTCTCGCGATACTATACATATCCGAGGTTTGATCGTCGGTATCTCCATACCTAGTTCTACCTCATTACTGATAAGTACTCTTTACTCGTTCCGTGATATGTCATCCCTTGTGACCTAGTCACATGCTTGCAAGCTAACTAGACGACATTCCACCGAGAGGGCCCAAAGCATATCTATCCGTCATATGGATGGACAAATCCCAATCTTGGTCCATGCGCTTCAACACATACTTTCGGAATACCCAATGACACTTTTATAACCATCCAGTTACGAAGCGGCGTTTGATGTCATCAAAGTATCCATCCGGTGATGGTGATTAACATAACCTCATGGTCGAAGGATTAGGTTACTATGTATTTGAAAGCTTACAGCAATACGAACTTAATGACTTGATTTTATGCTACGCTTACTATGGGTGTGTGTCCATCACATCATTCTCCTAATGATATAACCTTGTTATTAATCACATCCTTATGTCCATGATCAGGAAACCATGATCATCAATCAATCAACAAGCTAGTTCAACAAGAGGCTTACTAGGGACTCTCTTATGTTTACAAAACACATAAGTATTAGTGTTTCCTAATAATACAATTGTAGCATGGGATGCAAACATTCATCATAAACACAAAGATATAATAATAACCACTTTTATTATTGCCTCTTGGGCATATCTCCAACAGAAAGCGTTCCCCATGATACATGGTTTTGCTAACTTAAACTTATAAAGCATAAGGATATACGCAACAAAGATGGACGCAATGGTTCAAGTTTATTAAGTGCAAGAAAGTAAAGTGTGCCATCAAGTTCGTTAGAGCTTTAATCACTAGTTTTCTCATAACAAGTTTAATTCGGAAGCTAGATAAAAACATGAATATACTTGGAATAGAAATTGCTAAAAGGTAGGTTTGGTGGACTCTTTGGAATAACTTGGTTTTAGGAGTTGGATGCATGAGTGGAACTCACAATTGGTTACGGAGGCTAGCAAAAGACTGGGAGCGACAAACTAAGAGAGCAATAATGGCCATAATCATGCAGAGCGACAAAACGGCATTAATCAAATCATAAAGTGATACTACAAGTTGAAAACTAATGGATCATCAAGGCTATGGTGACTTGGGATAGTCATTACATGGTGTGATCATGTGCCAAGTCAACCCAAATAACGCATCAAAGGAGAATACCACAATACTATGCTTTAATATGCTAAAACAACGCATGATTCTTCAAAGGCACATTAAGCAATCTCAATTGTTTATAACAAGTCATGCTACAGCCAAGTATACTAAGCATAAAGCCAAAACAATATCAAGCATGGCATGACAAAGCATAGTCCATAGTCAAAAACAAGCTCTCTTTACCACTTAAGCATGAACTTTCCTACTCTTTTCCAATCCAAACCAAACTATTCGAAAACCAATGCATGAAACAGGGGGTCCAACCAATTTATTCAGCAAACTAAGAAACCAAAGCAAGTGTAAAACCAAAATGAAACGAAAAAGAAGACGCTCCAAGAACAACACAACTATGCATGAAACAATAAAAATGAAGCCTTTGGAAGAAACCTGGGATTTTTCTTGGGGTGACACGTGTGGCATCCCCAAGCTTGAGCTTTAGTCCATCCTTCATCTGATTAGTCATTCCTTCCATACACCTGAAATTTTTCCTACATACAAAACTTCACACAATCTTTATTAGCAACATTTGTGCACTCAAGATAATAGGTCTTTAGGTTCAGTTTCAACACTAATAAAACTTACATTAGAACACAATCTACTGTAGCTCTTCCCTCAAAAATCTCAATTCCCTAAAAGAACTCAAAAAGGAACCAACAAGAAGCAAATGCAAATAATGGAAGAAATCTATCAAAACAGACCAGCAGGTAAAGACGAATTTTTTCGAAGACCTTATGTTGCTAAAATCGAAAAATGCTGAACTAAAGAAAGTTCGATAACAACCTGGGGCAGAAGCACAAAAATTCACGCCTCAAAAGAACATACAGAGATTTTACACGAATTTGTATGGTGAAGCATAGAAATCTGTTTCGGGACAGCAACTTTCCCAATCATTACTTCACTCTCATTAGAGGTTACTCTTGGCATAAAATGCAAATAAAAAGGATAAGGAGTGGTTATTACAAAGGTAATAACTTCCAAGACTCATATAAAACTTTTGGGTTATCTCCCAATAAGTACTTTTCTTTAACGCCTTTAAGTTAGGCATAAGAAGCAAGAAAAAGAATGAAGTGCTCGAAGAAGCATTAAAACCAAATTTCTTGCCCTTACCTCTCTTACTTTTATTCTTCACCTTGGGAAACATATGAAGGCTTGGTGGAGAAACAAAGTGCATGGTGCCCTTTTCCACATCTATTATTGCTCCAAGGAGTTTCAATAGGGATCTTCCAAGTGTAATTTGTCCTTTTCCTACATATTCAATAACAAGATAATCAGTAGAAACCATTTTCCCTAAGATCTTTGTAAATACTCCTTCAGCTATTCCAATGGTAATATTGTGGGATTGTTAGAAAGAAATATTTCTCCTCCTCCTTCAGAAAGCCCCCAAAGATTCAAATATTCATAAATATCTTTGGGCATAAGACAAAATTCAGACATGATATCACAGCGAGCATGAAAAGTTTCATTGTTTATAGCAATCTTTACTATGGGAAGACATTTTGAGGGTTCAGAATTTATTGGAACATAGTTATGATGCTCTCTAAGTGTATTATAGCAATCTTTCAAACTAGCAGTGCTGGTCTCAAGAGTATCCAATCTAGCAAATATTTTTATGAAGGAAGAATCAGATTTGCGGAGCAAGTGGTAAGTAAATCCCAATGATGTCTACAGTTGTTGGGCCTCCAAGTGGAGAGGTTTGTAGAACATTGATACATTGCAAATGTATCTATAATTTTTGATGTTCCATGCTTGGTTTTATCCACTTTCTTGTGTTTTGTTCCAACTTTGGAGTACTTTTCATATGATTTCTTAGACTAACCTATTAACAAGAGCCATAGTGCTAGCTACCTGTTTTCTGCTGTTTTTGGTTCCAGGAAAGTCAGAAAATGAATATTCTCGGAATTGGACGGGACAAAAGCCAAAGTCAGTTTTTCACCGAGGGACACCCGGAGCCAGAATACGAGACGGAGAAGGGCCAGAGGGCGGCCATACCACCTGGTCACGCGGCCAGGCATGGCCCGTGCCAGGGGTGGTGTGGCCATCCCACCCCCTCGGCCAGAAGACAAGACAGAGAAGGGCCAGGGAGCCACCACACCACCTGGCCACGCGGTCAGGCCTGGCCCGCGCCAGGGGGTGGTGTGGCCACTCCCGGTACCCCCTCGGCCTCTCCTCCCGCCTATAAGTTGCCCTCGGGACGAAAACCCTAAGTGCCGGATCAAAACATCCACGAAAGAGTCTTTAGCCACCGACATCTCCATCCCTAGATCGGGAGGGATCTGAAGCTCTTCCTGGCACCCTGCCGGAGAGGGGGATTCACCCTGGCGGCCTTCTTCATCACCATGCAAGCCTCCGGTGTGATGCATGAGTAGTTCATCCTTGGACTACGGATCCATGTAGTAGCTAGATGGCTGGTTTCTCCACCTTTGTGCTTTCATGTTTAGATCTTGTGAGCTCCATTCATGATCATGATCATCTATTTGTAATTCATACATGTTGTGTTTGCGGGGATCCGATGGAAATATAGATGCTATTTCATATTGATTATTGATTCTATCATGTCTTTGTTATTTGAGATCTTGCATGCTTTCCGTTGTTAGTATCTATCTTGGCCAAGTAGATGCTAGCAACTCCAAGAGTTAGTATGTATGCTCGATAGTGGGTTCATGCCTCTGGTAATCTAGGGAAGTGACAGAAATCTCTAAGGTACTAGATGTGCTATTGCTACTAGGGAGAAAACAACAATCCTTTGTTCATAGAACAATCGTATTGTTTACTTTACATGCAGTTCGTAAAGCAATAATATCTTGCTTGCAACTTAATACTGGAGAGGGTTCGGATGATAACCTGAAGGTGGATTATTAGTCATAGATGCAGTTGGATGGCGGTCTATGTATTATGTTGTAATGCCCAATCAAGTCTCAGAGGAGTCAAGATGATTAGTATATGCATGTATTGCTTTCTCGGTGTTTTGTCAATTGCCCCGCTGTAATTTGTTCACCCAGCATGTTGTTTATCTAAGGAGAGCCACCTCTAGTGAACTATGGATCCCGGTCCTTTTACTTTACATACAATCTACAATCTTTTACTACTTTGTGTTTACTTTCTTCAAACTTTTACTTATTTCCATTCGATACATTTAATCCTTTGTTTTCTGCAAAACATGGTGAGATTGACAACCTCATCGCAAGTTAAGGGCAAAGTTCTGTGGTTGTGTTGTGCAGGTCTCCACGTTGCTACTAGCACCGGTAGTGCGCCCTGCCAAAGCTCAGGTAGTAACACCTTTGGGGTGTTTCCTTGCTCCTACTGGTTCGATTAAACCTTGGTTTCATAACTGAGGGAAAACTTACTGTTGTGCTTATCATACCTTCCTCTTAGGGTTCCCAACGCGCTCTACATCAACTACGAGTCAGCAAGATTTTTTCTGGCGCCGTTGCCAGGGAGTCAAGGACATCTTCACAAGGGGAGTCCCTCATAACCAATCTCTTTACTTTGTTGTTTTTGTTTTGCTTAGTTTCTTTTTGCTTTGTTTTCTTGTTTTGGTTCTTTAAAAACACAAAAAAATTAGTTGTACTTGTTTGCTTTCTTATTTGAAAACCCAAAAAACAATGACTACTCTTGAAAACACTAAGTTGTGTGACTTCACTAGCACCAACAACAATGATTTTATGAGCACACCTATTACTCCACCTGTGGCTGAGAATACTTTCTTTGAGATAAAACCTGCTTTGCTCAATATTGCTATGAGAGAACAATTTTCAGGTATTGGTAATGAAGATGCTACTTCCCATCTTAATAACTTTGTTGAACTTTGTGAGATGCATAAGCATAGGGATATAGATGGTGATATTATTAAACTGAAATTGTTTCCTTTCTCTTTGAGAGGAAAACCTAAAGAATGGTTGAATTCCTTAAATAGGAATAGTATTGATTCTTGGACTGAGTGCAAAGATGCTTTTATTGGAAAATACTATCCTCCTGCTAAGATTATATCCATGAGAAGTGAAATAATGAAGTTTAAACAACTAGATAATGAGCATGTTTCTCAAGCTTGGGAAAGAATGAAATCTTTGGTAAAGAATTGTCCCACTCATGGACTGACTGCTTGGATGATCATCCAAACTTTTTATGCAGGATTGAACTATTCTTTCAAGGAACCTATTGGATTCAGTAGCTGGAGGTACCTTTATGACCATCACTTTGGGTGCTGCAACAAAACTTTTGGATAATATGATGGTTAATTATTCTGAATGGCACACTGAGAGAGCTCCACAAGGTAAGAAGATAAATTATGTTGAAGAAACCTCCTCCTTGAGTGATAACGTTGATATTATTATGTCTATGCTTGTTAATGGAAAAGCCCATATTGATCCAAATAATGTTCCTTTAGCCTCTTTGGTTGCTCAAGAAGAGCAAGTTCATGTGAACTTCATAAGAAATAACAACTTTGGCAACAATGCTTATGGTAATAATGCTTATAGGAACAATTTTGGTAACAACAATTATAAGCCATATCCTCCCAACAATAGTAATGCTTATGGACATTCTTACAACAATAATAAGAGTGCTCCCTCTGAACTTGAAGTTATGCTTAAAGAGTTTATTAGTAAACAAACTGCTTTCAATAAAACTATTGAGGAAAAACTCTCTAATGCTGAAAGAAATATAGCATCTTTGGCTGAAGCTCAATCTACTTTGAATAAAATGGCTGCTAAACCTGAAACTAATGAGAATCCCTTTGCAGCTACTAATGCTATACAAGTAAGAATTGATGAAAATGTTAGACTATTAGCTGAATTACATGCTAAGTGGGAAAGAGAAGATGAAATTGCTAGAAACATTAGTGTTTCTACTATTACCACCACGAGTGTTGAGGCTAGTAATAGTTCTACCACTTTAGATGATAAAGTTGATTTTGATCTTGATGGTTGCAATATCTCTGAAGTTATTAAGTTCATACAAAAGCTTGCTAAAAGTCCTAATGCTAGTGCTATGAACATGGCTTTTACAAAACACATTACTGATGCTCTCATAAAGATTAAAGAAGAAAAGATGAAACATAAAGCTTCTATTCCTATAAAGCAAGAAGATGGTTGGGAATCCATCATTAATATGAAAGTGAATGACTTTGATTTCAAAGCTTTGTGTGATCTTGGTAATAGTGTTTCTATTATGCCTAGAAGGATTTATGATATGCTTGATTTGCCTTCTCTTGAAGATTGTTATTTGAATGTCCCACTTGATGCCAATGCTAAAAAGAAACTCATGGGGAGTCTTAATGATGTTCTTATTATGGTTAACGATTCCTATGTCCCCGTTGATTTCTATGTTTTGGATGTTGAATACAATGCTTCTTGTCCTATTACTTTGGGAAGACCTTTTCTTAGAACTATTGGTGCCATCATTGATATGAAAGAAGGCACCATTAAATATCAACTCCCACTCAAGAAAGGTATAGAACACTTCCCTAAAAAGATAGAAAATATTCCTTTTGCTTCTCCTATGAAAACAAAATTTGGTCTTAATGCTTCTTCATTTGAGAACACTTGATTCTTTCTTTGCTTCTTATGCCTAACTTAAAGGCGTTAAAGAAAATTATTTGTTGGGAGATAACCCAAGAGTTTTAGTTGAGTCTTGGAAGTTATTACCTCTGTAATAACCTCTCCTTATCGTTTTTATTTGCTTTTTGTGCCAAGAGTAACCTCTAATGAGAGAGAAGTAATGATTGGGAAAGTTGCTGTCCCGAAACAGATTTCTGTGCTTCACCGTAAATATTCCTGAGAGAGCTCTGTACGTCGTATTGAGATGTAATTGTTTGTGCTTCTGCCCCAGGTTGTTATCTAACTTTCTTTAGTTCAACACTTTTTGATTTGAGCAACATAAGGTCTTTGAAAAAATTAGTCTTTACCTGCTGGTCTGTTTTAACAGATTTCTGCCATTTTCTGCATTTGCTTCTTGTTAGTTCCTTCTTGAGTTCCTTTGGGGAATTGAGCTTTTTGAGGGAAGTGCTACAGTAGATAGTTATGGAAGTTTATTTGGTGTTATAACTGAACCTTGAGACTTATTTATCTTAAGTGCACTAATGTTGCTAATGAGATTGTGTGATGTTTTGTATGAAGGAAAATTTTCAGGTGTATGGAAGGAATGAGTAATGAGATGAAGGATGGACTAAAGATCAAGCTTGGGGATGCCACGCGTGTCACCCCAAGAAATATCCAAGAAGTACAAGCGTCAAAGCTTGGGGATGCCCAAGCCATCCCCTTGCTCATCAATAAAAATCCCAGGATTCTTCCAAAACGCTTCATTTTTATTGTTTCATGCACAGTTGTGTTTTTCTTGGAGCGTCTTCTTTTTCGTTTTTGGTTTGGTTTTTAGTTTCCTTGGTTTGCTTAGTGTTCTGAATAAATTGGTTGGACCCCCTCTTTCATACTTTGGTTTGCAAATAGTTTGGTTTGGTTTGGAAAAGAGTAGGAAAGTTCATGCTTATGTGGGAAAAAGAGCTCGTTTTTGACTGTGGCCTATGCTTTGTCATGCCATGCTTGATATTGTTTTGGCTTTATTCTTAGTTTTCTTTGCTGTAGAATGACTTGTTATAAACAATTGATATTGCTTAATGTGCCTTGGATGAATCATGCGTTGTTTTAGCATATTAAAGCATAGTATAGTGGTATTCTCCTTTGATGCTTTATTTGGGTTGACTTGGCACATGCTCACACCATGTTATGACTATCTCAAGCCACGATAGCCCTTAATATCCTTTAGTTTTCAACTTGTAGTATCACTTTATGCTTTGATCAATGATGTTTTCTCGCTCTGCATGATTATGGCCATTATTTCTCTCTTAGTTTGTCTCTCCCAGTCTTTTGCTAGCCTCCACCACCAAGTATAAGTTCCACTCATGCATCCAACTCCATAAACCAAGTTATTCCAAAGAGTCCACCATACCTACCTACTAGCTTATGCTATTCCAAGTATATTCATGCTTTTTTACCTTTCACTTGTTATGAGAAAACTAGTGATTAAAGCTCTCACGAACTTGATGGCACAATTTACTTTATTGCCTCTAATAAACTTGAACCATTGGGTCCTTCTTTGTTGTGTATATGCTTGCGCTTTATAAGTTGAAATTAGCAGAACCATGTTTAATGGGGAACGCTTTCAACATCACACTTGTACTTTCTACTCCGTTGATATCATGTTCTTTTCCTTACGGATCCCGGCGGTGTGAAATAAATGTGGAACTTGTAAGATCATGGAGTTTGTATATGTGTTAGAGAAGCGCCTGGGCCGCTAGCGTAAGCCATGCCTAATCATGGTGGAAACTTGCAGCATCACCATAATGAGCACTCTATGAAGCATCCTCAATAAAAACCTATGCAAATAGCAAATAAAAACATCGCTGAGATGCTCATTGTCTGCTTGCCTTGCCATTTTGATTATGGGAAAGCTCCCGTATGATGTTCAAGGGGTACCCCATTGGCAGTTCTTAATGATACACATATACTTACAATGACAAGAGCTTACCCGTGACTGAAGTTGAGTAGCATGAGGATCGGTCTTCGTAAGTAAGGGGCATGAGATTTCGGTTTATAACTTGTCAAGCATATCCTCTTAGTTGTGTCACTTTAACCTTAATCACTTTCAAGATGCTTATGATAGGGCAATGAGAGCTGAAAACTATAAGTACCATAATTTTTGGAAGCTCTTTATGAGACTTGAATCCCTACTTCCTTTTACAAAAGGCTTTTCTTCCACCATTATATTGAGTCTCCACCTTCTATCTTTATGCACCTACTTTGAGAGCATAGTGGCCATTCTTAGTTCTATGTGCATTGTCCCAAGACTAGTTGATTGATGCATAAGTTGATATTTCTTGTTTTAAACTATTGTATCCAGTCACTCTTATGAACTTTGAAGGTGTCCTATGCATTTATATTTGCTACTCTATTGAGGGACAAGCTGAATACTATTATGCTATGTTTTTTTATGTGAAACAAACAAACGTCTTGCAAGGCATGTTATTCATGAATCTTTTGTTTCTAACATTTTATGTTGCATCATAGTTTCTTTGCCTATTGCTAAAACTTTGTCTTTCATGTTATGATTGTAGTACTATGATCCCAGCTCTGAGTTTTGCAAATACTCTGATCAAGTCTTTGATGGTGCATGTCACCTCAAAAATTATTTCTTTTTATCACTTACCTACTCGAGGACGAGCAGGAGTTATGCTTGGGGATGTTTATACATTGCAAATGTATCTATAATTTTTGATGTTCCATGCTTGGTTTTATCCACTTTCTTGTGTTTTTTCCAAGTTTGGAGTACTTTTCATATGATTTCTTGGACTAACCTATTAACAAGAGCCACAGTGCCAGCTGCCTGTTTTCTACTGTTTTTGGTTCTAGGAAAGTCAGAAAATGAATATTCTCGGAATTGGACGGGACAAAAGCCAAAGTGCCAGAAGACGAGACGGAGAAGGGCCAGGGGGCCACCACACCACCTGGCCGTACGGCCAGGCCTGGCCCGCGCCACGGGGTGGTGTGGCCACTCCCGGCACCCCCTCCGCCTCTCCTTCCACCTATAAGTTGCCCTCAGGACGAAAACCCTAAGTGCCCGATCAAAAAATCCACGAAAGAGTCTGTAGCCGCCGTCATCTCCATCTCTAGATCGGGAGGGATCTGAAGCTCTTCCCGGCACCCTGCCGGAGAGGGGGGTTCACCCTGGAGGCCTTCTTCATCACCATGCAAGTCTCCGGTGTGATGCGTGAGTAGTTCATCCTTGGACTACGGATCCATGTAGTAGCTAGATGGCTGGTTTCTCCTCCTTTGTGCCTTCATGTTTAGATCTTGTGAGCTCCGTTCATGATCAAGATCATCTATTTGTAATTCATACATGTTGTGTTTGCGAGGATCCGATGGATATTGAGATGCTATTTCAGATTGATTATTGATTCTATCATGTCTTTGTTATTTGAGATCTTGCATGCTTTCCATTGTTTGTAGCTATCTTGGCCAAGTAGATGCTAGCAACTCCAAGAGTTAGTATTTATGCTCGATAGTGGGTTCATGCCTCTGGTAATCTGGGGAAGTGATAGAAATCTCTAAGGTACTAGATGTGCTGTTGCTACTAGGGAAAAAACAACAATCCTTTGTTCATGGAATAATCGTATTGTTTACTTTACACGTAGTTCGTAAAGCAATAATCTGTTGCTTGCAACTTAATACTAGGGGGGGTTCAGATGATAACCTGAAGGTGGATTATTAGTCATAGATGCAGTTAGATGGCGGTCTATGTATTATGTTGTAATTCCCAATCAAGTCTCAGAGGAGTCAAGATGATTACTATATGCATGTATTGATTTCTCGGTGTTTGTCAATTGCCCCGCTGTAATTTGTTCACCCAGCATGTTGTCTATCTAAGGAGAGCCACCTCTAGTGCACTATGGGTCCGGGTCCTTTTACTTTACATACAACCTACAATCTTTTACTACTTTGTGTTTACTTTCTGCAAACTTTTACTTCTTTCCATTCGATACATTTAATCCTTTGTTTTCCGCAAAACACGGTGAGATTGACAACCTCATCGCAAGTTGGGGACAAAGTTCTGTGGTTGTGTTGTGCGGGTCTCCATGTTGCTACTAGCACCGGTAGTGCACCCTGCCAAAGCTCAGCTAGTAACACTTTGGGGTGTTTCCTTGCTCCTACTGGTTCGATTAAACCTTGGTTTCATAACTGAGGGAAAACTTACTGCTATGCTCATCATACCTTCCTCTTGGGGTTCCCAACGAGCTCTACATCAACTACGAGTCAGCAAACATCAGCAAGTTTTCCCTTAAGTGGATTACCCAAGGTTTATCGAACTCAGGGAGGAAGTGGTCAAAGGTATTCCCTCTCAAGCAATCCTGCAATCAAGATACAAGAAGTCCCTTGTGTCCCCAACACACCCAATACACTTGTAAGGTGTATAGGTGCACTAGTTCGGCGAAGAGATAGTGAAATACAAGTGGTATGGATAATTATAAGTGGTAACGGTGCCAGAAAATATTTGCTAGCGTGTGGTTGACGTGGGAAGAGACTAAAGGCAAACTTAAATAAAGATGGAAGCAAGCGAACATGTAACAGATCTAGTAGCCAACGGTGTTTCAATGCATAGAAACAAGGCCTAGGGATCATACTTTCACTAGTGAACACTCTCATATAAATATATTATCTTCATGATACTACTCTGAACTACTCTCCGGTTGGACACTCTAATCCATGGTAAGGCTATAACAACACACCTCAAAGTAAGACTTTCCCATCTAGAAAACCCCACACTGTCACCTTGAGCACTAGCTAGTTCCAACAAACACCACAATTTCATAAAGACATCCAACTCCAAATATAACTCATAACAAGTATTTGTAATCTCTAGCCTAAGTGCCACCATGGTGTGCACGCTGTCATTTTCACACACATGGGGAGAGCAGAGATCTATTAAAGCACTTGAGTAGCAAGGTAGATATATAGATTACAAGCTCATGATCTTGATAAGATCATGCATAGAGAGAGATGAACACATAGCTACCGGTAGAACCCTTAGCCTCGAGAGAGAACTACTCCTTCCTCATCATGGGAATCAGCAATGGTGATGGAGATGGCGGTGGAGATCGATGGAGATAGCTCCAGGGGCACTTCCCCGTCCCGGCAGGGTGCCGGAACAGAGACTTTTTGTCCCCCGAATCTCCCCTTCGGTGGCGGCAGCGCTGCAGAACTTTTCATGGCTAGAGGCTTGACGATTTAGGGTTTTCGCATCGGGAGGAATATATAGGCGAAAGGGCAAGGTCGGTGCAGGCCGGAGGGTCCCACACCACCTGGTGGCGCGGCCAAGGGCTAGCCCGCGCCACCACATGGTGTGGCCGGCCCCTGGCCCCTCTCCGTCTCGTCTTCTGGCTTCGTGTTCCCCTCGGTTAAATATTGACTTTGGCTTTTGTCCCGTCCAATTCCGAGAATATTCATTTTCTGACTTTCTGGAACCAAAAACAGCAGAAAACAGGCAACTAGCACTGTGGCATCTTGTTAATAGGTTAGTTCTAGAAAATGCATAAAAGGTACTCCAAAGTTGGAACAAAACATAAGAAAGTAGATAAAACCAAGCATGGAACAAAAAAAATAATTGATACATTTGCAATGTATCACCCAACTTGTTTATGGCATTAACAACATCATCCTCATTGCATTGGAGGAAATCTCCTCCCACTATAGCATCCAAAGCATATCTATAGCAAAGAGCAATTCCAAGGTAAAAGCTGCTAATGAATAAGCTTTGAGTCATTTTAGGTTCAGTTTTTTCATGTAGATCAGAGATTCTAGACCAAGCTTCTTTGAAACTCCCATCAATTCCTTGTTTAAAAGTGAAAATCATTTCCTTAGGTGACATAGTGATTGGAGCAATGCTAGACATAATGGGAACTTAAGATAGTAACTAATTTTTTTGTCTTTGTAATAAAGAAAGCAAACTTGTAAAACTAATTTTTGTGTGTTTTTGATAAAGAAACAAGCAAACAAAGCAAAAGTAAACTAAGCAAAACAAAAATAACAAAGTAAAGAGATTGGTTATGAGGGACTCCCCTTGTGAAGATGTCCTTGACTCCCCGACAACGGCACCAGAAAAAGAGCTTGATGGCCCAAAATATATCGAGCTCGTTGGGGAACCCCAAGAGGAAGGTATGATGAGCAGAGCAACAAGTTTTCCCTCATTTATGAAACCAAGGTTATCAATCTAGTAGGAGCAAGGAAACACCCCAAAGGTGTAGTAAATAGTTGATTGTAGATTGATGGTAAAAGAAAGGATCGGGGTCCATAGTTCACTAGTGGTGGCTCTCCTTAAGATAGATGACATGTTGGGTGAACAAATTAGAGCGGGGCAATTGACAAACATCTAGAAAGCAACCATGCATATACTACTCATCTTGACTCCTTTGAGATTCGATTGGGCATTACAACATTATACATATACCGCCATCAAACTACATCTATCACTAATATTCCACCTTCTGGTTATCATCTGAACCCCCTCCACTATTAAGTTGCAAGCAACAGATAATTGCATTACGCATTGCATGTAAAGTAAACAATACGATTGTTCTGTGAACAAAGGATTGTTGTTTTCTCCCTAGTAGCAACAGCACATCTAGTACCTTAGAGATTTCTGTCACTTCCCCAGATTACTAGAGGCATGAACCCACTATCGAGCATAAATACTAACTCTTGGAGTTGCTAGCATCTACTTGTCCAAGATAGCTACTAACAATGGAAAGCATGCAAGAGCACAAATAACAAAGACATGATAGAATCAATAATCAATCTGAAATAGCATCTCAATATCCATCGGATCCCCACATCTAGCTACTACATGGACCCGTAGTCTAGAGATGAACTACTCACGCATCACACCGGAGGCTTGCATGATGATGAAGATGAAGGAAATATGCCCTAGAGGCAATCATAGAGATGATTGTATTTCATGTGTATCCATGAGTTATTATAATGTTCCTTGAATATCCATATACCAGGCAACTTGTATTGATTGGCAATTATGTGAATTGTTTGTGAAACTCTTTACTTGTATGGTTATCTAATAATTGTCCCTAGTCAGAGTTCATGCGAGGACACACGTGAATATTAGACTAGCACATCGATTGGTTAATGACTATGTTTCGCAAGTCATTGACATGGAGATGTCAAACCAATGATGTGGACACATGTTATGAACATGGGGTTGGACTGACCCAACATGAGACTAGCAATAATACTTGCAGCTCTCTCTACACATCGTGTACGTTTTGTCCTTAGACCTGAGATTGTCGCATGTACTTGAGATGTGGATCGACCTACTTTGGGGCTATCAAACACTACTCCGTAACTGGGTAGTTATAAAGGTAGCTTTCGGGTTTGTCCTGATACATGCTGCAAGGCATCGGTCAATCAAGATGGGATTTGCCCCTCTCTACTTGAGAGAGATATCTCTGGGCCCCTCGAGTGATCGGATCCAGAAATGCATGGCCGTGCTACATATGGTTAAGAGTTAACCTAGTAAAGGGATTCTGAATCACAGTATCGAGAAAGAGAGGTCAGCTTAGAGCTAGACCAAATATCGTGAGGCAAAGGGAAAGACATGTACTCAACCTTGTGATGGTTCGTCCGAATGATCTTTATATGCGTTTAGGAGTTGGCACGTCTTGCTAGAGGCCGCTACCAACTATTGACGGAGTAAGTGTACTCGCGTCATGTCTATACGTGTATGAACCTATAGGGTCACACACTTTAGGGGCTAGAAGCCTAATGAGGATTGGATCCGAATTAGACCAGGCTTAGGCTGCTAATGGGCTGCTAATGTAGAAGCCCACCAGGGATGCCTATATAAGAGGGAGTGAGGCGAGCTGAAAAGGAGAGAGCATTCCACCCAGCCGCCACTCCTCTTCCGCCTGTGTTGCACGCGCAGACCTAGCAGTCTGGCGTGTGACGACTTCCACTCCGGACGTGTGGATACCTCGGAGGTGCTGCATCTGTAGCACTTGGACGAGCCGCGCAAAGGGGAGCTGCTCGTGGGACGAGGACGAGGAGGAGACGTAGAACATCTACACTGCCGCAACGTGCTTCATCGAGTTCCGCACCTGCGCGTCTAGCGGTAATCCCGTGATCTATGACAATAGTATTCCTGGTTGACGCGGTAGAAATTTTTGATTTTGCGCTAGTGTAGCCTACCCGTTACCCTTCAGTGGTATCAGAGCCGATGCTATTCAGTCATAGGTTCGGGAAGTTTGCATATGGTGATATGTAGATTGATATGAATGATATGATCGTTTGTATGGCGGTGTTTCTGGATTGATCTATGATCTTAATTTCCGTGATCGTGATTCTAAGGTCGTCGAACGACTTACCCCTACCGGTCGGTTTCCGCCATCGGGGTAGACAGTGACACATAAATCCTTCTGAATCACGCGAAGATCAATATGATTGATCGAATCGGGAATTAGATCTGAATCGACGTACCGTGAACAAAGGAGTTTGGTCAAATCGGAACTATGGTCGGTTTATGGTAAATTGGATTTGCTGATCAAAATCCTTAAAGAAAATTGTATAGATTTGATCTCTCATTTTTTATGAATGTACCGCGAGGGGCGCTGCCCCTTCGAACCCCGCAGGGGGAGACCCCCTAGACCCCCCTTAGTCGTAGCCCCCTTTTTTGTATCTCGTTAAGGTTCATAGGTGGTACGATTTCACATGATCCGGTAGAATGCGATTCTATGCACAACTTGTTTTTGCAGGATTTATGTGATCAGTATGGCCCAAAAATGTATGTGATGCATGTATGTATTTTTTCATGACCTGCGTGTCGTGAGTTGGGCAACACGGCTGGAGCCATATGTGTTGTCAATTATTGTAATGGCCTGCGTGCCAACTTGTGATGATCCCAATACCATGTAATTTTGATTACTAGATGTTAGGAGTAATAGCTTGTATTAGTTCTTGGAGAACTCATCACTTGGAGGATGGCTCGCATAGAGCATGGAGATGGAGATCATCATGGTGGACAGGTTCTATGGCGATGGAGATCACCATGAGAAAATGGGCCATACTGTATCACATCTATGTGAATGCTATTCTTATACGTTTTACTACTATGCATGCTTAGATGATAGAAGTAGAACGATCCCTCACAAAGTTTAAGTAAAACCATGCCCTCCCAACCAAACCTTGCACCATCCTATGCCCTGTACAATCGTTGGTGGGTCTATGAAATTAGGGTGCCACGGTTTTCCTTGGCTGGATGGGTTTGTATCGGATACCTACACGCATAAGGGTTGGTGAGCTTAACAAGGTCATCTTAACAGTTAAGGACCTTGGGGCATAAAGGTTGGGCGCCTAGGTTTGACATAGAGATGTCACCCAACAACAAGAGTCATATGTGATATGATTAGCAAAGGTTGCTTACCGATTTACCTTGTCTTCTAGCAGTGATGCTAAAGCTCACTAGTTGACTTGTTAATTGTGGATCTTGAATCACTTAGTATCAATAGAGGGATGTTGATTTAAGTGGGAGTATATGCTATTAAATTGTTTAATATGTTTTACTCTTTCATGGTTACATGGCTTAGTATTTTGCATATTTTTTTTGTTGTAGATCAATGGCACCGAACAATTCATCACCTTTTGCTTTGCGTTCGATTCTTGAAAAGGATAAACTAAATGGAACAAACTATTCGGACTGGGTCCGTAACCTGAGAATTGTTCTCAGGGCTGAGAAAAAGGAAACTGTTCTGGATACCCCAATCCCGGATGAACCTGCTGATAATGCAACTGCTACCCTTAAGAATGCCTACAAGAAAGCATGTGATGAATCTCTTGAGGTCAGTTGTCTTATGCTTGCATGCATGGAACCTGATCTTCAAAAACAGTTTGAGGATCAGGAAGCGTACGATATGATCGTTGCGCTTAAGGACATGTTCCAGACTCAGGCTAGGACTGAGAGGTACAATGTCGCTAAGTCCTTTGTGGAATGCAAGCTGGCAGAGGGAGCAGCTGTAGGCCCCCATGTGATCAAAATGGTTGGTTACAGTCAGACTTTGGAAAAGCTTGGTTTTCCATTAGGCCAAGAGTTGGCCACTGACTTCATTTTGGCATCTCTTCCATCTAGCTATGGGCATTTCATTTCGAACTACCATATGCATGGGGTGGAGAGGGGCCTTAATGAATTATGTGGGATGCTGAAAACAGCAGAATGTGACATTAAGAAGTGTGCAGGGCATAGCCATGTGATGGCTGTGCAGAACAAGCCTAGCTTCAAGAAAAAGGGCACTTCTTGGCAGAAGAAGAAGGGCAAGGCTAAGGATACGATCCCTAAGCCAAACCCTGCACCCAAGCAAAAGGCTGGTCCTGCAGGAGACACTGAGTGTTTCTTTTGTCACGAATATGGCCACTGGAAGAGGAACTGCAGCAAGTACCAGGCTTCTTTGAAGAAAAGTGGAAGTAAGAGTACTTCCCACTCAGGTACACTTGTTGTAAATGTTGTGGACATTTTTCTCGCAGATTCTTATGTTAACTCTTGGGTATTTGATACCGGATCGGTTGCTCATATTTGCAATTCGATGCAGGGGCTAATAAGGACTAGAGAAGTGCAAAAAGGCGAAGTGGATTTTCGCGTCGGAAATAAAGCAAGGGTTGCTGCATTGTTCGTCGGCGTCATGCAACTTCACCTTCCGTCAGGATTTATCATGGAGTTGAATAATTGTTATTACATTCCTAGTATGGGTCGAAACATTTTATCACCTTCATGTTTGATGAGGGATGGTTATTCATTCGCGAGTACAAACAATGGTTGTGTAATCTCTAAGAATGCTATGTTTGTGGCTGATGCTCCCATTGTGAATGGGTTATTTATTTTAAATCTTGATAATGCATGTGTTTACAATGTTAGTGCTAAAAGGCTTCGGCCAAATGATTTGAGTCCTACCTATCTATGGCATTGTCGTTTGGGGCATATAAGTGAAAAGCGCATGAAGAAGCTCCATGGTGATGGTCTTCTAACTTCGTTTGATTTTGAATCATACGAGACATGTCAAGCTTGTTTACTTGGAAAGATGACCAAGACGCCTTTTACGGGGTTTCCCGAGAGAGCGACAGACTTGTTGGAACTCATACATACTGATGTATGTGGACCAATGAGCACGACAGCCAGAGGAGGATATCACTACTTCATTACTTTCACTGATGATTTCAGTAGATATGGCTATGTCTACTTGATGAAGCATAAGTCTGAAACTTTTGAAAAGTTCAAAGAGTTTCAAAATGAGGTAGAGAATCAACGTGGCAAGAAAATAAAGGCCTTGCGATCTGATCGCGGAGGCGAATATTTGAGTCACGAGTTTAGCAATCATCTTAAGAGTTGCGGAATTGTTCCACAGCTCACGCCGCCCGGAACGCCTCAAAGAAACGGGGTCTCTGAACGGCGTAATCGAACTTTGTTGGACATGGTTCGATCGATGATGAGCCAGTCGGATTTACCATTATCATTTTGGGGTTACGCGCTAGAAACAGCAGCTTTCACACTAAATAGGGTACCATCTAAATCCGTAGTTAAGACACCATATGAGATGTGGACTGGAAAGAATCCCAGTTTGTCTTTTCTAAAGATTTGGGGTTGTGATGCATTTGTCAAGCGACTTCAGTCGGACAAGCTAACACCCAAATCGGATAAGTGCATTTTTGTGGGATACCCAAGGGAAACCTTAGGTTATTACTTCTACAACCGAGAAGAGGGCAAAGTGTTTGTCGCTCGTAGCGGTGTTTTCCTAGAGAAAGAGTTTCTCACAAAGGGAACGAGTGGAAGGTCGGTGCGACTTGAAGAAGTTCAAGATGAGCCAGTCGGGGATGCTTCTACGAGTGATGCTATTGTAGCAGAACAAGTTGAGGAACCCGTGGCAATAGAAGCACCACAACCACGAAGGTCGGCGAGGCTCCGCGAAGCGCGAGAGTTATTATTGTTAGACAATGATGAGCCTGCGACCTATGCAGAAGCGATGGTGGACCCAGACTCTGAGAAATGGCTGATTGCCATGAGATCCGAGATAGAGTCCATGGGAGACAATCAAGTTTGGAACTTGGTTGACCTGCCTGATGGTTTTAAAGCCATCGAGTGCAAGTGGATCTATAAGAAGAAGATTGATATGGATGGAAATGTTCACATCCATAAAGCTCGACTTGTTGCAAAAGGTTTTCGACAAGTTCAAGGAGTTGACTACGACGAGACTTTCTCGCCCGTAGCGATGCTTAAATCTATACGGATCATTCTAGCCATTGCTGCACATTTCGATTATGAGATATGGCAGATGGACGTCAAGACGGCTTTCTTAAATGGAATCCTTTCTGAGGACGTGTATATGATGCAGCCCGAAGGTTTTGTCGATCCAAACAATGCTGGAAAGGTATGCAAACTTCAAAAGTCTATTTATGGGCTGAAGCAAGCATCTCGGAGTTGGAACATTCGATTTGATGAAGTTGTAAAGGAGTTTGGCTTCACCAAAAACGAACAAGAACCTTGTGTGTATAAGAAAGAAAATGGGAAATCACTTGTGTTTCTAATCTTATATGTGGATGACATATTATTGATTGGAAATGACATTCCTATGCTCGAGTCTGTTAAGACCTCATTGAAAAATAGTTTTTCTATGAAGGACTTGGGAGAAGCGGCATATATTCTGGGTATCAAGATCTATAGAGATAGATCAAGGAGGCTAATTGGATTAAGCCAGAGTACGTACATTGACAAAGTGTTGAAACGGTTCAGCATGGAAGAGGCTAAGAAGGGGTTCTTGCCCATGTCTCACGGCATTAAACTCAGCAAGACTCAGTGTCCTTCGACCACTGATGAGCGAGAACGCATGAGTAGGGTTCCATATGCTTCGGCTATTGGATCCATCATGTATGCAATGACATGTACTCGCCCAGATGTTTCCTATGCTCTAAGTGTTACGAGCAGATACCAGGCTGATCCAGGTGAGATTCACTGGACAGCGGTAAAGAATATCCTTAAGTACTTGAGAAGGACTAAGGATATGTTCCTAGTTTATGGAGGTGAGGTTGAACTCAGTGTAAAGGGTTACACAGATGCGAGTTACCTTAATGACTCAGACGACTCGAAATCGCAATCAGGTTATGTGTTTGTCATGAATGGTGGTGCTGTGAGCTGGAAAAGTTCCAAGCAAGATACAGTGGCCTCCTCTTCAACAGAAGCTGAATATATTGCTGCCTCGGAGGCTGCAAAGGAAGCTGTTTGGATTAGGAATTTCCTGATCGCTCTTGGTGTGGTTCAGGGCTCGTCCAATCCCTTGGACGTTTATTGTGACAACAATGGTGCTATTGCACAAGCCAAAGAACCTAGACAGCACCAGAAGAACAAACATATTCGCATGCGCTACCATCTGATTCGTGAGTTCATTGATGAAGGTAGTGTCATGTTATGCAAAATACATACGGACTCAAATGTTGCTGATCCCTTGACTAAGCCACTCCCGCAGCCTGCGCATGAAGCGCACACAAGAGCAATAGGTATTAGATACTGTCTAGATTGACTCTAGTGCAAGTGGGAGACTGAAGGAAATATGCCCTAGAGGCAATCATAGAGATGATTGTATTTCATGTGTATCCATGAGTTATTATAATGTTCCTTGAATATCCATATACCAGGCAACTTGTATTGATTGGCAATTATGTGAATTGTTTGTGAAACTCTTTACTTGTATGGTTATCTAATAATTGTCCCTAGTCAGAGTTCATGCGAGGACACACGTGAATATTAGACTAGCACATCGATTGGTTAATGACTATGTTTCGCAAGTCATTGACATGGAGATGTCAAACCAATGATGTGGACACATGTTATGAACATGGGGTTGGACTGACCCAACATGAGACTAGCAATAATACTTGCAGCTCTCTCTACACATCGTGTACGTTTTGTCCTTAGACCTGAGATTGTCGCATGTACTTGAGATGTGGATCGACCTACTTTGGGGCTATCAAACACTACTCCGTAACTGGGTAGTTATAAAGGTAGCTTTCGGGTTTGTCCTGATACATGCTGCAAGGCATCGGTCAATCAAGATGGGATTTGCCCCTCTCTACTTGAGAGAGATATCTCTGGGCCCCTCGAGTGATCGGATCCAGAAATGCATGGCCGTGCTACATATGGTTAAGAGTTAACCTAGTAAAGGGATTCTGAATCACAGTATCGAGAAAGAGAGGTCAGCTTAGAGCTAGACCAAATATCGTGAGGCAAAGGGAAAGACATGTACTCAACCTTGTGATGGTTCGTCCGAATGATCTTTATATGCGTTTAGGAGTTGGCACGTCTTGCTAGAGGCCGCTACCAACTATTGACGGAGTAAGTGTACTCGCGTCATGTCTATACGTGTATGAACCTATAGGGTCACACACTTTAGGGGCTAGAAGCCTAATGAGGATTGGATCCGAATTAGACCAGGCTTAGGCTGCTAATGGGCTGCTAATGTAGAAGCCCACCAGGGATGCCTATATAAGAGGGAGTGAGGCGAGCTGAAAAGGAGAGAGCATTCCACCCAGCCGCCACTCCTCTTCCGCCTGTGTTGCACGCGCAGACCTAGCAGTCTGGCGTGTGACGACTTCCACTCCGGACGTGTGGATACCTCGGAGGTGCTGCATCTGTAGCACTTGGACGAGCCGCGCAAAGGGGAGCTGCTCGTGGGACGAGGACGAGGAGGAGACGTAGAACATCTACACTGCCGCAACGTGCTTCATCGAGTTCCGCACCTGCGCGTCTAGCGGTAATCCCGTGATCTATGACAATAGTATTCCTGGTTGACGCGGTAGAAATTTTTGATTTTGCGCTAGTGTAGCCTACCCGTTACCCTTCAGAAGAAGGCCTCTAGGGTGAATTCTACTCTCCGACAAGGTGTCGGGAAGAGCTTCAGATCCCTCTCGATCTAGGGATGGAGATGATGGCAGCTACAAACTCTTTCGTGGAATTTTTATCGGGTGCTTAGGGTTTCTGTATCAGAGCCATCTTATAGGAGCAAGGAGAAGCTGAGGGGGTTCCTGGGCTGGCCACACCATCCCCTGGCGCGGGCCAGGCCTGGCCGCGCAGCCAGGTGGTGTGGCCGCCCTCTAGCCTCTCTCCGTCTCGTATTCTGGCTCCGGGGGTCCCTCAGTGAAAAACTGACTTTGGCTTTTGTCCCTTCCAATTCTGAGAATATTAATTTTCTAACTTTCCTGGAACCAAAACCAGCAGAAAACAGGCAGCTGGCACTGTGGCTCTTGTTAATAGGTTAGTCGAAGAAAGTGTATAGAAAGTACTCCAAAGTTGGAACAAAACATCAGAAAGTAGATAAAACCAAGCATGGAACATCAAAAATTATGGATACGTTAGCAACGTATCAATTATGCAGAGGCAAGAAAGAAAGATGTTAGATACAATGTCCATGCTTGCCCAAGAAGACATTAATCTTATTGAGAGGAACTTTAGTCCTCGTGATTTTCGTTTACGGGAACTATTTGATGAACTAACGTCAATTCCTCCAAAAGATAAGGAGTCTCTCTCATGGGAGGAATTTTTCATCCCCGAATAAGAAAATGGCGAGTGCAAGGTAAGTGGTATTACCCAAATAAGTGATTTACTTTCACAAATTTTACTATTGAAAAATATGTTTTCGAATTCCTTGTGTTTTTCTGAAGTTTTAGAGGGGTTTTACCAACTATACGGGCAGAGCTATGCGACCGGAGAGGGACCTCCTGCCATATAGTTGGTCATTAAACTCTCTGTATCATCTTTGTGAAATTATTTTCGCTATCCGAGCCTATACGGTCGCAACTATACAACCGGAACAAAAATTCTGGCCCTAATAGTTGGTCGTTAAACTCTCAGATGGTGTTGATTTTTGTTGTCTATATCTATACAGTCGCAACTATACGACCAGAGCAAAAATTCCGGTCGTATAGTTGGTCGTTAAACTCTCAGACACTTTTGATTTTCGTGTTTGTATCTATACGGCTGCAACTATATGACCGGAGCAAAAATTTCGGCCGTATAGTTGGTCGTTAAACTCTCAGACACTTTTCATTTGATCTTTTGTTTATTCATCTAAAAAAATATTATTGTCGGTTTTGACTCATAATTTAATCGACCTGGACTCGAGATATTTGGAAATATCTGCCTGGAACCAACTATATGGCCAGACCTATATGGGCCGCGCCCGTATAGTTGGTCGTTACGCGGCAGGTTACTTCCAAATCCGTGATTTATTTTCTGTTTCGTTTGGATTCTTTTCTTGGACGACAATTTGGTGTTTCTCGTGAGTTTTACCAACCTCTGACTCCCCTTATATTCTACCATTGTTTCCCTCTCTAATCGCAATCTATAGAAACCAATCTAGCTATGAGGTATCCCGTCCCAGGCCGTGGAAAACCCATGGGGCGCATTGCTCCTTCGAGGGACCGCTCTAGCAGCCCCTCCATGGAGGACAATGACGAGGAGGTGGAGAAGTTTAGCCCGAGGTAGAAGGAGTACATCGAGCCAAGATACTTCAACAACGATTCCGACAATGATGTGGTTGACGTCTACATCCGCCGCGACGTCTATGATCCACCGGAGATCAAAAGGGCGACAATGAAGAAAGCTCAACAAGAGAGAGAAGATCGCAAACCACATGGAAAAGGGCGTGCGGAGACAGTCAAGTTCATCACTACGTGTCAAAGGCCACACAACCGTAAGGAACTATCTAATATTGGTGCAGGTGCTAGCAAAGAAGGGGAGGTTCCGCTCCCGAAGCCAACCATTGGTGCTCGTATGAAGGTTAAGCCTCAAGAAGAGTGGATGTATGGTTTCCACTTCCCCGATCCATCAATTATGGATGAGGAAGAAGAAGGTGTCCCGAGGACCAAGGATCGCGTGCAGGCACTAGAGATATATCAGAAGCAGGAGCTACTCCATCATGTCAAAGTCCGTCACGGTCTCAATGAGATGGAGAGGAAGGAGGACCACCTTACATTGGTGACCAAGCTTGCAGATAGAGTGGACACCCTGCAATCTGATCTCCGCAGATGCTACAGCTGCATACCTACTCTAGACGAGACCAACAAGAAGCTACACACCGCGGTGTTACATGCCATGGCGCCACAGTGATCTACAACAATCACAGTATCAAATAATCGTAAGGGATTCTTTGATCCTGCCTGGCTTGATTCCAAGCTTGGGGAGATCTTTAAGACCTTGTAATCTATCCTATAAGTTTTATTATTATTTTCGCAGTAGTTCAAAACTATAAATAAAGTTTGCATCATTAGAATTCCCTTAAGGAATAGTCGATCCCTTTTATGAAATTCTGAGTTTATTATTATATATTGAGCAATATTGAGTTTGTGTTTGCTTTATTGATGTATGAATGATTTGAATATGATTTTACTTACACTTGATGATAGCAATAGGAGTCTTCCACACCATTGGTATTAATGGAACACATAAAGATAGTTTGGTCAATATGTTGTAAGTCTACGGTCTGAGTCACAAAGAAAAATTATCTATACAATTGAGTTGAAAAAGAAGCCTTTAAACAAAGGAAAATAAAAGTGCTATCCAAGTAGAGTGAGAACAAGTCGAAGAAGAATCTCCAAGTCATAAGAATGCTTCATATACAGTTGGAATTTGATAATTGAGATTGTTGAACTTTGGATTCCTACATAAGGTGGAATATATGACTAGCTCCTTTGCACATCACCTAAAATAAAAGTGTGAGCATATATGCAAAAGAAAAGAAAAGAAAGAAGAAAAAGGGCGAATGTGCAAAGAGCAAGTAGGCATATACCATTGTATTGTAGTATGACAAAGAAACACTTTTGAGATTTTGAATCCCAAGTGAATATGTTGATCCTAAAACGCTTGGTACTACCTCGTTAACTCATTCAGTTGAACTGGATTCTTTTACATTATGTTGGCATTTATCTTTTATGAACTGTTCATAACTAACGTGTGGAAGCCTTCTAATACTATTTCAATGGTTTGAGTGAGGTACTATTCATGAACTTATTCCTATATAAATCGTACATGATAAACACATGTTGCAATAGCCTCATTTATTTTATCGACTCAGCTTCATGAATATGAGTATCACATCCATGAAGCTAGAGCTTGCTCGGGACGAGCAAGAGTCTAAGCATGGGGAAGTTGATGAGTGCATATTTGCATCATGTTTTATATTATTATTTTGCATTGTAGATGTAGGATCTTGGTATTTTACGGTGTCCGCGCGCACATTTTATTAATGTTTTCACCAGGATCAGGACAGATGATGGATCCAATGGATACAATTATTGAAGCAGTTGTACTATGGAGAAAAGGAGTCAAAAACAACGTAAATCGCTTATTTGGGAAATATTAATAATAACAGAAGAAAACCAGAAGCGAACAAAGCATACAGAGAGTGTAACGACCAACTATACGGCGGGAGAATTCCTTCCGCCTGTATAGCTCTAGCCGTATAGATGGCGCCGCCTCCGCCTCGTCAAATAGTTTCACCCCGTGCAATTGGTTCGAGGAGACAACATATAGAACACCTAGAAATCACCGAAACCTCACCTCCAGAAGGCATCTAGAGGGGGAACTCATCCACAAGGGATCCATCTTTGCCCTGCATAGATCCGAGAGGCTAAGGCATCGATCTTCATCAACCACCATCTCCATCCATCCCATCTACATCTTATTTAGATCTTGTTGTAATTCCTATACTCGTTGTGGATTTATACAAGTATTATTCATCTATGATTGTTTCCATTACCATTGCCATGATGTTGATTGCCTCCATGTCTAAGTAGATCATTAATTCTTGGGGAGATGGAGAAACCCTAGTACAAGATTGAAATAAGATAAAGTCTATTGCGATATTCATCATTGTGACCATGTGTTAGATTCTCTACATCTTGATGTTGAGAGAAGTCGACCTCTCAATATTTGCCTCTCATGGGGACTTGATGGAGGGAACTACTTGTTGGTAGACGGAGGCGTGCTAGCACTTACAGTGACTATAAAGCTGTTGGCACTCCTTACGTATCAACTTGGAAAACCGAGGAAACTCACGGAACACTATCCATGCCATGGGATACGTCCTACGGGATTATATCCCTTAATAGCGCAGTAATTCGGTTGATGTCGATTGCTGTCTACATACGGAGTTCCTCCAATACATACATAGTTGAGAATGTTCATGATAATAATCTTTATCTTAGATCTTTACAATACTAGTGGTCGATATCTTTATTTCAAAACTAGCTACAAATGATATGTGCTCTTGTAGTCATCAGTGATCGACTCATGCATACGGTCACGAAGATCAAGAAGGACAGCCTGAGGATTTGCCGGCTCGCGATCTCCGGCCAGGAGTACGAGACCCGGATCAAATGGTTGATCAAGAAGCTGGTGGAAAAGAAGATTCCAGATGTCTCTCTAGACATGTATACGTCCGACAAACCCTTGACACCGGTAAGATTTTCGACTGATCTCCCTTGTACTTACACTTGTGTGTTTTACTCCCTCTTTCATCTTTTTGCCCTCCCTGAGTCGGAGGTTACTCCTCTTGAGGGATATCCGCCTGAGGTTCCGATTCCTTAGGAGGATGAAGAACTTGAAGTTTTGTTGTAGGCGCTTACCCGGAAGCACAAAACTTCGACTGTTTCTATTGGCACACAAAAAGTTCCAGTTGTAAAGAGGTAAAAAATTTCACAAGGTTTTGTATCTTAAATCGTATTTTTTCTAAACTGCAATCATCTTACTGTGTTACCATCCAGAGCTAAAACATTCACCAAAGGCAAGGGAAAAGGAAATCTAGGGAATACTTTGCACCAAAAAAAGTTGACTCTAGCCTCGCCTGCTGCCCCGCCTCTGACTCCTACCCCGATGCCATCTCCTACTTGATCTCCTCGCGCTAAAGATGTTCCGTCTCAATCTTTAGAGCCAGCGAACCTTGGTTCGCAGATCGACATCACCATGAGTGACTCGGGACTTGATAATGGTGAACCCGCAAAGGGTAATGATCCCTTAGCTAAAACCTTTGCAGAGAACCTTCTACAAAATCCGGGTATCGCCAAACTTGGCCTTACTCCGAAGAGCGCAGAAGAAATCCAGCAGTTGGCTCTCCATTGCCTGGAGAGCCAAAATATCACAGCTAAGGAGGAGGCTCAAGAAGCCGAAGACTTCAAACTCTCAAAGCTTCTTAATCAACTTCGTCTTCATGACGACAAGTTAAAGGCCGGTGTGATTGCACCTCCACCAGTGGTTCCTTTAACCATCGCCAAGAAGGTTTCCTCTGAAGTGAACATGATCCTCAACAAACTGACTCATGAACATTTTGTAAGTCATATTCTGACTCTTTTTATTATATTTTATATCATAGCCTCTAGCCCACAAGCATCAAGTTGGATAGATATCCTAGTTTATTCTTTTATAGGATGCGAAAGAATGAACTTAGTATAGCCCCCCAAGGCTCGTGCTAATATTTAACTTAGTTAAAATAGCATCCTGGGTCTTAGTAGACTTCTGACTCCGGTTAACATTATGACTTACAGAAAGTTAATGATTATAACTAGGAAATGTTGAAGAATATCTGCAACAAGCGGAGAGAGATCAGAGATCTCCGACTTGAAAATGCACAACTAAAAGTTTCAAAAGATGAAGCAGAAGATAAGCTTTTCTGGCTTCATTTTCCATAGTCTGTTTAAATTTTGGCCGAACGTTTATTTGACTTTATTTGTTACTCCTCCAGATATTGTGAAGTAGTCCTGCAAGCTTATTGAACAAGCCAAAGATTACAAAGTCTTGGAAGTTGAAAATGATGACTTGTGTGCTGAGTTGGACAAACTCAAGGTAGACCATGAGCGCAGCATCAGCAGCGTTCTTGAATCCAGCAATCATGCTACTAAGGAGTATGATCGCACCATAGGAAAACAAGACAAGGCAATCTCGGACTTGCAAAATGACTTGAGGAGGCATAGAGATACCACCGAAGCCATTCGGAATGAACTCTGGAGTCTTCGGGAGGATAAGACCAAAGTAGGTGATGCTATCTTTGGTAAGTTTGTTCTTTGTGAATTTGTTGTTTTTCCGACTTTATTAACTTGGATATATTGTTTGAACTTGTTTTTTTATCTTCAGGTCCCCTCAACATTCTAGATGCCTCTTCGTTCGAGCCTCGTACCAGCTGTCTTGTTGCTGTCGGAGACCTGATCCTTGACTTCTGCCAATCTTTGGAGGAAATTGGTGACTCCATCTAGCTCTCCAGCTTAGACACAATGTCTGTCTTTGAAGTCCAAGACAAGCGAAGGATATGCCCAATCTTGTTAAGGATTGGAACATGTCCTATGCATGCACCATGGCACAGAATGCCCTAACAATGGTAATGAGTCACCATGTAAGCATGGAGATATGGCAAGTTACCAAGGGTTATTTGATTGTCGATGAGTATAGCAACCAAGAAGCAGAATATCAAAGAACTTGGGGATGCTTGTGCTGGATACTCTTATTGCGTGGCCGAGTTGACTAGCTATGACAATATGTTCTTCACGCCCATTGAAATTGAGGTGCCACCTCCCCCTACAGAAGAAATTGCTGAAGCTTCCAAAGACAATGAATAGACTGAGTTTGATATACTCATCTCGGAAAGATATCGGGGTGATGTAGGTGATGTCTCCAGCGAGCCGGCAAATCCTTCATCTTCACCTGCATCATAGAGTTCACCAGAAAAAACAATGTGTTATTCTGAAAAACAATCTGATGTAATAGCTAGAATATTATTTTGTTGTGCTAGCATGTAAGAACTTATGCTTTACTGCTTAGAACTTATACTTATTGTTTATCTAGCTTTCTGCCTCGTCCCTTTCATGAGCTGGCAAACCTTCAACATGGAAACTTTGACGAGCAACGGAGCTCAATTTCTAAACCAGTTTAAACCTAGAATCAAAGCCAGCTTATAGTACCAGCAATTCACTACTCGGAAAATACCCGCGTCTAGCAATCAGACAAAACCCAAGTATAAACTAAAAAAATTAGACTTATACCCTAAGGTAGCATTTTTAGAATCGGAAATCTAACTAGAACAAACATGAGAATAAAGTACATTCAAGTATTCTAGGATTTTCGAGTATGACATGATCATTCAGAAATAAGATGGTACTTAAAAAACATCTCAGAAAAAACATTTGAGGAGACCAATAATTTATTTCACTTTGAACATGTACATCGATATGATTACAAAGAAAGAAATTTAAGAATAAAGGGGACGTAGATGAGCAACATTCCATGGACGGTCTATTTCATCCGGGTGTGTACTGCCTCTAGATCTCTTTCTCTTCTTAGTAGTAGGTCTTTGTTTTTATGGACTCATGTTAGTTAGGTAGTATGAACCATTGTGCAACACTAAACTAACCATAAAGGGACCTTCCCATATAGGGGCAAGTTTGTGCTCTCTCTCTTTTGCACGAGTCAGAGAACTAGATCGCCCTTCCTAAAAGACCGATTTATGACTCTCTGACTATGATACTTTCGTAGCTTCTGCTGATAGGTTGTAGATCTATGTTCAGCAACGACGCGAACTTCCTCAAGCATATCGTGGTCATCTTGTCGAGCGACTTCGGCATCCTCTTTGACATATGCAACAACCCAGGGAGAAGTATGAATAAGATCAATTGGAAGAACTGCTTCTGCACTGTGGACCAAGAAGAAAGGTGTATATCCAGTTGACATGTTTCATAAACTCCAAACAATAGACGGAAATTCATCCGCCCAAGCCACCAAGGCACGATGAAGTGGTGCTTCGAGTCTTGGTCATAGACCTTGAAGAATTAAACCATTTTCACTTTCGACGTGTCCATTGGCTTGTGGATGTGTGACCTATGCAATATCGAATGGGATCCCTTGATCATTGAAATAATTTGACGAGTTCTCCCATGGAAAAGTTACTCCCATTGTTTGTAATAATACTAAGTGGATACTCGAATCAAATTATAACATCCTCGATGAATTTTTTGGATGTTGCTCCATCACAACTTGTGACGAGTTTTGCCTCAATCCATTTCATGAATTTATGCACCATCACAAGAACATGGGTATATCCACTTGGAGCCTGTTTAAACGATCCTACCATGTCAAGCCCCCAAACCACAAAGGGCCATGTAATCATAATTGCTCGCAAATGATCAGCCGAAACATGGGCTTGTTTGGCGTATTTTTGGCAACCTTAGCACGTCTTGACCAGCCTCTCGGAATTTGCCTTAGCTATAAGCTAGAAAAATCATGTCGAAAATACTTTGCCACTAAATAATTGGCTGCGGCGTGATGTCCACACTCACCTTCATGGATTTCCACTCCTTCTTCCGGAGAAACACAACGCTGAAAAACCCCAGACACACTCTGCTTGTAGAGCTCACCACCCATCACTTTGTAGAATTTTGCTCATCAGACAATCTGCCGGCTCAGAACTTCAGCTTCGGGTAATTTTCTGTCTAACAATAAATCAAGGTAGGGTTTTGTCCAGCTGAGAATTATAGCTAGAACTACTATGAGGGGTGAGTTGGATTTGGTCGGATACTCCTCATCAACTCCTTTGATAGAGGTAACTCTTAAGTGGTCTATAAAAGCACCATCTGGGACCTTTTTCCGTGCAGAGACAATTCTTGATAGAGCATCTTCTTCCTTGTTTTATTCTCGAAAAATGTGTTGAACTTCAAACCCTTCGAACGATTTAGATAGTTCATCGATGCTAGCTCTATATGCTGCCATGTGCTTATTTGCATTGCAGATATCGGATACTTGCTGGGCAACTAAATCTGAGTCTCCATAACACATGAGTCGGCGAATGCCGATGTCTTTTGCAATTTGAATTCCATGCAGCAGGGCTTCATATTCAACAATGTTATTTGTCGCTGTTACGTGAATCTGCAACACATATAACAAATTATCACCTTGGGGTGATTTGAGCACAATGCTAGCCCCTAAGCGTTTTAGACCTGTCAAAGTGTAAGGTCCAAACTTCCGTCTCCTGTGTTTTCTACTGTCTCTGTCCAATCAGTGACAAAGTTAGCAAGAATTTCGGATTTGGTTACTATGTGAGGTTTATACTCAATGTCAAAAGTTGCTAGCTAAATTCCCCACTTAGCAACACGTCATGTGGCATCGTTGTTGTTGATTATGTCTCTCATCGGAGTTGTACTCACCATGGTAATCTTGTGCTCTTGAAATAATGTCATAGCTTCATGGATGCAAAAACACACTGATGCGTCCAAAATTGAAGCATATTTACCTTTTGTTTTTGCATAAATAGAGTAGGGATTTTTGTATTTCACTGCACCTATGCACGCTATTTTGATCTTGTTTCAATAGGATCCCAAACCATCGAGTCATATATGAACATATCAATTAGAGCTGTCATATTGTGTAATTATATGATATTACTAAGTGATAAAACTCATTTTATGAATATACCTTTGCACCTGGAAGAATAAAAAACAAGGAGGAGGCATCAGTACCGATAACAACCACTGGTACGGGCGGATCCTGCCCTTACCGTCCGCCCGTTTCAGGCGCCATCGGGACCGCCTCGTCAAATAGTTTCTCCTGGCAAAGACAAGAGGGAGATCCGACATTCATCGCCACCAGAAACCACGAAACACCACATTCGAGAGGGATCTTAAGAAGGAACTTGCCTAGGGTAAAATCCCGACTGCTTCGCGGATCATTGGAGGACAACGCATCATCCCCTTCATCATCAACCGCTGCATCTTCATCACCGCCATTGCTCCATCTTTCATCTAGTAGATCTCTTTGTAATTCCAGATCCAATTGTGGTTTGCATTAGATCTACCCCCATACTTTAATCCATTAATTTGATTATGATGATGTTGTTGATTGCTTCCATGAGTGAGTAGTTCCATTGTTCTTGGGGAGATGGAGAAAGCCTAGAACCACTATGAACCTGAAATAAAGATGATATATTCTTGTGTCCATATGACTTGCTTGTGCATGATATAATTATGGCTTGTGTTTTCTTTCTCTCTTTAGATGATATGTGAAGTTGACCACGTATCATTTGCCTTCGGGACTAAAGGGAGAAAGAAACCCTTTGGATGTGTCTTGGAAGCATACCTGGAGTGCCCCGTGACAGATTGGCGTCGGCTCGTAACCCACATGGTCAAAGGGGGATTAAGAGGGTCTCCCTAAGATAATTACGATACCGTGGGCAAACCCAAAATTCTGGTGGTCTGTATGGGTGATTGATCTTAGGCATTGCAGTGGTTATTTAGAGGTGACCTCACACTTGGCTCCACAAAGTGGCTTCCTACGAGCCTTGTCGTGAACATCTTATTATGGGGCTCTCTCCATACATATCATGACATAAGAAGTATGTTACCTTGATTACATATAATAATAGTACTATGCTAGCGGTGTATCCTACATCCCCGAGAATGTTTTAGCCCTATGTTCAATTCATACAATCTTGTTACTTGTTTTCTTTTACTTGTTTTAATTACTTTTCTCCAAACAACTAGAAACCATTCAGACACCCTTTACTTGAAATCAAAGACAACTTACTACTATTCTTTGGTAGATACTCCCTCCGTTCCAAAATATAAGATGTTTTAGCTTTGTGAAAGGAGTGTATCTAGACTCCTTTTACTGTCTAGGTTCACTCTAAATCTAGATGAACCTACACACTAAAAGAGGTCTAGATACACTTCATTCACAAAGCTAAAACATCTTATATTTTGATACGAAGGGAGTAGTAACAAGGGGCATAAACACCTTTACCAATAGCTTTCTGTGGGTTCGATATCTTTACGTCAAAATAAGATGCAATTGGTCTGTGCACTTACAGTCATCAAGCTATTTTCTGGCGCTCTTGCCGGTGAGCTAAGCGCTTTTGGTCTTTGTTCTAAGTTACTCATTTTACTCATTGTTCTACTAAAGTTGTCTACTAGTTTCTGGTAAACACCATGGCTGCACTCGGACTGATTAATCAGATTGATGCTACTAAATACCTCGGGATATTCAATAGAGGACTAGTTAAAGAATTCCTACGTGGGAGCGAACCAGAGTACGAGGTTAACCCTCGTTTTATCGCTATTATTAAAGAAAAAACTTTTGCAGGAGATGATCCTGATGAGGATCCTTATAATCATTTAATTCACTTTACCGAACTATGTTGTACTATGAAATTGAGAGGCTATTCTAATAATGAATTGAAGCTTAAATTGTTTAGCCAATCTCTAACCAACACATCTTTGGCTTGGTATAGAATTTGCCCTGCAGAGAAAATTTGATACCTAGGAAAAGCTTAAAATAGAATTTGTCTATCTATTCTTTCCCAATGTATAGACTGCCGAGGTAAGAAGTTCAATTACAAAATTCAAGAACTGCCTAGGTGAAGGTTTGGTAAGATCCTACAAAAGGTATAAGTCTCTACTTCATAAATGTCCCCATCATGATTTACCAGAATGGTATGTACTACACATTTTTTCTATAGGACTTAATCAAGAAATTAAACATGAGCTTGACATGAATTCAGAAGGTGCTTTCATGGAGTTAACTATAATAAAAGATTGGGAACTTTTAGAATGAATTCACTGTAATAGAGAAAGATGGGGATTTGATTTAGGAGGCGAAGGAGGTATAGAAATTGAATATGATTTCCTCAATGCTTATAAAGACTCCGATAAGGTAAAAAAACTGCTAATGAAATGCAACTTCCTGATGATATTGTCTTGCAAATCCTTCAGTCTTTTACAGAACATATTGAAGCTCCAAATAAGGACTGGCTTCATTATACTACGCCACCTGAGCCAGTTGTTGAAGAAGAACCAATAATTATGGCCCCTGTCGAGCCAATGAGGGAGGTGCCTTCGTATGTTGAACCCCTTCCTTTCCAAGGATAGTAAGAAGACACATGATGGCTCAACAACTTGAGGATCAACGCAAAGAGGAAGAATTATTTCTCAAGGAGCTGGAAGAGGAAACACTAATAAGGAAAACCGAGAAAGAAAGTGAACAAGAGGCAGAGGCATTAATAAAAGAAGATATTCGGACCATGTTTGCACATTGCAACGTGATTGAGCTAGATTTCGAAGCCTCAAAATTTGTTGAAGGAAAGGTAAAAGATAAAGAAGTGGGTAAGCCTATCCTTCCATGCACTTTCGGAGGAACTTCCTATTATGGTCTTTGCAATATCAGTACAGCTGTTAATGTTATTCCTTTTAACTTTTATTTAAAAATTCAAAACGAATGAGCCCCAACTGAATAGGAAGATACGGATATGACTATAATGCTTGCAGATAAAACTCTAAATGTCCGTATGGGAATAATTAGGGACATACCAATATGTATTGGACCCCGCAAATATCCTATTAATTTTGTGCTTATTGATATGCCCACTGATGTTTGTTGTCCCATCATCTTTGGAAGAACTTTTCTAAATACCGCAGGAGCAAACATAGACTACAACAAGCAAACTGTGTCTCTCAAGTTTGGTGAAGAGAAGATGATTTTCATTTCTCCAAATTTGACCATAAACCAGCTATTAAAGAATTAGATGGTGATGAGTACGAACGTCAGGGAGAAGGTAATATCATAAACTTAGCCTCAATAATTATCGAGACTCCAGATGATGATCTAGCAAGAAGTTTAGTCAACAATAATAACATTCTTGGAGACATAGAAAAAAGTGAAATAGATAACTATCTCGACTCCAAACCGGCGGTGGACATAGAGATTAATCAAAAATATGAAGAACCTATAAGGAAAGCAGATGAGGCTCTTCCTCCTCCAACCCTTAAAACTCTACCAAAGGAATTAAAATAAAGGTTTCTCGATGATACAAATAATTTCCCTATTATTATAAGTGCTAACCTCATAGAAAAAGAGGAGAAAAATTTAATGAAGGTTCTCCACTTGCATCGAAACGCTCTTGCGTATTCGATGAGTGACTTGAAGGGGATTAGTCCTTCGATAGCCACCCATAGAATATCCAGGCAAGAAGGAGCTCAGCCAGTGGCAGACTTCAAATGACATCTTAAACCTCACATGAAAGAGGGGGTAATAGAAGAAATGATATGTTTGTTGGATGCGTACGTCATCTTTCATGTGGAGGAGAGTGGATGGGTAAGTCCTATTCATTATGTTCCAAAGAAAGCTGGGTTCACGATTGTAGAAAATGAACATAATGAAATGGTACCAACTAGAACTGTTGTTGGCCACGGGATGTGCATTGACTATAGAAAACTTAATAAGGAAACTAGGAAGGACCATTACCCTTTACTGTTTATAGACCAAACTTTAGAAAGGCTTGCAATTCATTCTCATTTTTGCTACCTAGATGGTTATTCCTGTTATTCCAAAATTGTTGTACACCCTGATGATCAACTAAAAACTACTTTCATTTGTCCTTATGGTCTCTATGCTTATCACCGTATGCCTTTTGGTCTTTGCAATGTCCTACCACTTTTGAGAGATGCATGACTGCTATTTTTGCCGATTATGTTGAAAATATAATGGAGGTGTTCATGGACGATTTCTTTATTTATGGAACCTCCTTTAATCATTGTCTCCATAATCTGCATAAAGTTTTACAGAGATGCGAAGACACTAATTTAGTCTTGAACTGGGAGAAATGTCATTTCATGGTCCAAGAAGGCATAATACTTGGTCACAAAGTCTCAGGTAATGGCATAGAACTCGATAAGGCAAAGATTGAAGAAATAGAAAGATTGCCCCGCCTCGAGCTATAAAAGGTATAAGAAGCTTTTTGGGTCATGTAGGGTTTTATAGAAGATTTGTTAAGAATTTTTTTAAAACTGCTAGACCATTAATAAACCTTCTTCAAAAGGATGTTCATTTTAATTTTGATGAAAATGTCTTACTTCTTTCAACATATTAAAACAAGCCCTTCTTGAAGCACCAGTTATTAAACCACCTAATTGGAAGAAACCTTTTGAGCTATTTTGAGAAGCTAGTCATGGAGATGTAGGAGTAATTCTTTGTCAGTATGATGGTGATGATCTTAATATCATTCATCATTCTAGTCGCACCTTAAATAGGGCGCAAAAGAACTATCCTATGACTGAAAAAGAATTATTCATTGTAGTCTTCTCTTGTAATAAATTTAGATCTTATATCATGGACTCCAAAGTTAGAGTACATACTAATCGTGTTGGCTTGAGAGAAAGCCTAGAAAGGACTAATGTTAAGACAAGAATGATCTGTTGGACTCTACTTATGCAAGAATTTGATTTACTGATCTTACAAAGGAAACAAGAGATGGAGGAAGTGTTCGCGGATACTCAAGGAGTTCTTCATCCTAAATAGGTATCATCCGTCTGTATACCTATGGGAACCCCACAACCAAAAAGAAAGTTCCATATTTCCCCTTACAATGGTTTTGGCGATTTTCTGTGACCTGTTTTATTCGAAGAGAGGAAGAAAAGGAATTCAACTGAGACCATATTCCCTCGATGAACATGACTTATGAAATTCTCAACACACCTTTGTTCGGGATGATTTTCTACTATTTCTTTTTGCATATTTAAATTTCTTTCGTTCTTCTGAGTCCATTGTCGGTCTTACGAGATCAGTGCGGGCGGACGGTATGGCTGGATCCGCCCGTACTGATGGTCATTAATCCCACTGATGCCTCGATGAATTTCTTGCGGAAGCGGTATGACCGCGTGGTACGGGCGCACTCCCCCGTACCACTGGTCGTTATCGTTTTGCTGACTTCCTTCTTCTATCTCTCGTTTACACTTTTGTGTTAAAAAAAGAAAGATAAACTGATCATGAATCTTCACTATTAAACTTTGTGCTACACATCTATAAACTCCGTGATTATATGATATGTTGAATCACTAGTAGATTCTTATAATTTCATTGATACTAGACAAAAGCTGTGGAAGCCTCTAAGTTATCTAATGTGTAAGGGTATGGTAATACCCCCGATGTATCTCTACATCTGATGTTGTACTCATGTTTCAGTTTTTTCCTCATTTATTGTAATGTCTTGTGTCTCATGAACATGATGATCTTGTCCATAAGCCACCATCTTGCTCGGAGACGAGCAAGAGCCTAGCTTGGGGGAGTTGATGCGTCCAAAATTGAAGCATATTTACCTTTTGTTTTTGCATAAATAGAGTAGGGATTTTTGTATTTCACTGCGCCTACGCACGCTATTTTGTTCTTGTTTCAAAAGGATCCGAAATGATGGAGTCATATATGAACATATCAATTAGAGCTATCATATTGTGTAATTATATAATATTTCTAAGTGATAAAAGTCATTTTATGAATTTACCTTCGCACCTAGAAGAATAACAAACAAGGAGGAGGCATCAGTGCCGATAACGACCACTAGTACGGGCGGAGCCCACCCGTACCGTCCGCCCGTACCAGGCGCCATCGGGACCAACTCGTCAAATAGTTTCTCCTGGCAAAGGTGAGATGGAGATCCGACATTCACAACCACCAAAAGCCATGAAACACCACATCCAAGAGCGATCTGAAGGAGGAACTTGGCTGGGGTCAAATCATGGCTGCTTCGCGGATCATTGGAGGATAACGCATCATCCCCTTCATCATCAACCACTTCATCTTAATCACCACCATTACTCCATCTTTCATCTATTAGATCTCTTTGTAATTCAAGATCCGATTGTGGTTTGCATTAGATCTACCCCCGTACTTTAATCCATTCATTTTATTATGATGATGTTATTGATTGCTTCCATGAGTGAGTAGTTCCTTTGTTCTTGGAGATATGGAGAAACCCTAGCACCACTATGAACTTGTAATAAAGATGATCTATTCTCATGTCCATATGACTTGATTCTCTATGATATAATTATGACTAGTGTTTGATTTCTCTCTTTAGATGATACGTGAAGTCGACCACATATCATTTGCCTCCGAGACTAAAGGGAAGAAGAAACCCTTTGAATGTTTCTTGTAAGCGTACCCGGAGTGCCCCGTGACATATTGGCGCTGGCTCGTAACCCACACGGTCAAAGGGGGATTAAGAGGGAATCCCTAAGCTAATTACGATATCCATGGGGAAACCCTTAATTGCGGTGGTCTGCATGGGTGATTACTCTCAGGCATTGCAGTGGTTATTTAGAGGTGACCTGACACTTGGCTCAACAAAGTGGCTTCCTATGAGGCTTGTCGTGAACATCTTATTATGGGGCTCTCTCCACACATATCATGACAAAAGAAGTATGTTATCTTGATTATATATAGTAATAGTACTATGCTAGCGGTGTATCCTACATCCCCGAGAATGTTTTAGCCCTATTGAGTTCAACCACGCTTTCATATAATCTTGTTACTTGTTTTCTTTTACTTGTTTTAATTACTTTTCTGCAACAACTATAAACCATTCAAACACCCTTTACTTGAAATAAAAGCGAACTTACTAGTATTCTTTGGTAGATAGTAACGAGGGGGATAAAGACCTTTACCAATAGCTCTTTGTGGGTTTGATATCTTTACTTCGAAACTAGCTACAATTTGTCTGTGAACTTGCAGTCATCACACACCATAGGCTAACTTTTGGTAATGAGGATACCTTTGATTAGATTTAGTTAGGACCTTACTGAGATAATAAGTCGGATGCTACAGCAGGTGTTCCTGTTTTTCTTCCGACCGTTCCACCACCATGACGACACTGACAACTCTATTTGTCGTAGCTAAGTAGAGCAACGTTGGATCCTATGGTTCCGATGCTACGAGGATAGGGCGGATGAGAATATGGCTTTCAGATCCTAAAGTGTAGGTTTAGCTTCATATTCCAGACGAACTTCTTGGTCTTTCTCAAGAGCTTGTATAGTGGCGCGGCTCTTTCTCCGAGACGGCTTACAAACCGACTGACTACGGTAATGCAGCCAGTTAGCCTTTGTACGTCCTTCAGGCGAGTTGTCCTGTAAATGTTGAGTAAAGACTTTATTTTTTCTTGGTTCACCTCTATGCCTCTTTGAGACACAATGAACCTAACAATTTTCCTGCTGGTATTCCAAAGAAACACTTCTTCGGGTTAAGCACTATATTGTATTTTCGTAGATTGCTGAATGTTTCGTCCAACTCAGAAATAAGCGTTACTTTCTTTTTGTACCCCACGGCTATGTCATCCACATATGCATGCACATTGTGTCCGATTTGATCATAGAGGCAATGCTGCATAGTGCGCTGGTATGTAGCTCCTGCGTTTTTTATCCCGAAAGGCATTGTTACGTAGCAGAGGGTTCCAAAGGGGGTGATGAATGAAGTATTTAATTTGTCTGACACCTTCATCCGAATTTGGTGATATCCGAAATATGCGTCGAGAAAACATAGGAGTTCTGAGCCTATTGTTGAGTCAATAACTTGATCAATTCTAAGCAGAGTGAACGGATCTTTGGGGCAAGCCTTGTTCAAGGCACTATAATCAACACACATCCTTAAATCATAGGTGTCCTTTTTAGGGGCCATTACAGGATTGGTCGACTACTCAGTTTGTATGACCTCTTCTATGCATCCGGCTAACTCGAGCCGGGCTAGTTCCTTAGCTATTGCTTTGCACTTTTCATCGCTAAACCATCATAAGGACTACTTGACAGGTTTAGCATTAGGATACACATTTAAGCTGTTATTGGCAAGTTCCCTAGGTATTTCGGTCATGCCAGATGGTTGTCATGCGAAGATATCTTTATATCTTTGAGGAACTCGACGAGTGTGCTTTCCTATGCACGGTGTAAACCTACGCCTATCTGAGTCACCTTGGAGGGGTCATCATCCTTCAACGGTGTCATCTTCGTCTATTCTGATGCCTTGAACTCCGGAGTTGGCTTTGTTACCTCCTTCTTCATCACGGGCATCTCGGACGGGTCGATGTTCTTTCTGATCTCCTGGTATTCCTCGGTGTCTAGTACGGCTTCAGCAAAGGCGGCATTTCCGTCCTTGCATTCTCGTGCCTTTTCGGGTCTCCCTGGATCGTGATGATGCCATTGGGACCTGGAATTTTCATCATGTTGTAAATATAACAAGGGCGAGCCATAAAAGCCCAGTAAGCCAGACGCCCAAAGATAGCGCGGTATGCTCTCTTGAACGGCACCACTTCGAAGGAAAGTGCTTCTGTCTGATAGTTCCTTGGAGTTCCAAATGTAACATCCAAGGTGATTTCTCCCAGAGAGTTCGCTTGTCGCCTAGGGACAACTCCATGAAAAGTCATAGAGTTGTGATTCGGCTGTGTTTCCGATATCCTCATACGGCGTAGTGTTTCGACGTAGATGATGTTAATGCTACTGCCTCCTTCCATGAGAGTCTTGCAGAACCCGTAGCCGTCAATAAGTGGATTAACAACCAGAGCGTACTTTCCTCGCCTGTGTGGTTTAGGCTTATGATCGCTTTATTCAAAGGTAATTGTTACTTCCAACCAGACCAGAAACTAGGGGACAACCGGAACAGTTGTGTTTAGCTCATGCATCACTGCTTTTTTAACCTTGGCTAGTTGGGATCCAAGGAAGCAGACGTAGGTGTCTTTCTTAGTTGGGAAGGTCTTATTTCCATCTGACTTGGGATTTGAGGCTTCTGCCTCCTCCATGTCAGAATCTTCCTTCGACCCCTTTTCTTTGTTTGATTTTTTCTTTCCTTTTCGTTGCTTGGCCCTGTAGCTAGCGGATTTGTCTTTCTTGATGTCATCACTAAAATGACACTCAGCATTGGTGTAGGACAATCCCCCGTTGCCGTCCGGGTGATGCACACACGGATTATTAGCGATGTCGGCCCAAGAGTAGGTTTTGCTAGGTTGCTAGTCTCCTCTACCATGGACTCTGGAAGCTCCACGACCTCGTACCTGAATGCCTCCGTGGTCTCCTCATCCTCCAGACCAGAAAATTGCATTGATTGTTGTGGTTTCTGGATTGGGTTAACTTACGAGGTGTTTTTGTGTTTCTGGGTCTGCTGCTTTGGCTGCTTGGCCGACTGTGGCACAACTAGTAATCCTTCTGAATCATCATCGGTGTCCGCATACTTTCTTGTCGTCTCTATCAGGTCCCCCAAGTCGGTAACTTTGTCACACTTCAGGCGATGATGCAGTAATCCAATTAGAAGTCCCGTGATGAATGAATCGATCGCAGTTTGGTCATTTACTCCTTCACAAGAGTTCTTTGTGTCAATCCATCATCTGGGTTAGTCCCGGCTGGTTTCTCCGGGTTTCTGGGTGCACCGTTGCAGATCTCTGACTGTGCAGGGTCTCCTGTATGTTCCCTCGAAGTTCTGAAAGAAAGCACTTTGCATGCCATACCAATTGTGGATGGTGTTTTCTGGGAGTTCATTGAGCAATGATCGATCCATCATCCTCAGCATAAGCGAGAGATATTGGGTCGCGACCAAGGTGTTTCCTCCTTTAGCGATGCAGCAGGCCTGGAAAAAATCCTGGAGCCAAGGGTCTAGCCGAGCCACACCGTCATAGGGTTGAATGTGCCTTGAGATAGAAAATCCCTCTAGGAAATATGTTTGTCGAATTTGTGGCACGAAGCATTTTGGACCCATGTATATATTATCCGACTCGAAGCGCCACGCCTCTATGTTTGAGTTAATCCGGTGCCTAGTGTCATTTGGTGATAGGGAGCACCGTCTCGGAGGTTCGCTGTGGCTACAGCACCGTGGAGCCAAATTTCTGTTTCCTCCACCACCTCCTCCACCTCAGTTCCCTCCTTGGCCTCCATGGGAGCCGTTATGGGAGCTGCTTGGTGGAGAGGGTGGTGTCGGTGGGTTGTTTCCTCCAGCCGGAGCTTCATGATGAGAACAACCATGACGGCTTGATCCAACACGGTGTTCGTCATTCCTTTGTCCGTCATTGCCATCATGGTGACGTGGCTCAGCCAAACAGCTTGTATGTCTAGGAGGGGCATTGTTTGTCGGTCCTGCTCCCAATGTTGACCTTATTCATCTTCCCTGCGGTTATCCGACTTCCGTCGGGGAGGTTGCTGTTGGACCATCTCTACAATAGTGTCTCGCTCTGCGGCTGGGGAGACGTTGCTCCATCTTCGTGCAGGTGTGTGCCGTTTCCCTGAAGTTTCAGTTCTTGAATAATTGTCTTCCCGAGGGTCGGAACAGTAGAGTCGTTCCGGCTCCCGCCCGGGCCTTACATCTTGATGACGACCAGTGTCCGTGTGGCATTGGTCGGATTTGGAGACCAATTTTCCGCTGCCGGACATGGCATCCTTCTATTGCTCTAGGCCCTTGGTGAGTAGCTTCGCACTTAGCCATACTTGATCTAGGCTTGGTTTATTCGCCAAGATATCCCGGGATGCAGCAGCGTTTTCTACTGGCATGCCATATACCTGGTTTCACTTGTTGTCGAACCGAGGTTTTCCAGCCGTTATGTCTCCTTCGAAAAGGGTCTTGTGAACTTTTGGATTTTTATTAGCCAACTCAGGGCCGTTCTGGGTCTTCTGATGCTGCAGGAAATTAGGCTACCCCGCAGCTACGATGCACTGCTTCTCCTCGAGGATATGAGTGGCTTCATCAAGGAGTACTTGGCGATTCCCTTCAAGGGCCTGGGCCTTGTCCTCCAACTCCGCGGGTGTAAGATCTCTGGCTATCGGGATAGGTGTGGTAAGTGCCTCTCCGACGATTTTGCAGGCACCTGGGATAACGACGTGTCCTTCCAACAGAGTGCTTTTTGGTTCATCGGGGATCAGCGCTCCATCCGAATCATCTTCGAACTCCTCGGCGATTACCTCCTCAGCCGAAGTATTCTTCTTCTTTGCCTTGTTGGCCTTAGTGGCACCTGTAGCAAAGATGGCTTTGGGTCCAATTCCTGGAGTCAAGCTTCTATCATTACTCTTGGACTTCTGGACATCCGGATTATCTCCGATATCCATATCATGCGGTTTGGGAGAGTTTTCTCCAGATCCTTCATCCATGCTATTGCAAGGGCTTTTATCCATAGCTTCTCCTTCTTCCGCGGCCTTGGAGTTGATCTCCTCTTTGATTTCCGTATAATTTTTTCAAATTCTGCCGAAATCATGGAATTCTTAGAGCACCGCGGCAAGTCGATGTTTGTTCCAATTGCGTCCGGCACTGAGTAATCATTTGTCATATCCAGCATCGGCAGAGCCGAATCCAGATCAAACGTATCCGATGAAGTGCGACGCATGCTTCTTGAGGCAGTTGCGACTTTGTTCATTGGCTTCCTCAAAACATCTTATGGTCTTGAGAATTGCGTTCGTGTTGACTATGGCCTTGTTCATCATCCTCTTCACAGTGTGCCTCAGGAGTGATTTTCCTGCTCCAGCATCGGCAGAGCCGGATACAAAGTTGTTGCTGCTTTGATCTTCCTAAGATTCAACCTCCTTGGGGAGATCCTCTCCACTATCTCCACTTCAGGTGTGAGCTGGGTGGGATTTGGGTTTTCTAAGACTTGGAACTCTGTCGCCTCCACAGACAAAGTGGATCCAGAAATTTCTTCTACCTTTATCATCACCGCTGGGTGGATTGGGCAGGTTTAGCGAAACCAAGGTAAACATCGATCTCTCCAAAGGACATGATTGTGTTGGTGGTCACAGGTTCCCTAGCTGGAAGCCAAGTCTCATCGAGAAGGGCGAGAGGGATGTCGCTGGTGTAGAGGACCCATATGACGGTGATTGTCTCACTGATTCTAATTCGCGTTGATTCCGCCCGGAACGTAGATCCGAAACTCACCTGCCCCACGGTGGGCGCCAATTGTCGTTGGATTGAAGACGTGTACGCTGAGAGGAGGTCCTCGAGGCGTGTAGAAAGATAGGGTGTGAAGAGACGGTATTCCAGGAATGGTGAGCACACGGGTTTTACCTAGGTTCGAATCCTCCGGCTTTGGACGGATCCTACTCTTTCTAGCAATCTAGTAATACGGCTGAGTCAGAAGTACAGATTACAAGAGAGGTTTCGCCTATATGCGAGTTGAGATTGTAAGTTGTGAGTGCCCTAAAGTCTGGTCCCTACGACGGCTTATATAGATGTCCATCCTATGGTTATAGGAGAGACCTATCCGGCTACGACACAGAGTCGGTTACAGAGTACATCTTGAAGTACAAGTAACTATACAAGCCTAAGTCAGTAAGTCTTCTAGGCCTTCCCGTAGCCGGATAGGCTTCCATCTTCTCTCCCTGACTAGGCGACCCGTGAAGAAAAGTTGTAACCCGAAGTGGACCACCATGGTCAGCGAGTCACAATGGGTATACCCAGAAAGTATATCCCCAACATCAACCATTTATCAGAATTAACAAATAATATCATCGATCAGAACATGAAACACATCCAGAAGAATACGAAGATGGTTTCAATATAGCATAACCACGAGGCTAGAAAGGACATCCCACAAGCAGAAACTAGGAGAGGCAACATCCTAGATCATTCCATGAGGTGGGAAAAGCAACAAATAGTTAACCGAAGGCTCTTGAGAAGAGCATGAAGAGAGTCAAGGGCTCACGCTTCCATATCCTTCGACTTCACCACTAGTAGCTATTATTGAATAAGAAGGATCATGTGTAAGAAAATGTCAGTAGAGTGCTTTTGGGATAACCCATTCAATGATTATCAAAAGAACATCTAATAACCTCCCATATATATCTTGCCACCGTACATCTAAAAAACAAATGATCATTACATTATTTACTTGCTCCTCTTTCCTAGTGTGTTCTAAATTATCATCTGGTTACTTCCTAAAACATAAATATCATTTAGTCATTTTCTAAGAATAAACTTGTCAAAGGGAAGTCCTGGAATAGCGTCAGACCTTTTAGATGAAAATATTAAGTAGTCAAAAGCTTCAATATTCCAACTAAGTTACCAATTTGACATACCATATGTTTCAACACATTTTTTTAGTGTACCAGTGACTATTGATAAAATTTAAGGCAGTTAATTCTAGAAGATTAGTAATGAACGCAATGTAAATTTATAACTATAGATTAGATGACGGAAATTTGTAATTCAATGGCATACAACAAATAATATTGCTGGTGTGTAAGCTAATAGTGAACACTTAAGAGCTATTACAATTCTTCTGGCAACCATGGATAAAAATTAATGTTGGAGTGCGGCAATGTAAAGATCAGACGGGTAGTTACCTTTAGTAGAGAAATTTGTTAAATTTTGATGGGTGCACCATTCATCCATTTCAAAATAAATTTCTATATGTTGCATTTTCTTCAGCTCAACCATGTGGATCATTGAGTGTAACTCGAAAAAATCACATGACCTTTGCACTATGGACGTGTGCTTCTTGCTAATATGAAACCCCAATCCATGAATCATATGCATATCAACACTCTTCACCAACACCCATCTGGATACACCATTATATCGTCCAACATCTTTTCCCGGATTTCGAAGATGCAAGTCTCACTGAGGCGGTGCCTCGACAGAGTGGCCAATGAAAGACCACCAACATCCGAACAGATGAGATGAACACTGCCGGGAATACTATAAGGCCTCTCAATCTTAATCACATCCAACCTCTGAGTATCCATATGAAATTTGTATAACTCGTACCTCAAATAAGAAACTAATAAAGACTATTGCCAACAAGTGTACTAGGAAGACCATCACCACTAGTACAAGAAATATATGGAGTACTATTGAGAAGATATCACCTAATCTAGATGTCTTCTAGGAGTAAACACTTGCGATGACGACAACTAGATGTTCATGCTCGTAGGTGGCCACTAAGACAACATTCAAAGGGCTCTACTGGCAGCAACCGTGCAGATGGACTTCACCATTGTTGTCAAAAAGAACAACCCAGTGGGGGTAGACAACATTTGGAATGTGGAACTCATGAGGAACCTCCATGATGGATAGTTTTAGTTATGGGGTCCCACTGGATGCACTGATGCTGCTCCCAATTCTCAAAGTGTGCACGTCGATAGCGGCAGTCGACCAGGTCCCAGCCCTAGAAGCGGCAGCTGTCTCGATTCTTTGTAGGAACCTTGTATGGCGGGTGTAGGGTGGATCTAAAATAGACTTTCTGGAGCTTATTCATGTATCTACAAAGAAGGCCGATGATGGGATCCTTCCGGTGGTAGACCCGGAAGCTTTGATGGAACTTCTAGTCGGCGGTGATGATTCGCCAGTGCTTGGAGATGAAGGAGGTGAACATGAGGAAGGGCGGATAAAGGGATACATGGAAGGATCTCTCGGAAGATATTGTCATCTTCGAGCGGATGTTCAAGTGCCAACTCCGGCACCGGTGAGGAGAGTCGTCGGCTGCGGCTGCTGAGCCCGGTCATGGCGCCTGAATTGTGGAGTGGAACCGGCCGACGGTATGAATCTCTAGAACGACAACTGGCACGAGGGTGGGGAGTTAAAGTAGGATTTTTTATCTTCAGTAACCTCTCTAGGCCGGTTGGTTTTACTTTAATATCGTCGGTCCTCTTATAATTGCTTGACAACCCGGCTCGATCCAGGTGTGCGGCAACAAAAAAATGGCGGTGGGAAACCAGAAGAAAAGTGTTAGCCGCTGGGTACCGACCAACAAAATCCAGTGACACACCATATTTATACGTCACCGATATATATGCCCATCCAACGAAACCAATAAATAAAAACGTCGGTACTAACCATCGGAACCATTAGACGTGTTATACGTATAACTAGTGATAAACACGTACGGCACTAGTTTTCTTTTCAATCCAGCGACACACTTCTTTTACATTGGCATCACCTCTATGCTCTACAGCCATGACGAACGCAGCATGTCGAATTTCATCGATTTTTTGGGCCCCTATGTGTGCCCACAAAACACGTTGCAAGGACAAAAAATTTCTTCTTCTAGTCAGCAGTAAGTCCTATGGGGATCAGTTCGCGACCTCTAGGTGATGGTCTTTTGTTTGCTCGTCGGAGGTACACGTACGTTACCACCGGTGGACTTTTGGTTTTCCACCAGTAAGGCTGTTGCGGTGTAAACTTTTTCCAGTAGTGACTTGTCTAATTGATTTTTAGATCATATCAACCCAAGCTAGTGTGTGACGTACATGTCTAAATTTCAGTAGCAACTCATAGCAACCAAAATCGTCCAACACTACAAAAAATGTGTTAACAGATGACTCAAAATATTGGTCATAATAATCCATTTATTACCTTTCTATGATCAAAAGCAGTAGGTCATATACCGAGAGTCACTATAGACAGCTAGCGACTTTTTTCTTGAATTGGTCATAGACACCTATGACCAAAATAGATGGTCATCAAACCTATGACCAATTTTTTTGGTTATGTGTTATATTCCTTGTGTAGATTAGATCCTACGTGCACACTCCTATGTGGAAAATATGTGACCAATTGAAAAGGTCATGGATCAAAGTAATCCCAATCCAATTCGGCGTTGTACATGGACCGAGCCCAATAATTCAACTTACTTATATTATTTTTCACATAATTTCTAATTAGATACATGGGGTATCAGCATTTTTAATTTTTTTCCTTTGTATTGTAGATTTCAGCTTAAATTTCGGCCCTACTATTTGAGATGGTCCCAATTGTTAGGTTGCTCAAATCATTAGGTCCATTTGTCAGGTTTGATATCATATTTACTATTTTCCCATGATTCTAACATTAATGAACGATAATTTGATCAGAACCTAAATAATTGATGACTGCATGTGCACAGATCAGTAGTAGCTAGTTTTAAAGTAAAAATATTGAACCCCCAAAGAGCTATTGGTAAAGGTATTTATGCCCCTCGTCACTGTCTACCAAAGGATACTTATAAAATTCCTTTGATCTCAAGTAAAGGGTGTTTGAAAGGTTTTTGGTTGTTTGTAGAAGAGTAATTAATACAAGTTAAAAGAAGCAAGTAACAAGGTTGTGTGAAAGCATGGTTGAACTCAATAGGGCGAAAACATTCTCGGGGATGTAGGATACACCACTAGCATGGTATTGTTATTATTAATAATAAAGATAACATACTTCTTGTGTCATGAGATGTGTGTAGAGATCTCCATAATAAGATGTTCACTAGAAGGCTCGTAGGAAGCCACTTTGTTGAGCCAGGCTAATTAGCCAACATTGTACCTCCTGATATTCTACAAATAAATAAAGCTAAGTGCCTCCAACTTTGTGTTTTGTTTTCATTTATTGCTATTTCTACACTCGGGGGTTGTGCCACCTTGACAAAACTTCGTCACACGAACATAACAATGACCTTAATAGCTGACCACACTGCTAATCAAACCCTTGGTAAAACCAACCCGGTTGCAACGCAACTAGCAGGCTAGCAAGGTGATACGATGTGCAAGCATCGGGCTAACGAAAATGCATTACATACAAATCACACTCATGAAACAACTAAGCTAACAGCTTCGCATACAAACATGGGTACCAACACCCAGTTGAAACAAATATAGAAGCTTTACATCAATTATACATCCTAGGCAGGTCAATAACCATCCTACTGTCGCAAGAGAAGGACATTGGTGCGCTCATCGAACAAGTTCTTGATGTCCTCCGCCTGACGATCCCCAACTCGATAGTGAGGCACCATATTCCATGACATCCCTGCAGGAGGAGACGGCGGCCCTGCAGCTACATCATCCAAGTCCACATCAGGATGTTACATGCGCACAAGAGCCAACGCAGCCTTGGCACCCACGACAAGTTAGTGCACGCACTCGTGTACCACACTAGCACTCTGAAACTTCTGCATCAGAGCCAGCAGGCTAGAAGGTACATCGTCCAATGGAAACAGCGCTTGGAAGATATGCTTCATGCACGACCGTGTTTTCTTCAAGAAGTGCAGCACCTGCGACACGCGATCTTGCAACGTCGCCAACGTGACTACACGATCCCGATCGGTCCAAAAGAATCTGCCAGCTTCCAGTTGATCCTGAGTCAAGCAACTTAGTCGAATGCTGATGCGTCTCTCTCTTCTTGCGGAATGAGATTGACAACTTCAAAGACAGCAACGCAAAGGCATCAGCCACTAGAAGACAACAGCACATACACACTGTATAAACAAAGTCGAAGGAACACTAACATTGCAGTTGCTCATTATTGAGCCACCTCGCGAAGAAGATAGGCTTCCCGGTCCAAAGCCTTTTCTGCTTTTGACTTCCAGACATTGGCAATACCACGGACGACTGGTGCCTCTCGCTCTAAGTACTTCACGTGGTCGCACAGTTGAGGTAACAGTGACAACTCCACTTTCGACTGTGGTTGCGCCAAGGGTTTGCTAGAGGGAGGCTCCTCGAGCGCATCAGCAGAAGGCACATCGTGTGAACCACTCAAAGGACCCTAGCCAAACAGAAAATGGGAGAATAAGAAATATTCGAAAGACGCAAGCACAAAGATAATTTATACATCAATTATGGCTACCAAGTTTCTCACAAAGGAACCTTCACAAAAGAAGTCCAACAAACAAAGCTAAAAGAGTTTTATACACCACAGGAGACGACAAGGACAGTTATGCCTATGCTTCGGCACTCGGGGGCTTCTTCGACTCCACGATAGCCTCCGACGACGTGGCCTTCGCTGTAGTAGCATTTGAGGCTGAAGCCCTAGCTATGGTGGTAGCCGACGTTGTGGCCTTTGCCGTTTCAGCCGTTTTCACCCCTCTGAGTACCTCAAGAGTGTCTCTATGAGCCGAGGCCCATATTTGTGACAGCGAGAGGCAAAGGGAGCGAAAACTACCTGTTGGCCATCCGCGGTCACCGGCATCTTCGAGGCGACCTTGCTGGCGTCCAGGTCAACACCATGGGCTTGTGCCATCACTAGACCCAGGGAGGCACCGAGCCCTTTCTGGCATTCTTGAAGTCCACAGGGATGCCTTCGGTAAAGGAATCAATCAGGCCATCCAGGTCTTCAATAAGTTCGGCCTTGGGGACCATCTCCTCTCAAAGACGCCCAAGAACATCTTTGGCCTTTTTGAGTGAGTCCTGGACCAAGATGCCGTGGTCTTCGATTGCAGCTATGGCGCCGGCCAGCGCATCGTCACGAGCAAGATCCTGGAGGTCGAAGCTCACCCCAGAAGTGTCTGCAGTAGATCCACATAACACCATCAAAAACCAACCAAGTGAAGAAAGAAAACCTCTAGTGGCACAAAGAATGCAACAACATACCCGAAAGCTCTTTCGCGATAGAGAGAAGCTGTTCCGCGAACTCCTTTTCTCTGTTCGCGACAAGTACCTTGAGCTCCTCTTCGTGTTGTTTCGACTCCTACTTGAGGCGGTCAAGGGCCTCAAGTGCCTCGTCAGATTTGGTCTCCGCCATGCTGATTCCCTTCTCAAGGGAATTCACCTGATGGAGCAGGTCATTATTATCCTCTACAAAACAAGAAGAATATATCAAGATCAATCAAAAAAATGTGCAGCAGCACAACACAAATAGATGAAACCTACTTTGCAGCTGGAGGTTATTGGTATCAAGCCGAGCGTGCTGCCGGCCCAGGTCGACGATCTGTTCCCCAAAGCAAATAGACTCCTGAAAATGGATTGTGGGAGAAGGACATATATCATGACTCGTTCTGACTCCAAGCACTAATTATTCGAGTAAAAAGGTGTGCAAATACTTACGTGGCCATCCAAAGACTTTGAAGTTTCTTGCTGAGTTGACGTCCGAGCAAGAACGAGGTGCTCCCCCACGTTGGGAGAACTCGAGGAATTTGCGCCGGAGTTGGCCGCTATCTTTGGAGAAGGCGCAGGATCCACCACACCCTTGTTCTTGGAGTCCACGACTCCCGCCTCCTCCAGGAGACGACAATCATCAGACGACGACGAGGAGGTGACGCTGCAGCAAAGCATAAACCATTTCATCATCACCACAAGCAGCAGGACTCAAAAAAATTAGGACAACAGCAAAGTCGAAGACTCACCCGTCAAAGTTATCAAGGTCGAAGGAGTCATCTGACTCCCCCATTTGTTTGCTTGGCTTCTTGCATGATGGAGGAGCAACAGCGTGAATAGGCACCGCTACAATCGGATTTGTGGCGCCCATCCCAATCGAAGGATCCTCCGCCGTCTCTAGAGAAGAAGCATCTGAGTCCTTTCTTTGAGAGCACTTCTGAGTGGTGCCCTCGCTGCTCTCGGGGCCTTCATGCTCCTCAGCAATAGGAAAAGTAGACCCGGATTCATCTTCCTCCACAGCCTCGGAAGGAATTATCCCTTTAGCTTGCGGAGGCAGAATGATGTTCACCTTCCATTCCTGCCAAAGCACGAGGTCAAAAACGCAAAATGCCCTACGGGCAAACGAAGTACAATAAAAGAAGAAATGACGAGGTTACCTCTGGAGGAGGATGACTCACATGAAAGGGTAGCACGACTGAATCCCCAGGGAGTTTCTCCTTGAGGGTGAACTTGTTCAGCCCCCTGAATCTTTTGTCTACTTCGACTAAGGACAGATTCCCCTGGGAGACGCGAGTGACGTTGTCGGTGCCAACCCAAAGATACATCTGTTGCGCCCTATCCTGTAGTAGCTGCACCCAACGTTGCATCCAGGTGCGGATGAGGTCCGGGACATCAATCTCTTTCCCTCGAATGAGCTGGAGATCATAGACGCGCTTGTACAACACATTGACTTCCTCCTCTTCGCTGGGCATCACAACATTTTTCCAAGACCTTCTCCTCTTCAATTCCACTTTAGAATCAAAAGGAGCAAGCCCGTAAAGTTCACCATTGACCTTATGATCACGGATGTAAAACCACTTCTCCCTCCATCCCTGGACGGACTCGGAGCTCTTGAGGGAGAAGTATTGGATGTTCGGGTCCACATGGATGCCGCATCCTCCAATGTCATAGACTATATATCTGGAACCCGATTGCCGCTTTAGCTTGAAGAGTTTTTTTAAAAGACCGAAGTGTGGCTTGATTCCGAGCTAGCACTCGTAGAGGGTGATATAGCACGCAATGTGCAAAATGGAGTTTGGGGTCAAATGATGTAGCTAGAGCCCATAGAAGTAGAGAAACCCTCGCACAAACTTGTGGAGGTGAAGAGAAAAGCCCCGAAGGACAAAAGCAAGGAACATCACCCAAAATCCAATGGGGGTTGGGGATTACCTCCAAGCCAGGCATCTTGCAGTCTTTTTCGTCGGCAGGAAGGAGACCGTCTTGGCGGTGTTGTTGGAGCTCATGCTCCTTAATGGCAGTGTGCCAACACGAGCCATTCATGACGCGCATTCCTGCACCCTTCTTCTTCCCGGCTGCAGCAGCAGTACCGGACCCAGTGACAGCAGTGTCTGATGACCCACAAGTATAGGGGGTGTATCGCAGTATTTTCGATAACTAAGAGTGTCAAACCCAACGAGGAGCAGAAGGTGCTGGCAAGTGGTATGGATCAGGAATTCTCTGCAAATACTTAGCAAATGGATTTTTAGGGGTTTTCGATAAAGCAAGTAAACAAAGTACGAGTAAATAAAAGACAGTAAGAATGAATGCAGCAAGTGGCCCAATCCATTATGCAGCAAAGGACAAGCCGGTTGTATTTCTATAGATGACCAAACGTTCTCGAGGACACATGGGAAGATTGTCAAGTGCTTTCGCTTCATATAGTCGATTAATCTTCTTTAGCTTGCTAAGTGTTGTGTGGGTGAACCTGTGCTAATGTACCGCCCCATCCAAGACTAATACATACTTCTGATTATACCCCTTGTAAACATCCGTAAGTACAAGAAAGTAATTAAGGTAAAACCTAACCATAGCTTTAAACTCTAAGACCCTTACGTCCCTTGTGCAATGGTTTCCTAACGGGGGTTCAGGTTTCTGTCACTCCGGCAACCCCTACGATTAGTAGCCAAATACACAATGCATTCCCCTAGGCCCATATAGGTGAAGTGTATGTAGTCTACGTTCACATGACAACACTAGAAGAAGTACACCACAACTTAAATAACAATCAATTGAATCTTTCTCAACACAACTCCACTACTAACAACAAGACTTCTCACATGTCCTCAAGAACAAAACGAACTATTCACAAGACATCATATGGATCATGATCAGAGATGGAATAATGATGTATAACAATCTGAACATAAACAATAATTCAATAGTTCACTCAATAGCATCAACTACAAAGAGTAATCAACACCGGGAAAGTTTCCCCTATGAACTATAGCAAGATTCAACCAATTGTTACAGAAATATGGAGATAGTGATGAGGGTGCTGATGGTGATGATGGTGGTGATGATGATGATGATGATGATCCCGATGAAGTCCAGCTTGATGGTGGTGTTGATGGCGACGATCTCCCCTCTCCGGGAAGGAATTCCCCCGGCAGAAATCTGTCTGCTAGAGAGATCTTTCTCTCTCGGTGTATTCCGCCCAGCAGGGGCGGCGTAATCTTTCTGTGGTCGCCCCCGAGCCTTAGGGTTTCGTGGGGATGATATACGCCAGAGCGGAGAAGCTAGAGTGGGCCAGGGCGGCCACACCACCTCCAGGCGTGACCTAGGCCTGCCCACGCCATGGGGTGGTGTGGGCCCCCTATGGCCCACCTCCACTCCATCTTCTGGCATCCTTAGTCTTCTGGAAAAATAGGATTTTACGTATATTTTCCCAGATTTTCTGATCTTCGCGAATTTTGCCTCCAAACAGCACCTTTTCCATCAGAATCCTAACTGCAGCGGTCCATACTCCAAAGTCATCAACCATGCAAAAATAGATGAAATAACATAAGTATCACCTCTCAATACGAAATATATCAATGAATAATGGTGAATTAAGACATAGAATAGTGATGCAAAATGGACGTATCAACTCCCCCCAAGCTTAGACTTCGCTTGTCCCCAAGCGAAACTAAGCTCAATAAACATGGTCTTAGGTTTATTGAGTGAAGAGTCGATAAAAGAATACGGACAAGAAGCATCATATTCATCAAATACATAGATCATAATAGAATACAACTCACTATTATATAACTCAACTTGCAGTGAGTAAAGGAAACACAATAAAGATACATAGAGTAAATCATAGCTGGTAATGGCAAACTTAGCTCTTGGTCGAAGAATAGTTGATAATTTGCTGGAGTTCACAAATAGATGTTTTTGATAATAGCTTTCAAAGTAGTAAACATCAAGATAAGAGCAATGTCCAAAACAAGGAATAAAAGACATGATTGCATAAATCATCATATGAATGAATGAAACACATCAACTCAAAATACTTGCTGAGATAGAAGGGAATAGGTTTACTGACTCAACTACAAAGTAAAATAAAGGCCCTTCGCAGAGGGAAGCAGGGATTGCAAGTCTCATAAAGAGCTCCCAAAAAAATTATGATACTTACTAGATTTCAGCTCTCATTGCCCCTATCATAGGCATCTTTTGGTGGTTAAGGTTAAAGTGACACAACTAAGAGGATATGCTTGACAAGTTATAAGTTGAAATCTCATGCCCCTTACTTATGAGTATCGATCCTCATGCTACTCAACTTCAGTCACGAGCAAGTTCTTGTCATTGTAAATACATGCGTATCGTTGAGAACCGCCAATGGGGTACCCCTTACACATGACACAGGAGCTATCCCATAATCAAAATGACAAGGCAAGCAGATAGTGAGCATCTCATCGATCTTTTTATTTGCTATTTGCATAGGTTTTTATTGAGGATGCTTCATAAAATGCTCACTATAGTTATGCTGCAAGTTTCCACCAAGATTAGGCATGGCTTAGGCTAGCGGCCCAGGTGTTTCTCTAACACACACATAAATTCCATGATCTTACAAGTTCCACTTTTATTTCACATCGCCGGGATCCATAAACAAAAGAACATTATATCGACTAGGTACAAGTACCAATGAAGTGTTGAAAGCGGTCCCCATGATACATGGTTCGGCTAACTTCAACTCATAAAGCGCAAGCATATACGCAACAAAGAAGGACCCAATGGTTCAAGTTTATTAAATGCAGGAAAGTAAAGTGTGCCATCAAGTTCGTGAGAGCTTTAATCACTAATTTTCACATAACAAGTTTAATTTGGGAGGTAGATAAAACAAGAATTTACTTGGAATAGCAATAATACTACTAGGTAGGTATGGTGGACACAAATGGAAAAGGTTTTGGTTTAAAGGAGGGGATGCACGAGAAGAATACCCTCTCAGTACAGGTTTTTGGCTAGCAAGGCTGGGTAGCAAGTATAAGAGTTGAAGGAAACAAACAAACATACAAGTGATAAAGACAAACATGCAATCTTCCTTGGAAGCACAAAAGATCTTAACTAGAGAATACTAAACTTATGAGCAAACCAAGAAAGAAAGATGATGGAATTATTTTTCTCTAGAGTACTTCTATCTTTTTCTTTTCAACTCTCAAAAAGGTGTTGCTACTGACCGAGCCAGGTTTGCCAAAACCAACTAAATTAACTCAATGATCCTAGAGTGATACCAATACTAACAACAAGATCAATCATATAACCACGAATTGAAAACTAAAATAAGGTATGCAAAAGATTGAATGATACAACTTCTCATTAATATTCCATAACGGAAACTCACACCAAGGGATACATATCTAACGAGAGAGGGGACACTTCCATAATGCAAACCATACTACATAATAACTCCTCTATTCATGATATGACTCTACTAATAAGGTAAAAAGATAGAAGATAGTGATATGATACCGCGGCACTCCCCCAACCTTGGAACAAACCAAGGGGATGCCAAACCTGATGACGAATTACTCCTTCGGTGGTATCCTCTCGATGAGCTCTTTGATAAGTTTCCCAAAGTCCTCAATCTCGAAGGTGAGAGTACGAATCAACTCCGAGTTGTGCTCAATATTGCCCATAATCATTTCAGTTTGTGGATCCCAGCTCTTGTGATTCTTCTTCCATTCTTTCCACTTGGAGTCTTCTTTTCCTCCATGATTATGGGTAAAGGTATGGAAGGTACTCTTGGTGTTCGGAGAAGGTGTCCGTGGTGCCAAGCAGTGACGTGGAGGCTTCCCTCCAGTTGACATCCGTGTTGTCCTTCGGATTCTGGCAGGGTTCGCCACCACTCCAATGCTTGCAATGGTAGTGCCGGTATGCGGGTGTTGGCATTGCTCCTCTTCACCTTCACTCTTGATCTCCTTCTCCTTCCCGGGGTCTTGGAGGTCTTCCTCCATGGGCTCCTTCCCTTTATCCTTGGCAGACACCATTGTGCTTCTAAACTTTCAAAGAGTATGTCCTAGCAGAAACAGATCGAAACAAAAACACGACGAAAACACGATATACGAACCTCGGGGGATCCGGGGGGTTATATATTACGAAGTTTCATATCAAAAGGAAGGTACTGGGAGAAAATGAGTCGGAGGCGGATTCCGGAGTGGCCACACCACCTGGTGGCGCGGCCAGGGGAGGGCCCGTGCCACGGGGTGGTGTGAGCCACCGTGGCTCTGTTTCCGTCTCTTTTTCTCTTCGTAGCTTTCCTTATTGACTGAAAACTGCAAAAATATAGTTGGATTGTATTTTCGCGGAACTTTTCTTACCAAAACTGTTACCTAGTTGGAAACAGACTCTATAGGTCTCTAAATTGGTATTTAGTTGATCCTCCCGGAGTCATCACTTGAATCATCAATGTCTTCATCTTAAGTCATAAAACCCTTCTTCTTCTTTATTGCACCATTATCTCCACTACCTGGAAATTTCTTTCACACAAAACTTCACATAGTTCTTATTGGCAAGATTAGTATAAGTGAAGTGATAAAACCTTTTGAATCCAACTTCAACTGAAAACCATCAAAACAAAAGCTACTGTATCAAATCCTTCCGAAAACCCAAAAATAATTCAAGAAGGAAATCGAATAAAGAGGCAAATGCAAGAGTAGCAAAATTTGTCAAAACAGACCAGCAGGTAAAGATAATTTTTTTGAACATCTTCTATTGCTCAAATCAAAAAGTGCAAAACTAACGAAAGTTAAATAACAACATGGGGCAGAAGCACACAAATTTGCAGCTCAATCCGACATACAGAGATCTCTCACGAATGTTTACGGTGAAGCACAAAAATCTTTTTCGGGACAGCAACTTCCCCAAATCTTACTTCTCTCTCATTAGAGGTTGATCTTGACTCAAAAACCAAACAAAGCGGATAAGGAGCGGTTATTACCGAAGTAATAACTTCCAAGCCTCAAAGAAACAAAAACAAACTGAAAGCAAAAACAAATTGGGTTGTCTCCCATAAAGCTCTTTCTTTATAGCCATTAAGATGGGCATGATAATTTTAAAGAAGCTCTCATAGGGATATGAATTAAAGTGAAAGAGAGCATTAAGAAGCAAAAAAACACACACATTTAAGTCTAACCCACTTCCTATGCAAGGGGATTTTGTAAACAAACAAGTTATTGAAACCAGAGGCAACTTGCATAAGAAGGCAAAATAAGTGCAACATAAAAACTTTCAGCATAAAACGAGGAAACTTGATATTATTGAGATGCATAAGAACACTTTTCCCTCTCTCATAATAACTTTCAGTATCATGCATAAACTTAACAATATAGCTATCACAAGGACCATTATAACAATGATCACTTATTCTAACAGAAAACACAGGAATACTAGCTCTTATAGCACTACTATGTGAAACAATTTTAGAGGTATCCTTACAAAGGATAGTGTGTCCCTCTTCCTCATACTTAGTGACAAAGTCTTTCACATTTGCTATTATAGGTTCATCAACCATTTGTTTATTAGGTTCAACAGCTTTACTTGTACTTTCATTAACCATACTAGCTATCATAGAATGTTCCTTTACCTTAACTGGAAAAGGCATTTTCTCAATATAAGGTTCAGGTAAAACATGATTAGCTGTATAAACTTCAATATCTCTTGTAGGAACACTCTTAGCAATATCTTTATAAGGTTCATGATACTTATTCCACTTCTTTTTAGGCACTTCAATGTAGGAAGCAAAAGCCTTAAAATAAGAAGCAATAGCTTGAGAGTCTAGACCATAAGCATTTTTAATATTTTGAAAGTCATCAGTCCCCATAAAAGATTCAATGCATTCATAATCATAATTTATACCTGACTTTCTACCTTTGTCATTCTCCCAAGCTTCAGCATTGTCTTGAATACGGTCCAGAAGATCCCATTTAGCTTCTTCTTCCTTGCGAGTGAATGATCCAGCACAAGAAGCATCCAATAAATCCTTGTCATGTAGAGGGAGCCTTGCATAAAAGTTGTTGATAATAATATTGTTGGGGAGCTCATGAATGGGACATTTGAGCATTAGTAACTTCAATCTCCCCTAAGCTTGAGTTGTACTCTCTCCATCAAGAGGCCAAAAGTTGTATATTTGATTCCGATCTTTATGAATCTCACTAGGAGGATAAAACTTTGAATAAAAGAGAGGCACTATTTCCTCCCATTCCAGAGCTTGACCATTATTCAGCAGCTTATACCATTCCTCAGCTCTTCCTTTCAGTGATAATGAGAATAACTTCTTCTTAACTTGATCTGTAGTAATACCTGCACACTTGAACAACCCGCATAATTCATGTATAAAGAGTAAATGATCACTGGGATGGACAGTTCCATCCCCAACATAGTACTTATCCATAACACGATCAATAATTCTTGTAGGTATTTTGAAAACATCTCTCTCAGCAGGTGGTGGCTTATCTACTACCTTAGTAGTGGTAGTAGCATTACCGAATAAGAAACTCAGTGAATTATCCATAACAAAAATAAAGCAACTAGCAGAAGTAAACAATACTCATAGTAGAAGTTTCCTTTACCAGTTCCACTCTCCAATAGCGCTTCACTCCTCGGCAACGGCGCCAGAAAATAGTCTTGATGACCCACAAGTATAGGGGGTGTATCGCAGTATTTTCGATAAGTAAGAGTGTCGAACCCAACGAGGAGCAGAAGGTGCTGGCTAGTGGTATGGATCAGGAATTCTCTGCAAATACTTAGCAAACGGATTTTTAGGGGTTTTCGATAAAGCAAGTAAACAAAGTACGAGTAAATAAAAGACAGTAAGAATGAATACAGCAAGTGGCCCAATCCTTTATGCAGCAAAGGACAAGCCGGTTGTATTTCTATAGATGACCAAACGTTCTCGAGGACACATGGGAAGACTGTCAAGTGCTTTCGCTTCATATAGTCGATTAATCTTCTTTAGCTTGCTAAGTGTTGTGTGGGTGAACCTGTGCTAATGTACCGCCCCATCCAAGACTAATACATACTTGTGATTATACCCCTTGCAAACATCCGTAAGTACAATAAAGTAATTAAGGTAAAACCTAACCATAGCTTTAAACTCTAAGACCCTTATGTCCCTTGTGCAATGGTTTCCTAACGGGGGTTCAGGTTTCTGTCACTCCAGCAACCCCTACGATTAGTAGCCAAATACACAATGCATTCCCCTAGGCCCATATAGGTGAAGTGTCATGTAGTCGACATTCACATGACACCACTAGAATAAGTACACCACAACTTAAATAACAATCTATTGAATCTTTCTCAACGCACCTCCACTACTAACAACAAGACTTCTCCCATGTCCTCAAGAATAAAATGAACTACTCACAAGACATCATATGGATCATGATCGGAGATGGAATAATGATGTATAACAATCTGAACTAAAAAAATATTTCAATCGTTCACTCAATAGCATCAACTACAAAGAGTAATCAACACCGGGAAAGTTTCCCCTATGAACTATAGCAAGATTCAACCAATTGTTACAGAAATATGGAGATGGTGATGAGGGTGCTGATGGTGATGATGGTGGTGATGATGATGATGATGATGATGATCCCGATGAAGTCCAGCTTGATGGTGGTGTTGATGGCGACGATCTCCCCTCTCTGGGAAGGAATTCCCCCGGCAGAAATCTGTCTGTCGGAGAGATATTTCTCTCTCGGTGTTTTCCGCCCCGCAGAGGCGGTGGAATCTTTCTGTGGTCGCCCCCGAGTCTTAGGGTTTCATGGGGATGATATACGCCAGAGGGGAGAAGCTGGAGTGGGCCAGGGCAGCCACACCACCTCCAGGCGCGGCCTAGGCCTGCCCACGCCATGGGGTGGTGTGGGCCACCTATGGCCCACCTCCACTCCATCTTCTGGCATCCTTAGTCTTCTGGAAAAATAGGATTTTCCGTATATTTTCCCGGATTTTATGATCTTCGCGAATTTTGCCTCCAAACAACACCTTTTCCATTAGAATCCTGACTGCAGCGGTCCATGCTCCAAAAGTCATCAACCATGCAAAAATAGATGAAATAACATAAGTATCACCTCTCAATACGAAATATATCAATGAATAATAGTGAATTAAGACATAGAATAGTGATGCAAAATGGACGTATCAGTGTCCTTCTTCTTCCCTATCTTCTGGTGCCAATGGGATCGCATGAAGTAGCTCGGAAAAGTCTTAAACCCGTCTAGTGCAGCAGCAGCGGGGGCAAGGGAGATGGAGAAGTAGTGAGGAGCAATGGCAGCAATGCGCAAGGAGGAAGAAGATGAATTGTGAAAAATTACCGCATGGAGTCCCTACTTAACCACAGGACAGATGCCATCCAATGTCCCATAATGACTCACCTAGACGCTTGGTGCAAATCAATGCAGACGCATGGCGATGGAAACAGTGAACCATTGTCGCACTTCCCCAGTATGCGCGAGAATCGAGGAGGCACAGTTAAAACAAATATTACGTGTGTCTGGTCAAATCCCAGTCATAAATGGGGCCCCACCTCCATCACGTGCCATCAATACCGCTTAAGAGGGCAAATAAGATCATCTAATCGTCAGCACGAATGTCATCTAAAATAGCAAGAGATCTCCTCGACTACTTTAGTCCTTGCTTGACTCTACGAGTCGACGAAGCACTCGGGGTCTACTCCTAACAGGAGCGCTGACCGCGCACCCGAAGACTTCATAAGCACAGAACTGACTTCACTAGTTGAGGCCCCTCTTCGAATCAACAATTCGATTGCAGACTCGGGGGCTCCTCTCATAGGGAGCGCTGGCCGCACAATCGACAAAGCTTAATGCAACGACAACAGTCGACAAATGTTCAAAGTCCCCACTCGAGTCTACGACTTGAATAGGCACTCGGGGGGCTACTCCCATAGGGAGCGCTGGCCGCGCACCCTATGAAAAACATTTAAAATCATTAAAAGTGTATCGACTACGTCCACATCTGAAATAGCGACTTCGCCTCATATTCTTCCTACAAAGAGACCACGTCTCCTGGGAGAATATCATTTTGCGGGCTGAAAGTTGGGTCGCCCAGGCAACGCGGTACCCAAGTTGATTTTTATCACCGCGATTCGAAAAGTTGGGGCGCCAATTGCTGAGAGGGGTCCTTCGAGTGAATGATGGCCAAACCCACTATTTTCAAATCGTGCTCGTTAAGTCAGGATATTCTGTTACACTAGTTCCTGATGTGCCCCTTCTTCGCCGGTCACTCTTCTTAGCCACCCTGCACGTGTCGTAGGGGCAAATGCATTACTATACTTTCCTAACTCTCGACACTGAATCTTGCTGCGGTAGCGGCGGTCCCTTTTCTTCCCTTCCCTGACACTGAATCCGACAGCGGCGGCCCAGCATGTCTTGCAAGGCGAAGGTTGTAGCTACGTTGCCGACTGATTCGGGTCCGTTGGGGCCCAAGTCTGGGGCTCAACGCGTAGCAGCGGCGAGGTCTTCAGCCCCGGTTAGCGAGGAGGCCAGCAAGGATTCTGCTCCCAAGGTACCTACAAGCAGTGGGTTGAAGAGAAAAGTAATGCCGACGGCAGATTGTTCGGCTCCGGTGGGCGGATGCAGCACCCAGATCTCGAAGAAAAAACCCGGGAGAAGAGCGAGAGGTGAATTTTTCTTATCTGTGCCTTATCTTGCAAGTAGATTAGTTACGGCATAATAGAATCGAATGAACGGAAATGTTCCCCTTTTTAATCAAATTAGGCACATCTTTGATACAAGGGACCTATATGAGTTCACAGTTCATGTTCAGCAGTACACTGCAAAACTTGATTTTTGTTGCGAGAGGGTTGTGTTCGGGCAAGATGTGCATCTGAGGAATTGCAAAGAGGTTGTGTCTGTTTCGCAGCTGGTAGATATGCTTGCCGCTAGAATTCCCTGGGGTTCTAGACAGAGGACAAAATTGGTGTGGCGCAACATGAATGATACCTATCAGCAAATTGGGCACTCCCATGAGCTTCAGATGGTTTGGGAGTGTTGTGCAACTGATCGTAAGGTGAAAGTTGAAGCGATGATTGATGATATGTATGCAGATGTTGGAGATATTGCTGCCAGAGCTTCTGCTCCTAGAGAATATGGACCAATAGATGTTGATCTAGATAAGTTCAGTATATGCATAGAGGTGGATCCATACATGGCAAAACTTGATGAGGGAGTTAATAAGCCAGTTTCGTCATGTACTGTGGAGATCACTATCGATTCCAATAACATAAATCTTGATGAAATGAGAGAGATGATCGGTAAGGAAATCAGTACTGGCCCTAAGCAGATGGCAAAAATCTGGTGGTGGCATCATAAGAAGCAGCAATTCATAGATGTTTTGGATACTGAAGATCTTATGCAGATTATGCGACGAAATAAGCAAACCAGGAAGGTGTTCTTCCTTGGTACCATTTTTGATGTTGTTGAACAGGTTATAGTGGATGTAGATGCCCCTGTAGTGGCTGAACAGAATGAGGTGGTCGACGTTGATGAGATCTGATGAGAGCTGCCACCCTGGGCTTGTCATATGGATCGCGGGGTTCCCCTGCCTGTATTTGTAATATTGACTGATGTTGCATTTAGAGCGTGTTTCTGTGATTATGTTTGTTGAGATATTGCGATATAATGTTGTGCTAGCTGTTGAAATTTTCGGACATGTCACTCACTGAAACCATCGTTGTTGTAGTAAGACATAAGTACATTGTAGTTGACATGATTATGTTTCTTAAGATGACGTACCGTACTTGTTTCTATTATTATGTTTGTTGGGACATTGTAATGTAATGTTTTTTGAAACCATGACTGGACTAGTGATGCATAAATACATTGTAGTTGGCATGATTATGTTTCTTGAGATGATGTACTGTACTTGTTTCTGTTATTTTGTTAGTTGAGAGACTGTAATGTAATGTTTTGCGAAACCATGACAGGACAAGTGATGTGTAAGTACCTTGTAGTCGACATGATTTTGTTTCTTGAGTTGATGTAATATACTTGTTTCTGTGATTACGTTTGTTGAGAGATTGTAATGTGATGTTTCGTGAAACCATGTTGTGATTATGTTTGTTGAGAGATTGTAATGTAATGTTTTGTGAAACCATGACTGAAGAAGTGATGCATAAGTACCTTGTAGTTGACATGATTTTGTTTCTTTAGATGATGTAATATACTGGTATGTTTTTGTTAGGCAATGAAATTGGGATGGAGGGAGTGAAGGTTTAATATTTGAAATGAGAATGTGTGAAGAGAATCCATATCAGCCAGGAGACAGTAATACAGGGAAAGGGCATGGTATCCATTAAACTATTGTAACATGCCAATTTAGTCATTGTTGCAGCGGTAGAAGGGCTGCTCTCTCTCTCTCTCTCTCTCTCTCTCTCTCGCCGACACCGACGCCTCGCCTGTGACGACGCATTCGCCATGCTGTCCTTGAATGGCGAGGACGACCAGTCGAGCAGCGACAGCCTTCTCTCCGACATCGAGTATTCCTTCCATGATGTGAGTTCCTCTATTTTCTCGGGCTAGGGTCAGGCAATGGTAAATCTCTCGATCTGAGCTCCATATGTGCATGCAATTGTGTTCGATTTCAGATTTGTGTTTACCTATAGGTACCACGGACGATCTACGACTCCGAATGGGAGGGCCTAGATCTCGATGGAGAAGTGCCATGTGACCATGGGCTAAAACTGAGGAGATATGTTGCATTCGAAGGCAGTAACACTGGGAGAAGGTTTTTGGGCTGTACAAATCAGGTTTGTTTACATTATGTGCAACTCTGACATGAAGTAAAATGTATCATGCATGTTCATAACACTATAGTGTGTGTGTTTTTAGGTTGGCCCGGTGTGTAAAGTAGTAGAGTGGGTGGATCTTGAGTGGCCAGATGCACTTAAGAAATGTTTGGCACAGTTATGGGAGATGTATGAGTTGGAAAGGTGGGTGAGATTTACTGATGTAAGTGATGCAGCTGGAAAAAATTACAAGCTGTCGGTACGAAATAAGGAGCTGGAACAAGAAATCGATAATTTGCAGTCAGAGCTAACTGAAGGAATCGATGGGAGCTTGGTTGTTGGAATTGCAAAGAAGCTTCAGGATAGTCAAAGGTTGCCGATTCATAATGCAGAAAGGAGAGGGATCAGCTTAGGGAAGACAAGAAGAAGCTAGAGTTCTGCATTGCGGATCTGTTGAAGGAACTGAAGAAGGCGCGCGAGGGTGAACAAGGATAGACTATAGAGGATAAAGGAAATTCTAGATGAATAATTTATGTTGTGCCAATGCCTGAAACTAGTTAATTGTAAGACTTGCAGTTGCGCTTTCTGAACTAAGCCAAACTCAATCCTCGAGAAAACTAATTTCAGACGAACACACATATCGTGCATAGAGTTAAGTTCACGCTTACAAAATCACCACTGCAGAGGATAAACCAGGCAGTTCAGTACTAAATAGACATATGTTGTGTTCAAGCGAGCCTGGCCCGGAGCTGCCTGTTTTCCTCCCTAAGATTGGCCAGCTCCTTCAGTACTATGTCGTGCTTCAGCTGTAGGTTCCAGCGCTCCATCACGGATTGGAGAATTTTGTCCGTAGCCATACGATTTTCCTTTAAGATCCATTTCATGATCTCCGTCTGCATCCTAGCCGAGGCGCGACCTTCACTGTGTAGCTTTGCCCAGCCAGCATTTAACTCCTTCAGTTTCTAGCACTTGTCAGAAAGGACCGCGAGTTCAGCGCGCAGTTGGTTAAAGGCCAGTTTCTGGGAATGTTGCTTCTCCCTTTGGATTGCTATCTTGTCATTTAGCCAGGTAGCCAGGTCCTAGTCGATCTTTCGCCTCTTTCCCTGCAACAAAAATACATAGTATGGTTTGTTAAGTTCACCAGGACATGCTGGTTAGTTTTCATAATTAACTGAATCGACTAGTGGCACTGTCATAATTTCAAGGAAGAAGAAATCTAGGACTAATCAACATTTTATGAATCGACTAGTGGCACTGTCATAATTTCAATTTCAAAGACAAATAAGATTTATCTGCAGTTTAGTGTGCTGTGGGTTTTTCCCAGTATCACCAAATAGTAGTGGGAGAGTGGCAAACTCATAATGCAGAGACTAGGTCCAGATACATAATCGAAAGAGAACATGGTGTCCATTCATGAACAGGAACACCAACACATGTCCAGATAGATAAGGAGTTGCCCAAGGATTCTTATTGCACCCTATAATGGGAAGTAGACATGGGCATTGCTCCCTGAACCATAAACATTACAAAAGGAGTGGACGATGAACTGATATTCGTGTCCCTGCTAACGGGAATCAGACTTGGGCATTGCTCTGATACGCCTCCATACATGCCCTTAGCTCCTCGTTCTCTTTCCGAACACCCTCGAGTACGGTGATCCCTCTGCTCATGTCCGCCTTCATCTCCTTGACTCCATCTAGGAAACGGTTCCTGTCATGGTAGGCTCGGATGGTAGCCTTGGTTTCCTCAACGCGTCCTTTGAGTGTCTCGCTAACTTCGTCCTGCAGGAGAATGCACCTTTCCACGAGATTATTCTTCTCCTCCGTGAGCTCGCTGATTATCTTGATGGCCTGTTCTTGCCTATTCAAGTTACGGTCGAGCACTTTCTACAGCCTAACGACGTCGCGTGCAAAATCTAGCGAGATCTCCTTCTGCACAGATAATTTCTTGCGTAGGCTCTCATTAGCTTGGGTGAGGGAGCGTGGAAGCTCATGTTGGTTGGCAATCTTGGAACTGATCGTGGCCACCTTGTCATGGTACTCGGCCTTCGATCGCTGCATCATTCATGTTAATTGAAATAGGAATTCTACAATTACACTCTAGGTCCCAGATGAATACTAATAAAGATCAAAAAAATCCCCGTTGAATCTATTGGCCGCAATGTTAAAAAATGGACCTAGAGATCTATTCATGACCACGATAAACTAATCCTAATCACAAAAAATCCATAGTGAATCTATGAACAACGGTATTAAGGAAAGACCAAGAGATCCAGTCATATTCATGAAAACTAATACAACTCGCAAAAGAAGAAGAAAACCCAATGCGGGGCGGACAGGATCTAAGAAATCCACATCACAACTCGGAGAAATAACAGCGTGGAGATTTGCTACCCCGCTGAGACATGGAACGGGGCCGAACGGGTCCTGCAACGCCTCCGTCGTGGTGGATTCGGGCTCCACGGCCGGCCTGTAATACGTAGAAGAGGAAGAGCTAGAAGAAGAAGAGAAACAAGAAGAAGCTGATTAAGATCATGATGGAGAGGGAGATGGAGAAGAAGTAGAACAAGAAGACCGTACCAGGAGGAGCCCTCGCCTACTAGAACATTCGGCGCCATTGTCGGGGGAGATTGGGCCTCGATGAGAGGGTGGGCTTGAGCGGCTGGTAGGAGGAAGGAGATAGTGATTAGGCGATTTCTCTCCCTTTTCTCCGTGACGATCGTCGACTGACCTCTCCCCCTCCTCAGTGGAGCCATGGCTTGCAGGGTGAGTGTGGCGGCGCCAGGAGGAAGGAGATAGTGATTAGTGTGGGAGAAGAGTCAAAGAGTACAAGCCGTGGTCCAGTAGTACTAGTACTATTATACAAGACCACCATGTACGGTCTACCTTCTCAAAGAAGCTAGAGAGGCAGGGATAGGGAATCAATGGGACTTGTCTTTATTGCAATGGACACTTCAATGGTCTTTGGCGCCGCCCAAAATCCAGTATATAATAAGAGGAGTGCGAGCCGGGTGGTCATCACGGGAATCGGCGTGCACATCCTGTTGGGTCCGCCGCATAGAAAACAAAAATTTCCTACGATGAGAACTATACGCCAAGATCTATCTACTAGATACAGAGCAACGGGTGGATATACATCCATGGAGATTTACCCTCGAACACAACAGAGTTTTGTTAACAAGTTGGAACTCATGGATGATGTAGTCGTACGCTTGCCGATCTCAAGATCGTGTGGAAGTCCTAGCGCCGCAAATCAGCAGCGCATCTGTCCTCGCACACACGTTCAAGCCACCGGACAACCTCCACCTCCTCGCTCCAGCGATGCAGTGGAAGCAGCAACTCCTTCCAGACGAAATGCCACCGGGAACATGTATCTCGCTAATCCGAGACCATGGGGGAATAATTCTAGAGGAGGAGAGAGATCCTTCACGAGAAGGTGTTAGGAAGGAGTGAGAGGGGGGCCTTTTATAGGAGGAGGGGGTGCCCCTCCCCATGGCCGGCGCCTCATGGGGGGTGACCCCTCACCTTCCCCATTCATGTGGTGGTAACTCCTCCACATTAAAATGCCCCTTCACATTCTCTTTTAAGGTCTCCACTTTAAATGCATTAAATTTCTCCAAATTTAATGCTCTTTCATTTAATAAAACTCTTTTATTAAATTTATTCAGAATTTTGTTAATTACTTTAATTAACAAACATTCACATAAAACCCCTTGCAACATTTCAATATCACATGCAGAAACACTTTCTGCAATTTCACCCGAAACAATTCCTGCGCTTTGCAATCCTTTCGTCTGAAACATATGTGCTCCAAAATGGTGTCCGGTAACCCTTAAGTGTGTCACCCTACGGTTCGCGAATAATGCATACATGATTGAGACTCCTCTCAGATCAATAATCAGAAGCGGGACCTAGAGATCAATACTGACTCGTGCACATTCAACGATGACTTATATGATCGTGAGAGCCTTTAATGCTAGTAACTTAATCCCTGCGTCTCATGATATAATACATGTCAGAGATTCGATCATCGGTATCCAAATACCTAGTTTGATCTCGTTACAGACATGCACTCTTTTCTCGTCATCAGGATTGACAAATTCCACTCTTGATCCATGAGCATCAACATAACACCTTCGTAGCACTGAACCGACCTTTATCGTGACCCTGTTACGGTGTGACGTTTGATGTTATCAAGATACTCTTCCGGTGTTAGCAATTAACATGATCTCATGGTCTAAGGACTAAGATTACTTCGTATGATGTTATAGCAATGTAAATATAATGACTTTGATCGTAATGCTATACTTTGGATGAATGTTCATCACATCATTTCACAAATGTTGTGACCTCGTTATTAAGAACATCCAATGTCCATGATCAGGAAACCTTGATCATCTTGTTAACAAACGAGCTAGTCTGCAAGAGAGGCATAACTAGGAACCCCCTTTTGTTTATTAAACACACATGTATTGACGTTTCCTTTCAATACAATTATAGCATGCAAAATAAACATCTATCATATACAAGGAATACATAATAAAAACTTTATTATTGCCTCTCAGGGCATATTTCCTTCAGTCTCCCACTTGCACAAGAGACAATAATCTAGTTAAATAGTGATAAATCTAACACCCATGGAGTTCTGGTGTTGATCATGTTATCCCCTAGGAAGAACTTTAGTCAACGGAACTGCTAAATTTAGGTCCATGTGTACTTTACAAATCTTTATATCTCCATCCTTGACATGCTCGCGGATGGAGTGAAACCGACGCTTAATATGCTTGGAATTCTTGTGAGACCTTGGTTCCTTGGCATTGGCTATGGCTCCATTGTTGTCACAATAGATCACCATTGGGTCCAATGCACTAGGAACCACACCTAGTTCCATTATGAATTCCTTCATCCAAACCGCTTCCTGCGCTGCTTCTAAAGCAGCAACATATTCCGCCTCTGTCGGTGATCCAGCCACCACAGGTTGTTTGAAACTCCTCCAACTAACTGCTGCTCCGTTCAAGAGAAATACGTATCCGGATTGAGACTTAGAGTCATCCGGATCGGTGTCAAAGCTAGCATCGACATAACACTTAGCAACTAGTTCCTCTTCACCTCCGTATACAAGAAACATATCCTTAGTTCTTCTCAAGTACTTAAGGATATTCTTGACCGCTATCTAGTGTTCCGAACCTGGATCAGATTGGTACCTACTAGTCAAACTAATAGCATGTGCCAAATCCGGTCTTGTACATAGCATGGCGTACATTATAGAGCCTATGGCTGAAGCATAGGGGATCTTATCCATTATCTCTCTTTCTTCCGCCGTAGCCGGACTTTGAGTCTTACTCATTGTATTGCCTTGCAACATAGGTAAGAACCCCTTCTTACTTCCGTCCATATTAAACTTCTTTAATATCTTATCAAGGTATGTACTCTGCGATATCCTAATTGGGCGTCTTGATCTATCTCTATAGATTTTAATGCCTAATATATATGAAGCTTCACCAAGGTCTTTCATTGAAAATGTGATGTTTAGATCACTTTTAACACTATTTAAAAGATCTATATCATTTCCAATCAATAATATGTCATCCATATATAATATCAGAAATGCCACATTGCTCCCACTCACTTTCTTCTAAATACAAGCCTCTCCATAAGTTTGGACAAATCCAAACTCTTTGATCACCTAATTAAAGCGGAGAGTCCAACTCCGCGATGCTTGCTTCAGTCCATTGATGGATAGCTGAAGTTTGCATACCTTATCAGCATCCTTAGGATCAAAAAACCCTTAGGTTGTATCATATACAACTCTTCTTCAATATTACCATTGAGGAACGGAGTTTTGACATCCATCTGCCATATTTCATAATCGAAATATGCAGCAATTGCTAACATAATCCTAACCGACTGAAGCATCGCTATGGGAGAGAATGTCTCATCATAGTCAACTCCTTGAATTTTTCGAAACCCCTTTGCGACAAGTCGAGCTTTATAGATGGTCACATTACCATCAGCATCAATTTTTCTTTTAAAAATCCATTTATTCTCAATGGCCTTTTGATCGTGAGGTAAGTCCACCAAGGTCCAAACCTGGTTTTCGTACATGGATTCCATCTCGGATTTCATGGCTTCTAGCCATTTGTTGGAATCCGGGCTCATCATCTCTTCTTCATACGTCACAGAGTCATCTATTTCATACATCATGAAATTCATAACAGGATTGCCGTACAGTTCAGGAGTTCCACGTGTCATGCTTGACCTGCGAGGTTCGGTAGTGTCCTCTTTTGAAGTTTCATGATCAGTATCATTAGCTCTCTCCTCATTAGGTGAAGTCAACTCCGAAACAACCTTCGGTGCTGCGCTACTCGCCATTTCATGAAGAGAAGGTTCAATAACCTCGTTGAGTTCTACCTTCCGACTACTCACACCTTTCGCGAGAAACTCCTTCTCAAGAAAGGATCCATTCTTGGCAACCAAAACCTTGCCCTCGGATCTGTGATAGAAGGTATACCCAATCGTTTCATTAGGGTATCCTATGAAGACGCATTTTTCCGCTTTGGGTTCGAGTTTATCCGGCTGAAGTTTCTTCACATAAACATCGCATCCCCAAACTTTAAGAAATGACAGCTTAGGTTTGTCTCCAAACCATAATTCATACGGTGTCGTTTCAACGGATTTAGATGGTCCCCGATTTAAAGTGAATGCAGCGGTTTCTAGTGCATAACCCCAAAATGACAGTGGCAAGTCAGTCAGAGACATCATAGATCGAACCATATCCAATAAAGTACGATTACGACGTTCTGACACACCATTATGTTGTGGTGTCCCGGCAGGCGCGAGTTGTGAAACTATTCCACCATTTTTCATATGTCTGCTAAACTCGTAACTAAGATACTCTCCTCCACAGTTGGACCGTAGAAATTTGATCTTTCTGTTACGATGATTTTCCACTTCATTCTGAAATTCCTTGAACTTTTCAAAGGTTCAGACTAATGTTTCATCAAATAGATATACTCGTATCTACTCAAATCATCCGTGAAAGTAACAAAATATCGATATCCACCTCGCGCCGACACACTCATTGGTCCACACACATCAGTATGTATGATTTCCAATAAATCTGTCGCCCATTCCATTGAACCGGAAAACGGCGTTCTAGTCATCTTGCCCATAAGGCATGGCCCACATGTATCAAATGATTCAAAATCAAGTGAATCCAAAAGTCCATCAGAATGGAGTTTCTTCATGCGTTTAACGCCAATATGACCTAGACGGCAGTGCCACATATATGTAGATATATGATATATCATTATCAAGTTTAACCCTTTTAGCATCAACACAATGAACATGCATAATACTAATATCGAGATCCAATAGAAATAAACCATTCAACACAGATGCATGACCATAAAATATATTATCCATATAAATCAAACAACCATTATTTTCAGATTTAAAGGAATAACCACATCGCATCAAACACTATCCGGATACAATGTTCATGCTTAGTGTAGGCACAAAATAACAATTATTTAGATTTATCACTAATCCTGGCGACATATGGAGAGGCAGCGTTCCGACGGCGATCACATCAACTCTTGATCCATTGCCGACCCGCATTGTGACCTCATTCCTTGCTAGTTGTCGCTTGTTACGCAGCCCCTGAATCGAGTTACATATATTAGTAACCGATCTCGTATCAAATACCCAGGTGCTACTGCGAATACTAGTCAAGTACACATGAATAATATGTATATCACATATACCTTTGTTTGCCTTGCCGGCCTTCTTGTCCGCCAACTACTTGGGGCAGTTGTGCTTTCAATGGCCAGTCCCCTTGCAATAGTAGCACTCGGTATCAGACTTAGGGCCAGCTCAGGATTTCTTTTTAGGTGCGGCAATAGATTTGCCGCCCTTATTTCCCTTCTGCTTGCCTTTCTTGTCCTTATTGAAATAGGTGGTTCTATTGATCATCAACACTTGATGTTCTTTCCTAATCTCCACTTCTGCAGTCTTAAGCATTGACTGAAGCTCAGGAAGAGACTTCTTCATGCCCTGCATATTATAGTTCATCACGAAGCTCTTGTAGCTAGGTGGCAGAGATTGGAGAACACGATGTATGCCTAAGTCAATGGGAATCTTTATTCCCAAGGATACAAGTTTATCGGCGTACCCAGACATTTTGAGTACGTGCTCACTAACGGAGTTGTTCTCCTCCATCATGCAGCTAAAGAACTTTTCAGAAGCATTATAACTCTCTATGGCAGCATGGGTATCAGAAATCATTTTCAATTCTCCCATGGTATCAAAGGCATTGTCATTTACGAAATGCTTTCGAAGTTCTGGATCTAGCCCATACAGTATGCCGCAATGAACTAAGTTGTGGTCCTCCTGACGAGTTATATAGACATTCTTTTCCTCGTCAGAGGCATCAAGAGCTGGTGGGGGGCCTAGCGGCGCCTCTAGCACATGTTGCTTTTGTGCAGCAGTGAGGAGAATCCTCAAATTCATAGCCCAGTTAGTGAAGTTGCTACCATTCGCAGCAAGTTTCTCTTTCTCCATGAACACATTGAAATTAAAAGAAGGTGGTGCCATCTACAATAGAATTTGTAAAGTTTATTTAGACTAAGTTTATGATAGATTGAGTTCAACCAATCCAAAGTACTAATGAACTCCCACTCAAAAACGACATCCCTCGTGTCTTTTTGGTGATTACATGAACCAAATCCACTACACCAAGTCCGATCATCACGTGAGTCGGTGTAGCTTCAAAGGCGAGCATCTATATGGGCATCATATCAACTATATGACTCATGCTTAACCTTTCGGTCCGTGTTCCGAGGCCATGTTTGTACATGCTAGGCTCGTCAAGTAAGAACCTTAGTACTCGCGTGTGTAAAACTATCGTACACCCGTTGTATGAAAGCGCGGAGTCGAGTACACCCGATCATCACGTGATGTATCGAAACACGATCCATAGAACGGTGCATACTGAAGGAAGAACACATTTTTATCTTGATATCTGAATGAGGGATCATCTTACAATGCTACCAAAAGTGCCAAACTAGCAGTATAAGATACTAACATCTAATGTATAAAGTGAGATGATATGTTCCATGCATTTGATCTCTATCATTTGCATTGTGGTATGATCTCTATCATTCCTTTGTATGTAAGGCCAAGGTCTATGGAACTTACACGTTGAGTGTGTTGTAAGAGTATCTATCATACATCTACTTACAACAATATCATATCAAGCTCACTAGACTAGCAATGATCTAAATAGATGCCTCTAATTTATCAATTGCAAGTTTTGCGTGGCTTAGGGATTTCGGAGATAGAACCGGTCTTACCTACGAACATGAACCACAATGAGGATAACCAAGTTATTAGCAACTCGTTGTAAATCAGATATTGACTATAGTAGGAGAGACATACACCCGCTAGCCACTTGCATGTTAGTCTTTGAACCAGTCTCATGTATGATGACATGTAAAGTTGGTCTGGGCCGCTACATCCCACTATGCCACCAATATCCAAAATACAAAGAAGATGCAATAACATGATCATCATCGCCCACATATAAACATATGTCTACTACCCATGCAAAGCACCTACGCATAGATCAGGCTCTGATCCCACTGTTGGGTCCGCATCATAGAAAACAAAAAAATTCCTACGATGAGAACTATACACCAAGATATATCTACTAGATACAGAGCAACGGGTGGATATACATCCATGGAGAACTTACCCTCGAAGACAACAGAGTTTTGTTAATGAGTTCGAACTCATGGATGATGTAGTCGTACGCTTGCTGATCTCAAGATCGTGTGGAAGTCTGAGCGCCACAAATCAGCAGCGCATCCATCCCCGCACACACGTTCAAGCCACCAGACAACCTCCACCTCCTCGCTCCAGCGATGCAGCGAGAGCAGCAACTCCTTCCAGATGAAATGTTACCGGGAACATGTATCTCGCTAATCCAAGACCATGGGGGGATAATTCTAGAGGGGGAGAGAGATCCTTCACAAGGAGGTGTGAGGAAGAAGGAGTGAGAGGGGGGCCTTTTATAGGAGGAGGGGGTGACCCTCCCCATGGCCGGTGCCTCATGGGTGGTGACCCTCACCTCCCCTATTCATGTGGTGGTAACTCCCTCATATTAAAATGCCCCTTCACATTCTCTTTTAAAGTCTCCACTTTAAATGTATTAAATTTCTCCAACTTTAATGCTCTCTCAATTAAAGAAACTCATTTATTAAATTTATTCAGAATTTTTTTAATTAGTTTAATTAACAAACATTCACATCAAACCCCTTGCAACATTTCAATATCACATGCAGAACCACTTTCTGCAATTTCACCCGAAACAATTTCGGTTTCTATCGAAACAATTCCTGCGCTTTGCAATCCTTTCATCAGAAACATATGTGCTCCAAAATGGTGTCCGGTAACCCTTAAGTGTGTCCCCCTACAGTTCGCGAATAATACAGACATGATTGAGACTCCTCTCAGATCAATAATCAGAAGCGGGACCTGGAGATCCGTACTGACTCCTGCACATTCAATGATGACTTCTGTGATCGTGAGAACCTTTAACGCTAGTAACTTAATCCCTTTCTCTCATGATATAATACATGTCCGAGAGTCGATCATCAGTATCCTAATACCTAGTTTGATCTCGTTACCGACATGCACTCTTTTCTCGTTCCCGTGATATAACATTCTAGTGATCACATCACTTGCTTGCAAGCTATCTTAATGTGATATCACGGAGAGGTACCAGAGTATATCTATCCATCATCGGGATTGACAAATTCCACTCTTGATCCATGAGCCTCAACATAACACCTTTGTAGCACTAAACCCACCTTTATAGTCACCCTGTTACGGTGTGACGTTTGATGTTATCAAGATACTCTTCCGGTGTTAGCAATTAACATGATCTCATGGTCTAAGGACTAAGATTACTTCGTATGATGTTATAGCAATGTAAACATAATGACTTTGATCGTAATGCTATACTTCGGATGAATGTTCATCACATCATTTCACAAATGTTGTGACCTCGTTATTAACAACATCCAATGTCCATGATCAAGAAACCTTGATCATCTTGTAAATAAACGAGCTAGTCTAAAAGAGAGGCATAACTAGGAACCCCTTTTTGTTTATTAAACACACATGCATTGACGTTTCCTTTCAATACAATTATAGCATGCAAAATAAACATCTATCATATACAAGGAATACATAATAACAATTTTATTATTGCCTCTCAGGGCATATTTCCTTCACATCCCGTGTGCGTGTGTCATGTGTTGATGGGGAAATGATGCGCGCAACTGTTGCACGATCACGTCGGCACGTCGAACTTCGTTAAATTCCATGTGACAGGCACGCACGGGATATTTACGAGTCTAGAATACGATGTGCCACTTTTGTTGTGATCAAATTATGTTCAGTACGCGAGATATTACTTCTTTCTTCTTCTTTTTTGATAATCGACAAATGCATGCGTGGAAACGACGCACGAAACTGCTTCTCGTCCTTGATCAGATCGGCACCCCACTCTGTGTACCCGCCATTGACCATTCCGAGCAACTACCTCGAGCATGATGCCCCCTCGCCATGGCAATTGCAGGTCCAAGCCATCCACTAACCGTCCTGCATCCCCGGCTCTTCGCTGCATCGGTCGCGCTCGCGAGGCGCCTGCTGAGGCAGCACGTCGTGTCCGACCGCGCCAGGATCCATCGACATCGGCACTCGAGGACACCGCAACAACGAAGCTCATACCGGCCACGCAGGAGGAGCATGGGGTACCTGCAGCGTCGGACGAGCACAAAGCAGCAGCCAAGACAGGGGCACGTGCAGCCAGGACAGGGGCGCGTGTTGCACTGGTGAGTACGGACAAGAATAGGAACGAGAAGAAGACCAGGAAGAAGAGAGGACATAGCTATTTGGACGAGTCTGGCTCGGCCAACGAGGAGGCGTTCATCTATCAGTTGGAGGCAAAAGCGGATGAGAGTGACGTGGACCCGTGGGACTACGAAGAGGAGGAGGAGGACTCCGACGAGGAGATAGCGCGCTTATTCGAGGAAGGGGGCGGTGTCGAGTCATCAGAGGAGGACACCGACGGCGGCGATGGCAGGGACCATGGCGTTGACGAAGACGAGGACGAACCGGGAGACGAAGACGATGGCTTCTTTGAAATATGATCATTTATTTTATTTATTTTAGTTAGATAGATGGATTTTCACTCGTTTATGGAGGTAAAGTATGGGTGGAACAGATAGAGAGGTGGCACGGATTGACCATGCATAAAAAAAGTGGAGAAGGGAGGGGTTATCCTGCTCGTTGGATCACATAGGATCAACAGTTGGTGGAGACAATCCGCGTGACATCTGTGTCAGCCAATCAGGGCATAGCACCCAGAGTGAGCACATGTTTGGGATCTCCACACGTTTGGGCTTTTGTGAGATATGTCACCGAGAGAGAGGGAATCTCTTTTCACAATCCGCCTATGGATCAACCAGTGTCATTGAAATGTGTGTTCTTTTTAGAGACCGCACATGGATCCACTAGTGTCATTGCATGTGTGTTCTTTTTACTAACAACAACTGGAGTCATTGCATGTGTTTTCTTTTCACATACCACATATGGATCCACCAGTGTCATTGCATATGTGTTCTTTTAACAATCCACCTATGGATCCACCAGTGTCATTGCATGTGTGTTCTTTTTACTAACAACAACCAGAGTCATTGCATGTGTGTTCTTTTCACATACCACATATGGATCCACCAGTGTCATTGCATGTGTGCTCTTTTCACAATCCACCTATGGATCCACCAGTGTCATTTGATGTGTGTTCTTTTTACTAACAACAACTGGAGTCATTGCATGTGTGTTCTTTTCACATACCACATATGGACCCACCAGTGTCATTGCATGTGTGCTCTTTCCACAATCCACCTATGCATCCACCG